>JAWZYV010000742.1:0-34958 GCA_038373885.1 Cheiracanthium punctorium | reverse complement strand
GCCGCCGCACAGAGAATTATCAATAGTTCTACCAAAAGAAGTACGAAATTCATTCCTTTTGTATTATTGATAGGAATTAAAATGAAAGATAAGAATAACTTGAGAATTAAGGAGGTATTAGAAGACGAATATATGAACTACATGATGAAAGAACGAGAAGATATGTGAGAAGAAGCGAGGAAAAACATTATGATAATTCAATAAGAAAATAAGAAACAATTTAATAAGTGTAGAAAGGAATCAAAGAAGTATGAAGTTGATGATATAGTCGCAATCAAAAGAACCCAATTAGGTTCAGGCTTAGAGCTGAAAGAAAATTATCACGGACCTTATACAGTATCGGTTGTAAAGCCAAACGATCGCTACGAAGTAGAAAATGTAGGAAATCACGAAGGTCCAAATAAAACATCCAGTGCTGCAGAATATATGAAGACTTTGGGAAAATAACTTAAGTTTCAGTCGAGGACGACAGAACTGTCAGGACAGCCGATCTGTGGTATCAGGTAGAGCTGAAGCAAACCGCATGTATTCGATACTAAGATACGGATAATCACTCAGACTCGAAGTAACGAATTGTTACTTTTCGGTTGAAATCGTTACTCGTTACTCGATCCGAAGATGTTTCGGATCGAGCAGCTTCGAACTTCGAATACAGACTGCCAGGCGAGGCGTTATTTGTTACTGGGGTTACTGGATATCGGATCGCGGTTTCAATGGGAAAAATGACTTTCGAGTTTGCATTTCGGATCGACCAGGTTCGAACTTCGAACGGGAGAAAATGAATTTCGGTATTTGAGTAATAGTATGTTCCTTTCCGTTACTAGATACCGGAAGTATTATGGATTCTCGCTGTTGGGAGGGAAAAATCAGTTTCGGTATTTGAGGAGTAGTATGTTCTGGTTGCAATTCGTTGTGCCGCGCCGAATGGAATCGTTTTGATGAGGTTTGGAAGAATCCGTATGTTTCGTTACAGTTATGGAGATGGAATAGTATCTGCCGCTCTATTGATATGGGTCGTACAATGGGGGGATACGATCCGGTGTATAGTATGTTATTATGCGCAGTTGAACTCTTTTTTTGCGGGGGGGGGGGGGGGAGGGGGGTGTTCTTATAATTGTAGAGGAGCAATACATATAAGAGAAGCACGTTAGTAAGGGGTGCTAATTTCGGGCTTTCTAACATTTTAGTACTAAATAGTGGTGCAATCAGAATTCTTTCTTTCAGGGTGGTTCCGAAGCAGGATTGCGAACTTAACTTTTTCTTTTTTTTTTTTCATATTCTCATTTAATTTTGTAGTGTGATTATTTTATTATTTTTACTATTCTTATAAATTTGTAAAACTATTTTGCTATGCTTACGTCTTTTATTTCATATTCACATTGTAAATATTTCGAAACATTGCCACTGATTTTTGGTAAACTGATTTGTTTTACAATCTTTATGGGTATTTCCAAAAATTTTATGTCAATCTCTTAAATATTTATTTTTATTGTTCCTCTTTTCAGTATAATCTAGCAAATAATACGCTCATAGATGGCTGCACTAGCAGTATCAAACTACTACTGGCAAATTCATAGTAAATTTTATAATTCTAGTGGTTGATGTTATGTATTTCATCTACACATTCAGTTTTATACTTTTTGAAATGTTAAATAAATTTTCTGTTTCTTCTAATGTCTGATTTTAATGTACTTTGTATTGGTACTATTAGAATACATATCTGTAATCCCTTAGATTCCTTGGTATTCGGATGCGTATGATCCTATTCTATTAGTAGTAACGAAAGTAACGAGTAACGAATACTTAGTAACGAATAGTGAACATCTAAGTAACAAATACATACGGATACTCATTTTGTCGTTACTTTTACAGCACTAGTATCAGGTTAGTCACTGAGTCCAATAAACTCACTGGTTTTATTTAAAACGAGACATTTCAGGATCTAAACATGCATTGCACAAAGTTTCACGCACAAAAATTATTAACTAGGTGAAAATATAAAAAGTTAGTGGGTTGTTCTATGGATTTTTAGTGTGTGGATAGCATAAGTGCTGTATTAGCCAAAAGGGCTTATTTGATGATTAAAAAGTACTTTTTTATAAGTTTGTTTATTTATTTGACTATAAACTGTGATCAGCTTCCTACATATAGCGATACATTATTTTAATAACATACGAGAATACATGCACATAAATAGAAACAATAACTTGCTTACTGTATTCCGCACGATAAAGTTTTAAAAAATATATAGCAAAACCTGTATACTTATATCAAAGTAAACCTAAATATTACCTTTATTCTGTAAACATGAAGTTTTCAAATCATCTAATATTTTAATAGTTCTGGAAAATAAAATGTTAACAGAATTTTAAAATTATTGAAATTTTTATAATTTATCTTGCTACAAAATAAGCACTTCAAGTCCCATTTTCAAGTCTGAGGTTCAGAGAATAAATATCTATATGCACAACCTATAACATAGCTTCCCACTCGTAACTTTACAAAAATGTTGCGGGAAAGTGTAAAAAATCAGAAACTAATAAAATCAAGTTTCTTGCATTCCGTATAAAGGATAGTTAGCTTTGACACTTTTGAGTGCTGCTGCATGTATTTTTTATTCGATTTCGATGTCTCATAAAAGTTTTTGCGTATTTTGAATGTTCAAAAATAAAGCTATTTTACCAATCCGTAGAACGAAAGCTTAGCTAGTTATTAAACAAGTTCGATTTCAAAATTTCCTTTTAAAGTCATTAGTATGTGCAAACAGTACTTGGAAATGCTCATTACTTTTTATTCACTATCAAATTAACGATAGATACATCGATCCACATAAGAGTTTTTCTAGATGCAGAAATTACCACAGATGCAGCTTGAGAATAAAAGTAAACACCATTAATAGAAGCAGATCAACATTTCACCAAACAATGGAGCTTAATGAGCTGCAACCTTTCTACCGGGAACCGTTGGACCATAATTCGGTTCCACTGATGAGTTTAATCAAGAAATGATGAGTTTAACCAAGTTCTCCGTAAAAAGGTTGCGTCTATTTTAGCACCATTTTACGGTGAAATGTTAGTTACTTTTATTAACAGTATACCTGCCTGATAATCGAATAAAAAATACATGCAGCAGCTGGATTTTTGAATGCTCTGTTTTCCCTTGCTTTTTTGCTCTTTCCAACATAGTAACCATACGTTGAAGTAGTCTTTGCCTCCCCGTGAGAAGTCTTTTCCTCCCCCCCTGGGAAATATTCTGCCGGCGCCCATGTGTGTTCGCTATAGGCGGCTACACTATTCGTCGCATCTGGACCGATTGTCACATGGCTAAATAGGACAAGGGAGAGCTATTCATGCAAAAAATGTAATAACAGTTTTTAATTATTAATTAAAAAGCGTTCTAACGGAATTTTTTATTATTTGTAATGAAAGCTATCGCGCACAACAACATCCTCTGAAAAAAGAACCCTTGGCAGAAAATGGCGACAGCTGAATATTCATTAATTTTGAAATTGCAATCCGTGCGTTGTTACTTACGTTTCATAGAAAATACTAGTGGAATCTTACAGCCCAACATTTCTTCTTTCTAAAAATATGTTTTTTTAAATAAATTTGAACACTTTTTCTACATTTATAAAATTTTTATAAAAGGTCGATTTCTGATTTAAACATTGAAAAACTCGACGTTTTTCTATCGATTTTCATGTAAAGTTTCATGGTGTTTAAAAAATCTTCTTTTTTAAAATTTTCCAATTTTCAGAAATTTTCTTCCAAAATTGTGAATTTTACAAGATAATTTGATTAATTGGTTGAAATATTCAATACCTCATGTTGATTAGCAAATATCAACTGTTGATTAGCAAATATCAACTGTCTGTTGATTAGCAAATATCAACAGACATTTTTGTTTGGTATCTAGAGCATTAAAATGAATTTTTTTTTAATGAGCCAAGGTCTACAGTTCTAAAGAAAAATTTGGAGAAATTTTATAAATTCAATGTTTTTAGATAATTCATCAGACGTTCCTAAGGGAATTTCAACATACTGGATTGTTCATTTATGCAAACGAAAATTTTTTGATTGTACTAAATGAGTGCAAGTTCTCCGTACGGGAGGAAGCAGACATTTTTCGAATATACGTAACTGAAGTTAATTCAGTTGCTGCAGAGCTGGTAAATTGCTTCTCTGGCAACCTAACTTTTGTAGACGAAATTGGTCTTGTATTAGCTCGTCGACTGTTCTTCTATATTTTTACTCCAAACAGTGCCCCTAAGGGCCAGTAATGAATGGAAACAATTTTTTAATTGAGAGATTTTATTCTGTTACAGTCAAACCTCGTTAGTAAGTCACCTGGATAAAACATCACACCGCAATAATTACATGATCATTCAGAAGCCCATAATTTTTGTTTACGAATTTTCATACCTTGTACTGCTCCTATTGCGTCGCTATTTTTTTAACCACTCCGCTTAAAATGTCAGTTTAAAGAGGGCAATACACAAACTTGGTCCCAGTTTTTTGTAACTGTTATCTGCCAAAAGCACTTAATTTTTTTGTTAAGCACGACTATCAGCATTTTTTCTTAGAATGATGTTTGCCTTATCAACAAATGTCAGGAATTCATCCAGGATAATTTTTCGTTTTGACTTGATTACGATGGCTCATTAAACGTGACAGATTGTACAGCTAAATTTAAGTACTGCATACCGTCTGTTATTATTATTTCCTTTATTTGTCATTTATTTTGTTAATTTAAATTCTCATTCTACTAATTCATATAAATTATAATATGAGTTAATTCTACAGGCACACTTATTTTATAAACATTTAGAATTTCATTTTGCATTTAATATAACTCCGCTTAATAAGTCAGTCCCGAAAGTGACGTACTAGCGAGGTTTGACTGTATGTTATTCAGATTATCCGGCACTTTTACTCTCTATTTTTAGAAATTTCAATAACTCATAAAAAAAACTATTTATTACAATTTAGATTTTTTTCTTTTCCAAGAGTGTACCATGGACATGCCAGACCATCATGAGTATTGCACAGGGGATTTTGGACCAGATGATATTGTCATCAGCGGCATTTCCGGACGCTTTCCACAATGCAATACCCTGGAAGAGCTACAAGATGCCATGTGCAAGCAGAGATATCTTCTGTTCGAGACAGAGGACCGATATCCGAAAGGTAAAAAGTTTTATTCAGTTTAAATCAGTGTATTAAAACGGCTTCTGAATGGAAAAAAAAATCTGAAACTCTTTCATATTTTAACCCATTTATGCCTAGTGTCCCTTTTTTGGGACGGCATTTTCGCTATTAGTCGAAAACGTTATTTATTTTTCCTAGCCTTTATTCATGAGTATTGAGGCTCAACTCTACAAAATATTTTAACATGACCAAGTAGGATGTTGATATTTCGATTTTTATGCAGAATGGTTTTAAAAGAAATCAACCCTTGTTCAAGAATTTGACAGCAGAAATTTATCTATTATTTCTGTTATTAGTAAAAATCGAAGAAAGTCGCAAAAATATCCAGGCGCAAATGCGTTAAATACGCAGTAAAGTGATATAAATTAAAAGCGTATCAAAATCCATGCGTCATCCCCACTTTACTTCCTTATTAAATTCAGTTGGAAAATGTATGATTATTAATGAGTGCCGTATTTTTCTTCCTTGTTCTATAAAACGCTTCTTTGGAATCGAAAACTAACATTAAAATTACCTTCTCGTCGTCAAGCATATTATAACTACACTTCACTTTTGGAATGTGCATCATGATCCATGAGTGTGCCATGTATGCCTTTCTTGATCCACAAAACACTTTTCAAATTGAAATCTATATTAAAATCGCTTATTAAAACTTTTTTACAATCTTCGTCAGGCATATTCTAACTATACATCTAGTTTTTAATGAACTATAGCGTTTAAAAGTTTCTCGCCAAATATGGAAGATATCGCCAAGCTAGGTTCCGTTTTGGGGACATTTTTGGCGATAGATCATTCAAAATGGCAAATCTTGGTGACTTCCAACAGTTTATCTGTCCCCCCACTGTCTGGAAAACCTACTGAAAAATGCAACGAAAACGTGTCGACGTCACAAATCGGTTCACACAAATGTATCCACAAAAATATGTCCATAACAATATGTCCACAAATTATGTCGACAGAAAATACTGGAGGGAACGATGCAGCACTCTAGTGCTAAAAAGTATTTGCTTAAATTTGTAATAAATGGAATCTGGAAAAGAAGTTAGTAAATACAGTCAAACCTCTTTAGGATATATCTCACGGCACCACTTAAAAATGGCTTACTAAGCGGAATGACTTCTCAAGGGCAGTTTATATTAAATGCAAAACTAAATTCTAAATATTTATACTCTCTTAATAATAAAGAGTGAAAAACCAGTGCAGAGGAGTGATATATCACCCTACCTTCGTGACAAAAATCAGCCAACTTCCATAGAGTGAGAAAGCACTATTCCCAGGAGTGACATTTCTGACTCTGGACTAGGAGTGAGAATTTAAAAGCGCACTCCGAGAAACAGTGCCTCACTCTAAGGAAAGGGTGACAGCACGCCATCCCTTAGACTGGACTGCTCTAATCAAGAGTGAGCTGTGACTATTTTTAAGAGTGATAGGCACTTTTTATAGAGTGACTATTCAAGGCCATATCCAGGGGTCCGGACCCCCCCCCCTCAAAAAGAATCGATTTTTGTTAATAAAACAATAATAATGACCTCGTTTTGTGAAAAATTTTGCCTTTTCTACCGTTTGGATCCTCGCCAAATTTTTTTTCTGGCTATTAACTGTTTTAGGATAATCATAATAATTCCTTATATATATATATATATATATATATATAAGAATGTATCTGGTAACAGTATAGATTATTATTATTGTTTAAGTATGTCAAATATTAAAAGTTAGCATCAACATTTATCTAATCTTGTCAATTCATTGAAAATAAAATCCAATATTAGAAATTTAATATTTTGCCCGTTTCTAAGCAAATTTTACCAATCTTAATACTATTGAATCTTAAAACATTTGAAATGTATCAATAATATTGGCTGTATATTAGAAATATTTTCAATATTATTAAGTAATTACTTTTAAATAACAAAATTTACATAATATGTGAATACTTTGAGAATAATAACTATTTCCAATATTGGTAAAAATTAGTGTTTGGCACTGATATATGCTCAAAATATTATTATCATTATTTGTAAAATTCAAATTAACATACGAAGTGTATTCAAATATTAATTATATATTGGGAATATTTCTGAAGTAGTCTCGCTACCAATAAACTTTTAAATATTAACTCAATATTGTGGAAACAATGATATCGAAAACCAATACTGATAAAAAGTAGTAAGTGAACGATTTGAGAATAAACCCAATTTCCAATATTGGTAAATAAAATTCCATTATTGGTAAAAATTATCATTCAGGTCTCATAAATTCTCAAAATAATGTTAATATTTTTTTTCTGGTGAATTTAACATACAAAAAGAAAAAAATCTAAATATTGGATGTATACTTGAAATATTTTTGAAGTAGTCTTATAACTGATAAATTTTTAAATATTAACTCAATATTGTTTAAAAAATTGAAAACAAAAATCAATATTCGTACAAAGTAGCAATCTTAATCTTTGTGTGTGGCCCAGATATATTTAAAATGCATTTATAGTGTTGGATATACATTCAAAATATATCCAATATTGATAAGTAGTTACTTTAACATAATTTTATACCATTTTTAATTTTTTTGGTTAATACTTACTCAGTGTTACACTGGAAATAAAATTAACATTGGTAAAAAGTAGAAAGTTGATATTTAAGCATTACATTGTCAAATTATTAAACTTTATTGCTATTGAATTTAAATTAAATATATTTAAAACGTATCTGCAATATCACGTGTCTTGAAAATATTCTTCGTATTGTACAAATAAATCTTTTTGCCGCATTTCCCCTCTTAGCACAAGTTTGTCCACAGGCAATCTTTAATTTAATACATTAGAGCTGGATATTGGGCATATCTATTAGAAGTCCATGTGTGATCCTCCAGATAACATAAAATATATGCCTCTATTAGAAATTTCAGGTGTGATCTCTCTAATGAGCAAATAACATCTATAATATCCATTTCTATAAGAGATCTGTATATATGTTGCACAGTTACAATAATTAAACTTCCAGGAGATCCCAAATGTCCCAAAAGTGGATATCTGTTTCATATATAAAATATCCCAGTAATCAGAAATTGATCTCTATTTCATATGCAGAACTTTTTGGATATCCATTTCTTGGCTATTTTGGATTATTGTCATGCTCAGAATGATTCATAGCAGCTGGAAAATAAATTTTACATAGATCAATGACACAAGTAATATCTAACTACATGCATTTTTAAATTCTTGCTTTTGTTCCTGTGAAATGTGGACTGTTCACAAAAAGCATGTAGTATTTAAACGAACATCCTATTCTGAAACTAAACAGATAAAGAAGGAGTACAGAGTTCATTTTAATAATCAGATAATGGCATCACTAAAAGGTACCCGCAAGAGTTTCACATAGCTATTAAATTAAACCTCTGTAACCTCTAGATCTATTTAGTTGCAGAATTCGTTTACAGTTTATGTTTTGTTTCATCAGCCAAAACTTCTCAGGTATAGAAGTGAAAGTTTCAAAATGCATGGGGGTGATCTGTATAGCCATTGAGCTATGTAAAATCCGTCAGCAAAGAGATTTGTAAGAACTTTCTTTATCTGCATACTATAACTTCATTTGAGTTAATCTGTGATCAAACAAGAATGGAAATAAGAGTTTCGCACAATTCTTCACATACAGAATATCGAGATGATCAACATTACTCAACAGTGCGCAGAAATATTTGATATGTGCAATGTTTCCTTTTCTTTTGCTGAAATAAAAAATAATCCCTGACAGCTTATTTTTTACCAATAGTACATTTTAGAACAATTTTCACTTATACCCAGTATTAATAAAACAATAAAAATCGCTTATGACAAGATATTTATACAAAATGTATTTATACAAAATCAAAAGAATACTAATAATTTTTATTTTTAAATAGCTTTTGTTTTAAGCATAATTTAATAAAACTTTTTTTTCAACTTTATTACAATTAACAAGTCCTTTTTTTAAAAAAACAAATAAAAATGGACAAGATTGAATTGTTATCGAAAAAAAATTATTTGAAATTAAATTTCCGTCATTTATACATACAAATGCAAGAATTATGAAACACAAAAATAAGTTAAAATAGTAATAACTATCTTTTAATTGAAAACCCAAAAACATTAAACTAATTGCTGGCTAAATTAAAAATATAAATATATCTGCTGATAACCTCTGTTAATGTATATATCATGTTTGGAAACTTAAGAGAATACTTATTTTTTATCCCCCCCCCCCTCAGAAAAAGGAATAAAGCATTTTAAATAGGAAACAACTTTTTATTGATTCTTTTTTTTTCATGAAAAGGGGAAAAGAAATATTTTTGTTTTTGCCACTTCTTCCTAAAATGTACTCTTTTCTATCCCAACACATTGGTGCAGTATATAAGTAATATAAATCAAAACAAATTATTTCATAAATCCCCAACATTGCCCGTTTAGTTGAAATCCCCCAGCATATTTGTCTTGCTCCAAAATCATATTTCACAGTTTAGAGGTATGAGCAAGAATATGGGTTAGAATCCCTTAAAATGTCACCCAACCCCAAGCAGACACGCCTCTTTTAGACTTGCCACAACACAAAAGAAATAATTGAAGTTTAGAGCATGAGGGTGAACTATAATAACCTCCATAGATAATGTCTGGACGAGGGGGTGGTCACAGAAACTAAGAAATTTGTATTTTTCTGCACCTCTTAAAAAAAAAAAACGAAATTCCGGTTCTGAACATAATTTATACATATCTCATAAGAAGATGTTTCTTATTTTTATAATATATGTACATATCTCATAAGATGTTTCTTATTTTTATAATATATATACATATTCATTTCTTTATTTAATTTTAAGTGTGATTTTAAATTTCACTTTTATAACAAAATAGCTACAAATTACTTAAACTTTTCCAAACTTCAAATTGAAAAAAAAAATTCTTTTAATATAGATTTTATGCAAGAATTATTATACTATTGAATATAGATTTAGAACAATAGATTAAGGTAAAACCAGGAAAATTAAATATGTTAGAAAAAAAATCATTCTAACCGAGGGCAGAAAAAAAAGAAAAAACACATCCCCCCCCCTTCCCCTGAATTTTTGGGTTAATAAAAATTTGAACAAATTTTTAAATAAAAACTTTGTTAATGGAACTTCCAAGTCCAGAGCAGTCGTCAGACTAGATAATTTTAGTTTACCACGAATAACCTAACTAAAATTTCAGACGATTACAGAACTGCAAAAGTAAAAAAATAGCCTGTGAATTGAAAAAAGTGGAAGATATGTTTTATTGAGACCCATTTCATACAGGTTTGAAAAAGTTATAAAAGCAATGGCAGTGAACACACAACAATTAATAATTCACAATGACTGATTTCAAAATCAGTGTTTCAATATTATTTCATATTCAGGATTTCTTCTAACAGCATCTGGAAGATAAAAATTATGACTTCAAGTAATTACAGAATTAGAAAAGTTAAAACATAACTGCTAATCTATCCTTAAAAATTAAAAATAAAAAAGTTTATATTTCCATAATTTGTGAATAAGGCTCAAGAAAGGTTCAAAATCAGGAAAAGTTGGCAGCTAGAATATACTAGAGCATCTACTAGAATTATGCTAAATACATCTATATAAATAAAATTAGAGTTTTGTCTGTACATTTCTTGGAATTCAAAAATTTTGCGATTTCTATCCGTTTCAAGCACCTGGGAGTCCGGCGCGACCCTAAAAAAAGTTTGTCTGTCTTTCATTCTGTCGTTCTGTTATTCTGTCCGTGACGCTTTTTTTGTTCAAGCATCACGTAAAAACGACTAAAGCGAATGATATGAAATTGGGTGTCATGATAGGTGGTCACTCAACTTAAAACATAGGCGTCGAATTTTAAAAAAATGTTTATTGGATTTTGAGATTTTGTGAAAATCCTTTCAAACTGCGTAAATTTGTGTTCAAGCATCACGTAAAAACGACTGAAGCGAATGATATGAAATTAGGTGTCATGATAGGTGGTCACACAACTTAAAACATAAGCGTCGAATTTTTAAAAAATCTTTATTGGATTTTGAGATTTTGTGAAAATCCTTTCAAACTGCGTAAATTTGTGTTCAAGCATCACGTAAAAATGACTGAAGCGAATGATATAAAATTGGGTGTCATAATAGGTGACACTCAACTTAAAACATTACTACGTGTCAAATTTTTAAAAAATCTTGATTGGATTTTGAGATTTTGCGAAAATCCTTTCAAACTGCGTAAACTTGTGTTCAAGCATCACGTAAAAACGACTAAAGCGAATGATATTAAATTGGGTGTCATGATAGGTGGTCACTCAACTTAAAACATAAGCGTCGAATTTTTAAAAAATCTTTATTGGATTTTGAGATTTTGTGAAAATCCTTTCAAACTGCGTAAATTTGTGTTCAAGCATCACGTAAAAATGACTGAAGCGAATGATATAAAATTGGGTGTCATAATAGGTGACACTCAACTTAAAACATAGGTGTCAAATTTTTAAAAAATCTTGATTGGATTTTGAGATTTTGCGAAAATCCTTTCAAACTGCGTAAAATTGTGTTCAAGCATCATGTAAAAACGACTGGAGCGAATGATATGAAATTGGGTGTCATGATAGGTGGTCCCCAGACAGCACAGCAAACTTGCAGCAAGCTTGATTTAGCAAGTCAATAAGCTTGAAAATTTCAAGGCGTGTAAGCTTAATGCAAGCTTGAATCACGTGTTCTAGTTTACACTTGGCCAGCTTGCATTAAGCTATACATTTCATGCTTAAAAAATTTTCCTAAATACACAGGGCGCCGGTCGGCGAACTCGCCCCACATATTTTACTTTGCCACGTATTTCCCCCATCTACGCTGAAATTTCAATTTAATTTAATCTGTTTCCATCAAGTGTTCGTGGCTGGAATAGAAGCCGGGACCTTTCGGTTGGGAGTCGAGCACGCTATCCGTTCAGCTACTAAGCTTCACGCAGATATGACTAAAGTTTGAAGTGACTTATCACGCCGTTTTCTCGCCAGATTGATAAGTGGGCGATGTGTTTTTTGTTTCTTTTATTCAGGCCCGGACTGGCCAGGTCGGCTGGTCGGCGATCGCCGAGGGGGCCTCGGTGAGGCATTCAAAAGTTTATATACAACTTTATAATAAGAGTAATTTGACTATTTATTTTCCAGCAATCTTACGTAGTAACGCAGCGGAGGATCCCAGAAACCCCGCGACGCAAGGGGGCCCCCGAAATCTCTAAAATAGTTAAATGTGATTTTTACGCGCGAAAGCCTAATTTTCAAATATTACATAGTCTAATTCTCTATTCGCTCTAAATTCCTCAGTAAGAGGCAGGCCTGATTTCCGGGAGGGCATTCGGGGCAAGTGCCCAGGCCCCCAAATTGTTCTTTAAAAATTTGTAAATTGTGAAAAAGTTTTCGAAAGCGGGGGCCCCCAATGTAGCTTTTGCCCAGGGCTCCCAAATCGACAAATCAGCTCCTGAAGAGAACCCTGACAAATCTCTAGCCGAGGCAGTCTTTTAAATCTCGACAAGACAGCCAGTCCGGGCCTGCTTTTATTTTTCCATGGGATGCATCAAAAGTAAAATAATATTATGTGTAATTTAGAGACTCTACTAATAGGGAAATAAACATAATATAAACTTAAGAGCAGCACACGTTTTAAAATTTTCAGTACCGTAACACTCATGAGCAATACAACTGGCCAAAATCGAGACAAACGACTGATTTTGAAATCAATTTCGTAGTATAATTGTATTTTATTTTGAAGAATTTCCATATTTGGAAATATAGAATGGGTTTACTTACTTAACGCAAATTTTGTGTTAAGTAATCTGAAATCAAAGAAACAGATAGTTAAACGTTACTTCGAAATGCTATATCACAGTTGCTCACATGTATGGAATACAAAAACTTTTGTCATTTTTGTAAATATTTCTTAAAATAACAAATAATTGAAAAATTTTGTTATTTTTTAACGCTAAAAATTCTCTTTACAAATGTGGTTATTTATTTTACTACATATTGGCATGCTATATCGATATAGAGCATTTCGAAGAATTAAAAATAAGTTATGTTAATTTATACAAATGTAAATTTGAATTATTTTCATTGTTCATACTTTATAATTAAAATAATTATTTAACTTCTGAAATTTTTTTTAATCCTTTGTAATTTTATTTTAAAACTACAAAAGTGTAAGATGTAAGATTTTTGGGCCCAAAAATCTGTAGGCTCTGGGCAGTTGCCCCGTTTGTCCTGCCGGTAATATGGCACTTGTAATAAAATAAAACACATCTTTTACGAACTTTCAGCAAATTTGAGGACGCTAGACAATTAATGCCCATTCTCTTTCACAGATGGCGCCATCACTGCGCACTTTGAAAGCTAAAATCAAGCTAAAGCCAAGCTTGCATTAATACGTCAAATTCAAGGAAATGTCAAGCTTGATTTAAGCTTATGTGCTGTCTGGGTCACTCAACTTAAAACATAGGCGTCGAAATTTTAAAAAATCTTGATTGGATTTTGAGATTTTGCGAAAATCCTTTCAAACTGCGTAAAATTGTGTTCAAGCATCATGTAAAAACGACTGAAGCGAATGATATAAAATTGGGTGTCATAATAGGTGACACTCAACTTAAAACATAGGTGTCAAATTTTTAAAAAATCTTGATTGGATTTTGAGATTTTGCGAAAATCCTTTCAAACTGCGTAAAATTGTGTTCAAGCATCATGTAAAAACGACTGGAGCGAATGATATGAAATTGGGTGTCATGATAGGTGGTCCCCAGACAGCACAGCAAATTTGCAGCAAGCTTGATTTAGCAAGTCAATAAGCTTGAAAATTTCAAGGCGTGTAAGCTTAATGCAAGCTTGAATCACGTGTTCTAGTTTACACTTGGCCAGCTTGCATTAAGCTTGACATTTCAAGCTTAAAAAATTTTCCTAAATACACAGGGCGCCGGTCGGCGAACTCGCCCCACATATTTTACTTTGCCACGTATTTCCCCCCTCTACGCTGAAATTTCAATTTAATTTAATCTGTTTCCATCAAGTGTTCGTGGCTGGAATAGAAGCCGGGACCTTTCGGTTGGGAGTCGAGCACGCTATCCGTTCAGCTACTAAGCTTCACGCAGATATGACTAAAGTTTGAAGTGACTTATCGCGCCGTTTTCTCTCCAGATTGATAAGTGGGCGATGTGTTTTTTGTTTCTTTTATTCAGGCCCGGACTGGCCAGGTCGGCTGGTCGGCGATCGCCGAGGGGGCCTCGGTGAGGCATTCAAAAGTGGATATACAACTTTATAATAAGAGTAATTTGACTATTTATTTTCCAGCAATCTTACGTAGTAACGCAGCGGAGGATCCCAGAAACCCCGCGACGCAAGGGGGCCCCCGAAATCTCTAAAATAGTTAAATGTGATTTTTACGCGCGAAAGCCTAATTTTCAAATATTACATAGTCTAATTCTCTATTCGCTCTAAATTCCTCAGTAAGAGGCAGGCCTGATTTCCGGGAGGGCATTCGGGGCAAGAGCCCAGGCCCCCAAATTGTTCTTTAAAAATTTGTAAATTGTGAAAAAGTTTTCGAAAGCGGGGGCCCCCAATGTAGCTTTTGCCCAGGGCTCCCAAATCGACAAATCAGCTCCTGAAGAGAACCCTGACAAATCTCTAGCCGAGGCAGTCTTTTAAATCTCGACAAGACAGCCAGTCCGGGCCTGCTTTTATTTTTCCATGGGATGCATCAAAAGTAAAATAATATTATGTGTAATTTAGAGACTCTACTAATAGGGAAATAAACATAATATAAACTTAAGAGCAGCACACGTTTTAAAATTTTCAGTACCGTAACACTCATGAGCAATACAACTGGCCAAAATCGAGACAAACGACTGATTTTGAAATCAATTTCGTAGTATAATTGTATTTTATTTTGAAGAATTTCCATATTTGGAAATATAGAATGGGTTTACTTACTTAACGCAAATTTTGTGTTAAGTAATCTGAAATCAAAGAAACAGATAGTTAAACGTTACTTCGAAATGCTATATCACAGTTGCTCACATGTATGGAATACAAAAACTTTTGTCATTTTTGTAAATATTTCTTAAAATAACAAATAATTGAAAAATTTTGCTATTTTTTAACGCTAAAAATTCTCTTTACAAATGTGGTTATTTATTTTACTACATATTGGCATGCTATATCGATATAGAGCATTTCGAAGAATTAAAAATAAGTTATGTTAATTTATACAAATGTAAATTTGAATTATTTTCATTGTTCATACTTTATAATTAAAATAATTATTTAACTTCTGAAATTTTTTTTAATCCTTTGTAATTTTATTTTAAAACTACAAAAGTGTAAGATGTAAGATTTTTGGGCCCAAAAATCTGTAGGCTCTGGGCAGTTGCCCCGTTTGTCCTGCCGGTAATATGGCACTTGTAATAAAATAAAACACATCTTTTACGAACTTTCAGCAAATTTGAGGACGCTAGACAATTAATGCCCATTCTCTTTCACAGATGGCGCCATCACTGCGCACTTTGAAAGCTAAAATCAAGCTAAAGCCAAGCTTGCATTAATACGTAAAATTCAAGGAAATGTCAAGCTTGATTTAAGCTTATGTGCTGTCTGGGTCACTCAACTTAAAACATAGGCGTCGAAATTTTAAAAAATCTTGATTGGATTTTGAGATTTTGCGAAAATCCTTTCAAACTGCGTAAAATTGTGTTCAAGCATCATGTAAAAACGACTGAAGCGAATGATATAAAATTGGGTGTCATAATAGGTGACACTCAACTTAAAACATAGGTGTCAAATTTTTAAAAAATCTTGATTGGATTTTGAGATTTTGCGAAAATCCTTTCAAACTGCGTAAAATTGTGTTCAAGCATCATGTAAAAACGACTGGAGCGAATGATATGAAATTGGGTGTCATGATAGGTGGTCCCCAGACAGCACAGCAAATTTGCAGCAAGCTTGATTTAGCAAGTCAATAAGCTTGAAAATTTCAAGGCGTGTAAGCTTAATGCAAGCTTGAATCACGTGTTCTAGTTTACACTTGGCCAGCTTGCATTAAGCTTGACATTTCAAGCTTAATTTCAAGCTTAAAAAATTTTCCTAAATACACCGGGCGCCGGTCGGCGAACTCGCCCCACATATTTTACTTTGCCACGTATTTCCCCCCTCTACGCTGAAATTTCAATTTAATTTAATCTGTTTCCATCAAGTGTTCGTGGCTGGAATAGAAGCCGGGACCTTTCGGTTGGGAGTCGAGCACGCTATCCGTTCAGCTACTAAGCTTCACGCAGATATGACTAAAGTTTGAAGTGACTTATCACGCCGTTTTCTCGCCAGATTGATAAGTGGGCGATGTGTTTTTTGTTTCTTTTATTCAGGCCCGGACTGGCCAGGTCGGCTGGTCGGCGATCGCCGAGGGGGCCTCGGTGAGGCATTCAAAAGTTTATATACAACTTTATAATAAGAGTAATTTGACTATTTATTTTCCAGCAATCTTACGTAGTAACGCAGCGGAGGATCCCAGAAACCCCGCGACGCAAGGGGGCCCCCGAAATCTCTAAAATAGTTAAATGTGATTTTTACGCGCGAAAGCCTAATTTTCAAATATTACATAGTCTAATTCTCTATTCGCTCTAAATTCCTCAGTAAGAGGCAGGCCTGATTTCCGGGAGGGCATTCGGGGCAAGTGCCCAGGCCCCCAAATTGTTCTTTAAAAATTTGTAAATTGTGAAAAAGTTTTCGAAAGCGGGGGCCCCCAATGTAGCTTTTGCCCAGGGCTCCCAAATCGACAAATCAGCTCCTGAAGAGAACCCTGACAAATCTCTAGCCGAGGCAGTCTTTTAAATCTCGACAAGACAGCCAGTCCGGGCCTGCTTTTATTTTTCCATGGGATGCATCAAAAGTAAAATAATATTATGTGTAATTTAGAGACTCTACTAATAGGGAAATAAACATAATATAAACTTAAGAGCAGCACACGTTTTAAAATTTTCAGTACCGCAACACTCATGAGCAATACTGCTGGCCAAAATCGAGACAAACGACTGATTTTGAAATCAATTTCGTAGTATAATTGTATTTTATTTTGAAGAATTTCCATATTTGGAAATATAGAATGGGTTTACTTACTTAACGCAAATTTTGTGTTAAGTAATCTGAAATCAAAGAAACAGATAGTTAAACGTTACTTCGAAATGCTATATCACAGTTGCTCACATGTATGGAATACAAAAACTTTTGTCATTTTTGTAAATATTTCTTAAAATAACAAATAATTGAAAAATTTTGCTATTTTTTAACGCTAAAAATTCTCTTTACAAATGTGGTTATTTATTTTACTACATATTGGCATGCTATATCGATATAGAGCATTTCGAAGAATCAAAAATAAGTTATGTTAATTTATACAAATGTAAATTTGAATTATTTTCATTGTTCATACTTTATAATTAAAATAATTATTTAACTTCTGAAATTTTTTTTAATCCTTTGTAATTTTATTTTAAAACTACAAAAGTGTAAGATGTAAGATTTTTTTTCCCAAAAATCTGTAGGCTCTGGGCAGTTGCCCCGTTTGTCCTGCCGGTAATATGGCACTTGTAATAAAATAAAACACATCTTTTACGAACTTTCAGCAAATTTGAGGACGCTAGACAATTAATGCCCATTCTCTTTCACAGATGGCGCCATCACTGCGCACTTTGAAAGCTAAAATCAAGCTAAAGCCAAGCTTGCATTAATACGTCAAATTCAAGGAAATGTCAAGCTTGATTTAAGCTTATGTGCTGTTTGGGTCACTCAACTTAAAACATAGGCGTCGAAATTTTAAAAAATCTTGATTGGATTTTGAGATTTTGCGAAAATCCTTTCCAACTACGTAAATGTGTGTTCAAGCATCATGTAAAAACGACTGAAGCGAATGATATAAAATTGGGTGTCATAATAGGTGACACTCAACTTAAAACATAGGTGTCAAATTTTTAAAAAATCTTGATTGGATTTTGAGATTTTGCGAAAATCCTTTCAAACTGCGTAAAATTGTGTTCAAGCATCATGTAAAAACGACTGGAGCGAATGATATGAAATTGGGTGTCATGATAGGTGGTCCCCAGACAGCACAGCAAATTTGCAGCAAGCTTGATTTAGCAAGTCAATAAGCTTGAAAATTTCAAGGCGTGTAAGCTTAATGCAAGCTTGAATCACGTGTTCTAGTTTACACTTGGCCAGCTTGCATTAAGCTTGACATTTCAAGCTTAAAAAATTTTCCTAAATACACAGGGCGCCGGTCGGCGAACTCGCCCTCATATTTTACTTTGCCACGTATTTCCCTCCTCTACGCTGAAATTTCAATTTAATTTAATCTGTTTCCATCAAGTGTTCGTGGCTGGAATAGAAGCCGGGACCTTTCGGTTGGGAGTCGAGCACGCTATCCGTTCAGCTACTAAGCTTCACGCAGATATGACTAAAGTTTGAAGTGACTTATCACGCCGTTTTCTCGCCAGATTGATAAGTGGGCGATGTGTTTTTTGTTTCTTTTATTCAGGCCCGGACTGGCCAGGTCGGCTGGTCGGCGATCGCCGAGGGGGCCTCGGTGAGGCATTCAAAAGTTTATATACAACTTTATAATAAGAGTAATTTGACTATTTATTTTCCAGCAATCTTACGTAGTAACGCAGCGGAGGATCCCAGAAACCCCGCGACGCAAGGGGGCCCCCGAAATCTCTAAAATAGTTAAATGTGATTTTTACGCGCGAAAGCCTAATTTTCAAATATTACATAGTCTAATTCTCTATTCGCTCTAAATTCCTCAGTAAGAGGCAGGCCTGATTTCCGGGAGGGCATTCGGGGCAAGTGCCCAGGCCCCCAAATTGTTCTTTAAAAATTTGTAAATTGTGAAAAAGTTTTCGAAAGCGGGGGCCCCCAATGTAGCTTTTGCCCAGGGCTCCCAAATCGACAAATCAGCTCCTGAAGAGAACCCTGACAAATCTCTAGCCGAGGCAGTCTTTTAAATCTCGACAAGACAGCCAGTCCGGGCCTGCTTTTATTTTCCATGGGATGCATCAAAAGTAAAATAATATTATGTGTAATTTAGAGACTCTACTAATAGGGAAATAAACATAATATAAACTTAAGAGCAGCACACGTTTTAAAATTTTCAGTACCGCAACACTCATGAGCAATACTGCTGGCCAAAATCGAGACAAACGACTGATTTTGAAATCAATTTCGTAGTATAATTGTATTTTATTTTGAAGAATTTCCATATTTGGAAATATAGAATGGGTTTACTTACTTAACGCAAATTTTGTGTTAAGTAATCTGAAATCAAAGAAACAGATAGTTAAACGTTACTTCGAAATGCTATATCACAGTTGCTCACATGTATGGAATACAAAAACTTTTGTCATTTTTGTAAATATTTCTTAAAATAACAAATAATTGAAAAATTTTGCTATTTTTTAACGCTAAAAATTCTCTTTACAAATGTGGTTATTTATTTTACTACATATTGGCATGCTATATCGATATAGAGCATTTCGAAGAATTAAAAATAAGTTATGTTAATTTATACAAATGTAAATTTGAATTATTTTCATTGTTCATACTTTATAATTAAAATAATTATTAACTTCTGAATTTTTTTTAATCCTTTGTAATTTTATTTTAAAACTACAAAAGTGTAAGATGTAAGATTTTTTGGCCCAAAAATCTGTAGGCTCTGGGCAGTTGCCCCGTTTGTCCTGCCGGTAATATGGCACTTGTAATAAAATAAAACACATCTTTTACGAACTTTCAGCAAATTTGAGGACGCTAGACAATTAATGCCCATTCTCTTTCACAGATGGCGCCATCACTGCGCACTTTGAAAGCTAAAATCAAGCTAAAGCCAACTCTCTTAAAAATTTAGAGTGACATTGTCACTCTTACAAAAAGTCACCGGCAAATGATCCCAGATAGAGTGAGAAAACTGCATCATGACTCTTCATCGATAGGATTCTGTCACCCTAACTGCAAGAGTGAGACAATGTCACTCTTAGAGTAAGGGTGAAGGTGCTATCTGCTCACTCTAGCGAGAGAGTCACCACATTTCCCATGATGCGTTCACTTCAGCAGGAGTGAGTGCGTTGCTTCCATACTCAAACGACGCCATATTGGAATTGGACTGCAGTTGCGAAGTACCAACTGCATACAAGTAATGGAATACTTTTAGCTAACACAAGTAAGTAAAACCTTATAACTTTTCAATTATTGTAAATGTTATTTAAAATTTGATAATTCACAACATATAAGATACATTGATTCAGTGTCGGATCCATTAGGACTCCAGCTCTTCCGACAGACATTGCTTTGGTTAGGGTTAACATTTTGCTTTACTATACATTTTGTTTTTAAGACTTAAACAAGCCTGCTTCTTTTAATTTTATACCCTTCCGAGAAATTGATCTTTGGATCCGCCTCTATACTTGATCGTAGTATGTTATTTATGCTTATATAGCTGAAATCTTGCATTCGTTTTTTGTTTCTGTATATAATATTTGAGCATGTTTTGATGCGTGTTTGTAAATCGGTGGTGCAGTCAGGATTTTATTTCGGGGGTGGAGAGGGCTCTAACCTGTGTATCAAATTGTAAGCAAGCTGTTTCAACTGTAGCCTCAGTATCAAATTTTAAACTAAGTAAAGGGTCAGATTTTTAGGAAGGATACGCGCCTGTTGCAAATAGCATAAACAAAATTTTAAATCAAAAGCAGAAAATAATGATCAATTATATATTGTATGCAATTTATATTGAAATAAATTATAAACGTGGGAAAAAAATATTTTGTGATTAAATTTCAATATGTCTATGTGCATCATTTTATCTTATTGCACATTCTAGCACAGATTCACGCTTAGAATATACATATATACGTGATTAGATCAAAATAACCGCTCTCTTGTTGTGGTGTAATATTTCCCTCTCCACTTTTTACACATACACAAACCTCTCTCTCATATGGTAAAGTGGATAATTTACGATCGAACACCCCAGATGGCCTCAGGAAAGTCCACTTTTAAATCAGGGAAACCAGCTGAAAGTAGCAGGTGATTCAGAATGTGTGAGCTTTCATTAGTAGTACGAAAAACACAAGGGATACTTGAACTTGTGCTGGTAAACTGATTCAACGCGGAAAAAAAGTTATTGTTTTTGGTGTTAAATGCGAGATTTTTGGAATTGAAAAGTTTGTATACTGTTTAAGGATAATTCAATAGTATAGTAACGGATAAGTTTAATATTACTGGTAATAAAGGTAAGTGTTACAATATTAAATTTAGTAATACAGTATTAATTTTAGAGCCTTGCACATTTTGGTTTGGTAGATTTTATGTCTTCTGTTGTGTATCAATATTGGTAAATAAAATTCTCAAATTGGTAAAACTTACCTTTTAGCCTAGATACCAATTCAAAATAATGCTATTTTTTTTCTATTGAATTTAATTAACATATGAAATATATCCACAATATTGGCTATATACTGGAAATGTTTCTGAAGTAATTCCATTACTGATAAAGTTTTTAATAGTAGCAAGTTAGTAGTTAGCCCAAATATCTTTACAATGTGTTCACAATATTAAGTAAAAATTCGAAATATATATTTATAATGTATTCTTAATATTGACAAGTAATTTTTAAAAATATTTTTATACCATTTTATTATTTTTCTAATGCTAATATACTCAATCCTTCACATTGTTATTATATTGGAAATAAAAACTAATATTGGTAAAAATTAGCAACATTTATCCATTATATTGTCTATGTTAATGAATTAAATTAAATATATTTAAAATGTATCCACACAGTATTGTGTGTATATTATAAATTTCCCTCATATTGTACTAACAAATATTTTTAATGTGTCAGCATCTTAATATCACAGTAATGGTGAATTAAGACTGTTTATCTACTGTACATTATTTCAAAATTTAAAATCTGATAAATAATTTTAGGTGCATTTATGTACAAATTGCTGAAAAATATATTTTAATAATTAAGTCAAATACTACTGAAAATCCTGTGATGATAAGACCATGATTATCACAGGGGCAAGGAGGGCACATGCCCCAGACATCCCATTTTAAGGGGTCCTTAAATTTTTTCAGAATATGAATTTAGTTTATTAAATTTTCATTCTAAGATACTAAATGCCTGTTTTTTTTTTCTAAAAGTTGGATGTGTGTGTGGCAAAATAGATCCCAAATGGATGAGCCGATTTTAATGTAGTTTGTTTTATTTTAAAGATGGTATAATCAGAACGGTTCTTCATTGTATTTGATAATATTCACTTCATCTATTCCCCTTAAATAAAGCTCACTTTACACTTGTTCAGTCTAAGACAATTCAAATAATATTGTTGACATTCAATTAATTTTGATTGCTGAATTATTTCTGTAATGTTATGGAAAAAGCCATGCTTTGAGTTGCATTTTTTTAAGACTTCATTTTTAATAAAGGTTATTTCACATATTGCATAGGAAATGTTCATAAACTTAAAATTTATCTAGCATATTTCATTTTAAATTCATTTAATCAGAACATATCTTTGCAGCTTGAAAAAACATACTTAAGTGGGGGGGGGGGAGGGGAGTGAGTTTGGCTTAGGGACGTATCTAAACCTTAAAAATTTCAAGCTGAACTTTCAAAATTACCCACGAATATGTAATTTTCTCCATTTCTTATGTTTGATTCAGAGCCTGATTATGACCAACAGGGGCCCGGGCATTGATGAATTTGGGGGCCCCTATCTATGAAATTTGTTTTATTTTTCATAAAATTTTGATATAAAAAAGACTATTTCAGAACAACATTTGATATTGGGGGCCCTTTCGAGCCGGGGGCCCTGGGCAAAGTCCCGATTTGCCCATGCGATAATAAGGCTCTGATGTTTACTTATTTCGAGGGTGGCTGAAGCCCCACCAGTCACCCTCTGGCCAAGGACGTACCCAGGAAGGGGGGGGGGTCTGTAACACCTCCGAAATTTCAGTTTTTATTAACAAAGCAATAATGGTGAAGTCTTTTTGTGAAAATTTCTGCCTTTTTCATCGTTTGGACCCCCTCCGAAATTTTTGGACCCTCCCAGAATTTTTTTTGGGGTATGTCCCTGCCCCTGCTCTCCTCTCCTAAGGGGGGGGAGCAAGTTCCCTACCTTGAGCCCCCCCCCCCCTTATGGGTGCCCATATCATTAATGTTATATTTTTCAAGTATTTAATATTATTCTGTGGTTTTCTGAACTTGCAGGTAGCAGAACAGATTTCATTATTTATTGACATTGTTGAGAAAGCAGACAGCATGGATTTCAGAGTTTGGGTCTTCTACTGGGTATCATTAAGGGTAAATAAATTTATGATATTGGTAAAATTTACTTAAAAATTCAAAATACTTTTAATCCTTTTTCTACTGAATTTAAATGAAATGTATCTGCAATATTGGCTATATTTTGGAAGTAGTTCTGAAGTAGTTCCATTACCAATAAACTTTCAAATAGCACCTCACAGGATTGTAAAACATTGAAAACCCAAACCAGTATTTTTACATAGCAGCAAGTTAATATTTAGCCCAAATGTATTTAAAATGTATCCACAATATTAGGTAAACATTGGTAATATTTCTAATGTATTCCTAATATTGACAAGTAATTAATTTTATAGTATTTTTATTTTTTCATATTCATATACTTAATTATTCAATATTATCATTAAATTGGAAATAAATACTAATGTAAATTGTAGCAAATTAATATTTACCCATTATATTGTCAATGAATTTAAATTAAATTTATTTAAAATGTATCCATAATATTGGGTGTATATTTCAAATATTCCTCATATATATTGCACAAGTATATATTTTTGATATGTTAGCATCTTAATATATTATTACTTGCGAATTATCACTGTTTATCTGTTACACATAATTTTTGCATTTAAAATCTGAAATAATTTTAAATGCATTCATATACAAATTTCTGAAAAATATATCTTAATAAATAAGTCAAATATTACTGAAAAATTTAATGTAATATGATTGTTCCCTGATTATCATGGGCAAGCGGGTAAATACTGTGGAAAATACAGAAAGACAATTGTCAGAGTCGGTGAAGAAACAAAATGTAAGGGGGGCCCCCATTTAGACCCATACTTCTGACTCAAGCGACTTTATGTCATAATTGCTGCCTGGATTTGAGATGGGGGGGGGGGACTGAAGCCCTATAGCCACTCATCCCATTACCCCTCGATCTACCACCGAATCATTTGTTCTTGTGATAATGTTTAAATGTAAATTTTAACTGAAGACTCCTAACTTGGTTGGTCATTAGTTAAATATATATAAATTGATAATAAATGAATATTCATATAAATTGGTTGCTTTAGAAAACGAAACTTTTAGAATGTTTTTTATGTACTGAATACTCATTTTCTTGAAATATAGGAGAGTTAATAACAGCGATGACTGGGTGATTTTTCAAGAACCTTTGATAAGGGTGAATACTACTTTGGATGTCTTTAGATATAAGTATGTATTTATTTTTAATTACTTACTGTTTCAGTGTATTTTTAAATTTGGGAGTTAATTTTATATTCATATCATATGTTATAAATGTTCCTTATACACATGTCTGTGTGAATTTTATATTATTATTATTATTTGCATTGCAAGCATCCCATTTTAGAAGAATGTATATCTTAAGCACTGAATCAGATGGGTAGTAGATTTCTCACAAAAATTGTGTTTCATTAAGTGTCTCACTGAGTAGAAACAAAATGTTTCAATCAAGTTATTATTATTTTTTTTTACAAGAAATAATGCAATTTCTGAACAGGTTTTAAAAGAATTCAACTATGTCAGAAATTTGAAAATTCAGAATTTCTCTTCACAAGCTGTATTTATGGCAATACAAATGGTTAATTTATAGAAGTGAAATACTCAGAGAAAAATTTATAACATATTGTATTGTCCAAAATAGAGGGAGAATTAGCCATCAGATACAGTTTCCACTTTCGTGAATTTCTCCCTAAAAATGGGATAAGACCTGCAGTTTTGTTGTTCTATAAAAGTTCATCATGCTGTCTATGAAGAAGCATTCTGAATTATACCGAGTTTTTGAGAAGCCTGTCTTTAAAGCTTGCAGAGCCAAGTGATGAATAAAATATGTTACAAGAAAAACTGATTGATTTTGGCTGTTTATCACTTTATTAACTTTTTATTTTCTAGTACTCTGAACTGGTCCTGTGGAAAACCATTGAATTTTTGTCAGTGGCATGCTGTAAAAGAGAAGAAACTATCGGCATTATAAGTGGTATTCATATTTTTGTTTTATTTGTTTATTTATTCTTTAAATGTTCTTAATTACTAGTTCAAAGTCTGCATACTTTTGATCTCTGCGGTCTAATTTTTTCAAAGCTTGTATCGCATAATTTCATAATTGTCAATAACTTTTTTTTTTTTTTTTGAGATGTTTACTTTTTTGTTTAGTTTATTTTTTTCTTATTTTCCAAATTGATTTATATGTTTTTTTTTTAGTTTTTTTTTCCCTAAAGTGATGTTACTTTGGGGCAGTTAGTGACTATGTATTAAATTTTATAAATTTCATGTAAATTGAGAAAATTATTAGGGCTGTTCTTAAAAGAAAAAAAAGTATAACTTTTGGTAAAGTTACATCAATGAGTAAAACAATAAATATTTATACAGTAAAATTCAATGTGGTATTCTTTATTAAAGCATTTGACCCAGGCAACTCTTTAGTATATCATTTTATGTTATGCTATATTCTGTCATTTATTTAATCTCTATTATATGTAAATTTTTTATGTCAAGTTGCATATTTGACACCAAGTTAATAAATTGCTTGCAAAATCAAGTCTTATTTGCAACATTTTATGAAGTAACAATGAAATAAAGTATAAAAATCAATTTTTAGTCCCTTCAGATTAATTTTTTTACTCTGCACCCTCACTACCTCTTAAAAATATGTTGTAAGTAAAACCTTGAAACTCCTGTAACTTATATTATTATTATTATTATTATTATTATTAATGTTGTCACTGCTGTTGTTGTTTAAAATGTAAACTGTAAAATGCTACTTTCAGAGATGAGATTTAAGAATTTAGTTTAATATTCAGACCTTTTTCAATGTTTATAAAGAATTCATTTTTTTCAAAAATTTTCTGATTTTTCAGTAAGGCAAAATTGTATATAAGTAAGATAGATTTAGTATCAATAAAAATTAAAATATTTATTGCTCTTGAAATTCATAAGTATAATTGCTCAAAAGTTGTTTGGACATTCTTTCAGACTTTTTTTCCTTTTTTGTTAATCTCATATCTGTACTTTGGTACAAACCAAATCGAAAACTAGCCTACCAGTTTCGACACCATATTACATGTCACCATTAGTGGTAAAAACAGATGAAATATATTATTTTTTAAATTTTACTAATACAATATGTAAATGTAAAACTTTACTTCCTTAGTAAATTCAGATTTTTTAAGTCTGCAGTATTCACAAAGTGTAATAACCTTGTCAGTGTTCACATGTTGTCATATGTATATTTGAATATTACTCAAAAATATCTTTAGTCTAGTTTTTTAACTGACTTCAAGAAGATCTAGGTTATTAATTGGGGTCAGTACTCAGAGGTGTAGCAAGAATTTTCAGTGCCCGAGAACAAATTTGCATCACTTCCTTTTTACCAAAATGTGCTGGAAAAAGTTTTATATACAAATTGGTGCCTTTTGGATCCTGTGCCCTGGGACAAATGTCTCCCTCTAGCTACACCTCTGAGCACTGAATCCTTGTAATTTACCAGACTGGATATGAAAAGTATTTTCAAACTTCCGTTTAATTATTTCTTCAATTTGTTTATCTTCCACATATAGATGTGATCTTTGCTAAGAATGTTGTTATTTGATGATATTTTACTTGCTGTGCATGAAAAGTTTTTATTGCAAAGTTGTCACTTTATTTTTACCCAATTTTTTATTTACCTAAAATATATTACAAGTCCTGAATATTTTCTATTTTTTAATTGATTGTAATAATTTGCAAATTTAACTCACCAATAGTAAGTAATGTGTTTAATATTTATTTTGTCACTATTAGTTTGATGTTTGTTATTACCCACAGGTTACTGTGATTCAAGGATAATTTTATTCCAAATTGCTTTGATATGGGA
Organism: Cheiracanthium punctorium; assembly: GCA_038373885.1. Taxonomy (NCBI): domain Eukaryota; kingdom Metazoa; phylum Arthropoda; class Arachnida; order Araneae; family Cheiracanthiidae; genus Cheiracanthium; species Cheiracanthium punctorium. The sequence continues at coordinate 7,503 of JAWZYV010000742.1, read as the reverse complement.
TTTTCACTTCAATACTGTCCCCAATTATTCTTTTTTGTGTTACCTCACAAAATAAAATTTTGTGAGGTAAATCCTACAATATGTTCTTTACTTTTAATAAAGTATTTCGTGCTCTCAATCACTTTGCATATCAGTATATTCTAATATTAATAGAACATAGAGAACAGATTATTTTATAAAACAATACAAACATTTCTTATCTGTAAAATTAAAGTTTTTTTTCCTTTTATTTTTTGCATGTAAAAAAATAGAATTTTTTTTTTTTGAGCTGCTATATTTAGGTTTTATTGCAGTTTTTTACCATTTGCTTTTGTGTTCAGTGGCAAAATTAGAATGTAAAAGGCAGCTTAAATTCTACATCTTTATTTTATTAATTCATTCATTTTTTGCATAATTTGTACAATTTTAACAGTAGGAGCCCTGTTTCCCTTCCCTCTCTTACTCAGAAGGTTACAGTATATGTAAATGTTACTTGAAAGTATTTATTATTACCATACATAAATATGGTAATAAGATATATGAAAAATGGTAATAAGAAAGTATTTATTATTACCATTTTTCGGTATGCTTTTGTGCTGTTCCAAAATTGTATTTAACCTGCTCCTAAAGGTGTTCCAAAATGTATGTGGATTTGCAGACTTTTTATTATAAAGTTATCCTCCTATTTTAATGAAACTATAAACAAAATGTTTTCTGAATCAAATGAAAAGATCTGCTGACTTATTCCTCTGTAAATTCATAACCTAGTTGAAAGTGTTAGGTTGTGCTTTAGTTGGAGATTTAAATTTGACACGAAGCCATGTACACACAAAACTAATTTTAACTAATTTTATTTTGTATGTATTTAACATAGACCTAGTTTATGCTCTAGTATATTCTAGCTGCCAACTCTTTCTGATTTTGAGCCTTTCTTCAGTCTTATTCAAATTATGGCGAGGGGGAGGGTACCCTTTTATTATTAGGATAGAATAGCAGTTATGTTTTAACTTTTATTAATTCTGTAATTACTTGTTGAAGTCATAATTTTTATCTTCCAGATGCTGTTAGAAGAATCCCTGAATGTGAAATAGTATTGAAGTACTGATATTGAATCCATTGATTGTATTTTATATTAATGCAACAATTAATGTGCAACAATTAAACCAAATTTGTAATAATTGTGTTGTGTGTTCACTGCCATTGCTTTTATAATTCATTCAAACCTGCATGGGTCTCAATAAGAGATATCTTCCACTTTTTTTCAATTCACAGGCTATTTTTTACTTCTGCAGTTATGTAATCGTTTGAATTTTTTAAAATTTAGAACACATTGTAAACTAAAATTTGCTAGGCTGAAGACTACTCTGGACTTGGAAGTTCCATTACTCATGTTTTTATTTAAGACTTTGCTTATATATTTTTATTAACTGTTTTTTCTTTCTTTTTTTTTTTGGCCCTCGTATTAATTGAACTTTGTTCTAACATACTAATGAGTTTTTCTGGCTTTACTTTCATTTATTGTTCTAAATCTGTTTTCAATAGTATAATAATTCTTGCATAAAATCTATATTAAAAGAACTTTTTTTTCAATTTGAGGTTTTTAAAAGATTAAGTAATTTGTAGCTATTTTGCTGTAAAAGTGAAATTGAAAGAAATAAAATCACACTTAAAAATAAATAAAGAAATGAATGTGTATATATATTAAAAAAATAAGAAATGGCTTTTATTTTGAAGTATGTATAAATTATGTTCAGAACAGGAATTTGGTTTTTTAAGAGGTGAAAAAAAATTTTCTTAGTTTCTGTGAATCACCACCCTCCCCCCCCCCTCCTCACCCAGACAGTATCTATGGAGGTTAATATGGTTCACCCTCATGCTCTAAACTTCAATTATTTCTTTGCGTTATGGCAAGTCTACAAGAGGGGTGTCTTCTTGGGGGGGTGACTTGGGTGGTGAACTTTTTAAGGTATTCTAACCTGTATTCTTGCTCATGCCTCTAAACCTTAAATAATGGTTTTTGGACAAGACAAAAATGTTGGGGGGATTCAACCAAATGGGCATTGTTGGGGAATTATGAAATAATTGGTTTTGATTTATATTATTTATGTATTGGCCTGCACAAAAATATTTCTTTACCCCTTTTCACAAAAAAAAAAAGAAATCAATCAATATAAAGTAGTTTCCATTTTAGAAATATTTTATTCCTTTTTCTGGGGGGGAGGGGGGGGAATAGAAAAATAGGCATTCTCTTAAATTTCCAAACATGATATGTACATTAACAGAGGTTATCAGCAGATATATTTATATTTTTGATTTACCCAACAATTAGTTTATTTATTTATTTATTTTGGTTTTCAATTAAAGGATAGCTATTACTCTTTTAATTTATTTTTGTGTTTCATAATTCTTGTATTTGTTCGTATAAATGACTGAAATTTAATTTCAAATAATTTCTTTTCGATAACAATTCAATCATGTTCATTTCTTCTTTATTTAAAATTAAAAAAAGACTTGTTAATTGTAATAAAGTTGAAAAGAAAGTTTGAATAAATTATACTTAAAATAAAATCTATTTAAAAATCAAAATTATTAGTATTCTTTTGATTTTATATAAATATCTTATCATGAACTTTTTTTATTGTTTTGTTAATACTGTTGTAAGTGAAAGTTGTTCTGAAATGTACCATAGGTAAAAAATAAGCTTTCAGGGATTTTTTATTTCAGCAGGAGAAAAGGTAACATTGAACATATCAAATATTTCTGCACACTGTTGAGTCATGTGGATGTCCGAAATGCTTATTTCTATTCTTGTTTGATCACAGATTACCTCAAATGAAGTTATAGTACTGCAGACAAAGAAAATTCTTATAAATCTCCTGCTGATGGATTTTACATAGCTCAATGGCTATACAGATCACCTCCAAGCATTTTGAAACTTTCACTTATATTCCTGTTAAGTTTTGACTAACCAAACAAAACATAAACTGTCAACGAATTCTGTAACTAAATAGATCTAGAGGTTATGGAGGTTTGTTTTAGTAACCATGTGGAACTCTTGGGGGTACCTTTTAGTGATGCCATCATCTGATTATTAAAATGAAACTCTGTACTCCTTCTTAATCTGTTTAATTTCAGAATAGGCTGTTATTTTAAATACTGTATGTTCTGTGTCAACAGTCCACATTTCACTCACTGGAATGAAAGCAAGAATTTAAAAATGCATGGGGTCAGATATTACTTGTTCCATTGAGCTACGTAAAATTTATTTTCCAGCTGTTATTGATCATTCTGAACATGACAATAATCCAAGATAGCCCAGAAATAGATATCTAATAAGTTCTGGATATGAAATAAGTATCAATTTCTGATCATTGGATATTTTGAATATGAAATAGATAGCCACTTTTGGGATATTTGAGATCTTCTGGAAGTTTAATTATTATAACTATGCTACATATATACAGATCTCTTATAGACCTGTATATTATAGATGTTATTTATTCATTAGAGAGATCACACCTCAAATTTCTAATAGAGAAATCTATTTTATGTTGGACTTCTAATAGATATACCCAATATCCAGCTATGATGTATTAAAGATTGCCTATGGGCAAACTTGTGGGGGGGGGGGGGGTAAATGCGGCAAAAATATTTACTTGTACGATATGAAGAATATTTTCAAGGCGCTCGATATTGCAGATACATTTTAAATATATTTAATTTTGATTCAATAGCAGCAAAGTTTTATAATTTTTACAATATAATGGTTAAATATCAACTTTCTACTTTTTACCAATACTAGCTTTATTCCCAGTGTAATATTGAGTAAATATTAACCAAAAAACTTAAAAATGGTATAAAGTTATGTTAAAGTAATTACTTATCCATATTGAATATATTTCCAATGTATATCAAATACTATAAATGCATTTTAAATATATCTGAGGCAAATATTAACTTTGCTACTTTGTACGAAGTTACATTTGATACATTTGACGAAGTTACAGTTCATCTTTGTTTTCAATTTTTTTTAACAATATTGAGTTAACATTAAAAAATTTATCAATTGAGGACTACTTCAAAAATATTTCCAATACAACCCTGTATTAAGAATATATTTTTTGTATGTTAAATTCAGTGGAAAAAGGTATTAGTATAGTCATACTGAAAGTATAAAGTTATTTTGAGAATTTATCAGACCTAAATGCTAATTTTTACCAATATTGGAATTTTGATTATTGATAAATTTCAAATACTTTAAGATTCAATAGTATTAAAATTTGACTTCAAATGGGCAAAATATTAAATTTATAATATTGGATTTTATTTTCAATGAATTCACAAGATTGGATAAATATTGATGCTATATAGAAAATATCTTTTAATATTTGCCAAATATTTAAAAAATAATAATAATCAATGCTGTTACCAGATACAGTCATATATATATATATATATATATATATATATATATAAGGAATTATTTTTATTTCCCTAAAATAGTGATAGCCAGAAGCAAGGCATATGCAAGGAATAAATCCAGGGCCGTACCCAGACAAAAATTTCAGGCAGGGTCCAAACCGTGGAAAAGGCAGAATTTTTCACAAAAAGACGTCATTATTATTATTTTATTAACAAAAATCAATTTTTTTGGGAGGGGGGAGGGTCCGGACCCCTGGATACGGTCTCGAATAATCACCCTATAAAAAGTGACGGTCACTCTTAAAAAGGGTCATAGCTCACTCTTGATCAGAGCGCTCCACTCTTTAAGGGATGGCGTGCTGTCACCCTTTCCTTAGAGTGAGGCACTCTTTCCCGGAGTGGGTTTTTGAATTCTCACTCCTAGTCCAGAGTCAGAAATGTCACTCTTCAGAATAGTGATTTCTCACTCTATGGAGGTTGGCTGATTTTTGTCACGAAGGTAGGGTGATATATCACTCCTCAGCACTGGTTTTTCACTCTTGATTATTAAGAGAGAAGCTTGCATTAATACGTCAAATTCAAGGAAATGTCAAGCTTGATTTAAGCTTATGTGCTGTCTGGGTCACTCAACTTAAAACATAGGCGTCGAAATTTTAAAAAATCTTGATTGGATTTTGAGATTTTGCGAAAATCCTTTCCAACTACGTAAATGTGTGTTCAAGCATCATGTAAAAACGACTGAAGCGAATGATATAAAATTGGGTGTCATAATAGGTGACACTCAACTTAAAACATAGGTGTCAAATTTTTAAAAAATCTTGATTGGATTTTGAGATTTTGCGAAAATCCTTTCAAACTGCGTAAAATTGTGTTCAAGCATCATGTAAAAACGACTGGAGCGAATGATATGAAATTGGGTGTCATGATAGGTGGTCCCCAGACAGCACAGCAAATTTGCAGCAAGCTTGATTTAGCAAGTCAATAAGCTTGAAAATTTCAAGGCGTGTAAGCTTAATGCAAGCTTGAATCACGTGTTCTAGTTTACACTTGGCCAGCTTGCATTAAGCTTGACATTTCAAGCTTAATTTCAAGCTTAAAAAATTTTCCTAAATACACAGGGCGCCGGTCGGCGAACTCGCCCCACATATTTTACTTTGCCACGTATTTCCCCCCTCTACGCTGAAATTTCAATTTAATTTAATCTGTTTCCATCAAGTGTTCGTGGCTGGAATAGAAGCCGGGACCTTTCGGTTGGGAGTCGAGCACGCTATCCGTTCAGCTACTAAGCTTCACGCAGATATGACTAAAGTTTGAAGTGACTTATCACGCCGTTTTCTCGCCAGATTGATAAGTGGGCGATGTGTTTTTTGTTTCTTTTATTCAGGCCCGGACTGGCCAGGTCGGCTGGTCGGCGATCGCCGAGGGGGCCTCGGTGAGGCATTCAAAAGTTTATATACAACTTTATAATAAGAGTAATTTGACTATTTATTTTCCAGCAATCTTACGTAATAACGCAGCGGAGGATCCCAGAAACCCCGCGACGCAAGGGGGCCCCGAAATCTCTAAAATAGTTAAATGTGATTTTTACGCGCGAAAGCCTAATTTTCAAATATTACATAGTCTAATTCTCTATTCGCTCTAAATTCCTCAGTAAGAGGCAGGCCTGATTTCCGGGAGGGCATTCGGGGCAAGTGCCCAGGCCCCCAAATTGTTCTTTAAAAATTTGTAAATTGTGAAAAAGTTTTCGAAAGCGGGGGCCCCCAATGTAGCTTTTGCCCAGGGCTCCCAAATCGACAAATCAGCTCCTGAAGAGAACCCTGACAAATCTCTAGCCGAGGCAGTCTTTTAAATCTCGACAAGACAGCCAGTCCGGGCCTGCTTTTATTTTTCCATGGGATGCATCTCAAAAGTAAAATAATATTATGTGTAATTTAGAGACTCTACTAATAGGGAAATAAACATAATATAAACTTAAGAGCAGCACACGTTTTAAAATTTTCAGTACCGCAACACTCATGAGCAATACTGCTGGCCAAAATCGAGACAAACGACTGATTTTGAAATCAATTTCGTAGTATAATTGTATTTTATTTTGAAGAATTTCCATATTTGGAAATATAGAATGGGTTTACTTACTTAACGCAAATTTTGTGTTAAGTAATCTGAAATCAAAGAAACAGATAGTTAAACGTTACTTCGAAATGCTATATCACAGTTGCTCACATGTATGGAATACAAAAACTTTTGTCATTTTTGTAAATATTTCTTAAAATAACAAATAATTGAAAAATTTTGCTATTTTTTAACGCTAAAAATTCTCTTTACAAATGTGGTTATTTATTTTACTACATATTGGCATGCTATATCGATATAGAGCATTTTGAAGAATTAAAAATAAGTTATGTTAATTTATACAAATGTAAATTTGAATTATTTTCATTGTTCATACTTTATAATTAAAATAATTATTTAACTTCTGAAATTTTTTTTAATCCTTTGTAATTTTATTTTAAAACTACAAAAGTGTAAGATGTAAGATTTTTGGGCCCAAAAATCTGTAGGCTCTGGGCAGTTGCCCCGTTTGTCCTGCCGGTAATATGGCACTTGTAATAAAATAAAACACATCTTTTACGAACTTTCAGCAAGTTTGAGGACGCTAGACAATTAATGCCCATTCTCTTTCACAGATGGCGCCATCACTGCGCACTTTGAAAGCTAAAATCAAGCTAAAGCCAAGCTTGCATTAATACGTCAAATTCAAGGAAATGTCAAGCTTGATTTAAGCTTATGTGCTGTCTGGGTCACTCAACTTAAAACATAGGCGTCGAAATTTTAAAAAATCTTGATTGGATTTTGAGATTTTGCGAAAATCCTTTCCAACTACGTAAATGTGTGTTCAAGCATCATGTAAAAACGACTGAAGCGAATGATATAAAATTGGGTGTCATAATAGGTGACACTCAACTTAAAACATAGGTGTCAAATTTTTAAAAAATCTTGATTGGATTTTGAGATTTTGCGAAAATCCTTTCAAACTGCGTAAAATTGTGTTCAAGCATCATGTAAAAACGACTGGAGCGAATGATATGAAATTGGGTGTCA
>JAWZYV010000741.1:0-19617 GCA_038373885.1 Cheiracanthium punctorium | reverse complement strand
GAATAATGATTTTTTTTTCTGTTTAGATTATTTACAAAGTTATTTTTTAATTAAAATATTGCGTTCATGTTAAATCAGAGCAGAAATTCAATGTTTTTTATGTGTAAAAGAATAAGGAATTGAGAGATTTCCGAGACTAATATGTATATTTTTTAGTTTGGCGAAAAAAAAAATGGCTGATTTGGTGATTTTGAGAAAGTAGTAGATTCTACAGATTTGCACAGTTTTGGGCTTGGCGCAATTTACTGCGAGCAAACCGAAATAGGTTTAGGTGTAGTGTAGTGTGTGTAGGTTTTATTAAAATACGGCGTTAAACTTTAATTTTCCATGCAGAAATAGTGCAATTATTAAGGCGATTTTAAGCAATTGATCTTCGGAATTTTCCCCAAATTAAGTAAATTGATTTACCTTGAGGGAATGCCGCCAAATTTCAAAAGAAATGAAATTCTCGCATTCGGTAAATTGGAATAAATAAAACACGTTATAGTAATTTAAAATACTGCTACGCTACTTTTCAAATAGATTCCTGCATTAATTTTTGGCGATGGACCCATACACAAATAACTATTTCCTATTTTGATTGCTGTTAAATCAGTGCTTAGAATCATTCTCTGAAGAAAAAAAAAGAAAAAAAAATCTCGCAAAATGGCATACGCAGATTCCTTCTTTAGTACCTTTCTTAGAAAAGTTGGCGATAAATATTCAAATGTAGTGTAACTCCGTGTTTAATAGCGTGGGTTTTTTACGTTTCTATTTCTAATTCTATGGCACGATTGAGATGAGCCAATGTTACGAGAGGATGGATAGATAATTTTTTTTTAATCCCGCCAAACAGAGTATAGTAAAATAGGAATTCTGTATAAATACGAAAGTCTTTGGAGATGAACGAGAATGCCTATAAATATTGCATTTACTGTGAAGTTAAATTTAGGATATATTTTGGCTATTTGCCATCGACTATAAGCGCTAATTACGCCAATATGACAGTTCTAGCAAGCATAAATAAATTTCATTTCATGTTCTATTTTAATATTGCTGCAGTTTCCGTAGTTACGGAATCCGTTGTTGCCACTCAAGCTGTTAAATTTAACAATTAAGTGAAAACACTCATTTCTACAGCTCTTGACTCGAAAAATGAAAACGCATTGGATATGACACAATTAGAATATTATCGCAATCACAACGTCAATAACGCGAACCTGTAACTTTGGTTATTTTTAACTAAATTCATTTTCAAGGTCTTTAAGAAATCCTGTGTACTATGTCAAAGCCTCATATCTTAATTTCGATTAGTTTGCAAGAAAATTGATTAATCAGTATAAACTGAAGCAATGAAACTTTGTAAGCGTTTTTCTTGAAACGAGGAAAATGCAGATTGACGTCTTTGGTGTAGAAGTGGCGATAGGGAGAACTACTTAATTCAGTAACGTTAATGGGGAATGATAATTGAATATGCGCATGCACAAGGACCCAAAAATCAAGAGAATATGAAAAGTCCGGAATATGAAATGAAAATCAAAAATAAATCAAATAATATGAGATATAAGTAATAATATACGAGAATGACATTGCAATCATGTGTACAACAAAGGTCCCAATTGCTTATAATATTCCCCTAGCAATGACTTAGTCCGACCAGTGGCCGAGCGTTTAGCGCTCTGAACTGGGAGACGGAAGGTTTCTGGTTCAAAACAGATCGCGTCCGCCGACCTAACCAATCGGAGTTTTCCTGTATTCCGTTCGGAAAATAAAACTGTACTCGCAACATGCATATGTTAGGAAACATATATGTCTGGTTTCCTCCAAAACGTAGCGTAAATACCGGTTAGGACTCTTAGAAAGACCCCTACGGAGGACAACCCCACCCCTTGACCTAGATCCCATGTGTGGAGACTAGAAGCAGGATAGTCTCCAGATTTGTAGAGAGTTCAATTGAACGCCCAGCGTCGTGTGCAACTTATAGAAGCAGTTCTACGATACCGGATCCATCGAGAAAAAGCCTGGGCAAAGTCATCTAAGAGAAGCTGCTTCTTTTTTGATCCCAGTCCAGTGACATTGACGTAGTTTTTGTGCCATCATGTTGCAGTCATCTCAGATTTGCACTCATGACGTCAACGTTTCATCACGATTTAAGTAATTTTTTATTTTTATAGATTCCGCATCAATGGGCTTAATTCGAATTATATGTATAAGGAAAATGTTCTTTTCCTACCGTTCGGAGAACGGGTACGCAGCTAGTCTATACTATTAAAATCTGTGCGCGTCTGTCTGTGTGTCTGTGTGTGACATTATCTCCTCCTAAACGGCTGGGAGTTGAGTTTCGAACGAGGCATCCACCAATTCGGAAAATTTCGAGAAAGAACCTCCGCTAATTTAAATTTCGAAATTAGAATTAGTTTAGGAGATATTGATAAAAAACCCCATCAAAATCGCTAATTTTTGCTCTCCGCAATTTCGTGATTGTAACCCCTGTAGTCAAAAAAGTGAGAAATAAGCATCGAGGTTGCCATGTTTGGCTATTTTATTAAATTATTTAGACTCCTGCAGTAAAAAATAAAAGATTAATAATTTTTTTTTCTGTTTAGATTATTTAGAAAGTTATTTTTTAATTAAAATATTACGTTAATGTTAAATCAGAGCTGGAATTCAATGTTTTTTAGTTTGTCCGAAAAAAAAAAATGGCTCTTTTGGCGATTTTGAGAAAGTAGTAGGTTCTACCGATTTGTATAGTTTTGGGCTTGGCGCAAATTACTGAGAGCGTAACGAAATAGTATTTTTAATAACTAGTATAAGTTTTACGGCGCTATACTTCGATTTTTCATATAGAAATAATGCAGTTATTAAGGCGATTTTAAACGATCTATAGAATTTTCACGAAATTAAGTAAACTGATTTTAGAGGAATTCCGCCAAATTTCAGAAAATTGAAATTCTCGCATTTTGTACATGGTAGTTAACGGTGATTAAAACCCGTTATAGTTAATAATAATTTAAATAACTGCTACTTATCAATAATATGCCTGCATTAAATTTTGGTGATGGAACCATATAAATGATAGATAACTATTTCCCAGATCAATGCTTCGAATGATTCTCTGAAAACAAAAAAATCTCACAAAATGGTGTATGTTGGCATTTTGGCGATCGAAGTACTGTGTAATAAATAATTGATTCTTATTTGTTAAAGCAGCGCTACGGAAGTTTCTTTTACCAAAAGCTGTCAGAAAGGCGTAATTAATACTGTCTAATATATTTTTTGTTTTACGAATTGAAATGTGTGTTGATTCCTACTTTAGTTCATTTCTTAGCAAAGATGGCGAAAAATATTCAAATGTAGTGCAGCTCTGTACGTATTATTAATTCCATTCCACAATTGAGATGAGCCGATGTCACTAGCCTATGCATAGATAGTTTTTTTTTTTTTTTTTAATTCCGCCAAACAAAGTATTGCGTATTGACTTTTAGTGTCAAGTTTAATTTGTGGTTTGAGCTATTGGCCATCGACTGGCGGCGTTAATTTCGCCAATATGGCAGTTCTAGCAAAGTAAACATGAATAACTCATTTCATGTTCTATTTTTAGCATTGCTATAATTTCCGTAGCAACAGAATCCATTGTTGCCACTTAAGTTGTTAAATTTAACAATTCAGTAAAACCACTCATTTCTACAGCTTTTAAGACTCGAAAAAGTGAAAACGCATCAAACGTGAAATAAATAGAACTAACTGTAACAGACTTGCACTTTAAAAATAATCGAAGTTTTCATGCAATTCTACATATCTTTAATTTTATTTCCTTCGCGTGTGGGTGTCATTTTTTAAGTCATTTTTGCTGTTTTGCTGGCAGATTATCCGGAGCAGCACATAACCTCTAATGTATTTGCTCCTCCGGACATAAGCAAGAGCTTGCCCGGCGCGTATTTGTGTAACCCCACTGTGTTAATCAGAATTTTCTGGTGTCAGATTTTTTAGACCATCTTTTTACCGAGGAGATTCCGATCCTGAAGTATATTGATCACTGATACATGAAAAAAAAAGATCAATTATATGCAAGCAGGAGTAGCCAAAAATTTTTCATGGGAATGTTACGGGAGTGAAGAATATACATTTTGTATGGCAAAAAACTCCGCATGGGGGGTTGTGACCCCTATCCCCCTCTTGGCTACGCCACTGTACGCAAGCATCAGTTGTCACGTCATGAAAAACTGTCGTAGATGGAAAACTCCGAAGTTGTTCTGAGGGTTATACAAAATTAAAAATTTTACTTTTAGTAAATTTTATTTTTGATACCGTTTGAATATTTGGCTTTAATAAATTGCGGCCACGAAGGTAAGATGAAATATTACTAAATACGGCAACCCAGAATTTTCTTAACTATTGAATTTGATACTATGCAACTACAGTAGATTCCCTATAACATGGTAGATACGTTCCGTGTTATAAGAATCCGTGTTGTACGGGTCCTGCGCTATACTCCACCTGGAATGCGGACTGCGCGGTATAATCGCGGCAAAACTTATTTGCGCTCCGTAAAAATGCAATGATGTTTGGTGTTGCCATTCAAAAGGAATGTTAATTACAGGAGCTAAGGCGTCATAATATCAGAACGTATGTCTCATTTTACCCTGCTGTACGAGTCTCTTTTAACGTGTTACACGAAAACAATCGTAATGTTTTCGTCGTGTTCTAAGAATTCGTGTTGTAGACCCATGTTATAAAGGGGTCAACTGTAATCTGTAACAAATGAAAAATAAAATCAGTTATTTATTTAGGGCGAACTGACAGTGAGATAAACGTCAGTTTTATGTAACAAGTGTGATACTGCATTAAGAGTTCAATAAGGGTAATAAGCTTTTTCTCAGAAGTTACATCAAGAACGTTTTCATTTACAAAAGCGACATGATTTTCACCGGAGCAGGGTACATTTTTGGCTTTTAAACGCAAATGATGCATTCATTGTTTCATGTAGGTTTTTTAATTTAGGTAAAATTTAATAAAGTCGTGTGTAACATAACTGCGCTAATGCATTGTCCACGCTTTGAAAAATGCAAGATAAAATTGTTGTCAACATCATGTAATGTTATTTATGTGGTATATACTATATATTAATGCTATAAATTAAACCTCACAAAGAGAATTATATGATGTAGAAATCGGGCCTTTTTCGGCAGAGAAAAGTTTTGTCTGCATACCATAAAGTTCTTTCTTTTTTGATCACCAGTCACATTGACGTAGTTTTTGTGTCCTGTTGCAATAGTCTAAAATTTGCACTCATGACGTCAACTTTTCGTCTTCACGTTTTGAGATTCCGCATTATTGGGTTTAATTCGAATTATATATGTGTAAGGAAAATATGCGTTTCCCACCGTGCGGAGAACGGGTACGCAGCTAGTCTTAATGTTAAAAGGTGACATTTTTACGTTAAAAAAGATAGATGTGTGGATTTTATGATGAAAAATATTCGACAAGTGGGACCTGAGCTCTCAACCCCTGTCCCCTTATTCCACTTTAAAGTTTTCGATAGTCACAGTAATTTTGATCATTGCCGGGTATACGACGATCAGGGAAAAATCAGGGATTTTTATTTCTTGATTTTTGTAACCACCCTGTTGTATTTCTAATATATATATTTTTAAAAAAACGCGGTTTTTTGTTTAGTACATATAATCAACGTGCTTATTTAAGCACAAATAATGAGTTCAGAAAACTAGTTATTAAAATAAAAGCATTCTAGTATTTAAATGGAGAATAAAAAACTAATGATCCTCTAAAATATGAAAAAAAAGCATATTGTTGCTAAATAAAAGTTAAAAACAAATAATTGTAATAAAATAAAAATTATCACTAATGAGTATAAAATAACGTATTTTAAATTTCTTGTTAAACTGGGAATTTATTCATGTGTTTTAGGAGGAACTGTCCGGAATACATGTTGCATCCGAAGAAAGTCGCCAAAACCACTTAAAAAAAATATTTTGGGAGTAGAATTGAAAATCCCTTCGAAATTGGAAAAAATGCGAAAATTTTCAAATTTATTTAAGCCAGTTTTTTATATTCAGATTGTTTGAAGATTTTTCATTTCTTATTTAAATGACAGGCCTTACACTCATTCTCAACTATATCTTAATTATGAATCATCCATGAAAAGTTAATAAGGGTTTATTAAAATGAATAATTTCTTTTCAAAATTTTAAAATCAGGTTTGTAAATATTTCTCATTTTGAAATATGTTACAAATTTAATAAGGACATTGTATTTTGTAAAGTAATATTCTTTTTTTTTAAATAATTACGATTAATGTTTCATTCAATAAAATGAAATACTAAATTTAAGTCTGTAATAGAAACCCATTTACTTTTAATTTCTCAACTATTTTAAAATGTTTTATTTCACAAAATTTCACAGCGTATTTTTTCCCTTTCACCCCCACCCCCCATTAAATTTTTAGTTCAATTTCGTGCATGGTCCCGAAGGTCAATATTTCTTTTTCTTTCTTTCTTTTTTTTTTCCAGCATATGTTTCTATTTTTTTTTTTTTTTTCTAATTCATGTATGTTTACTTTTTACCCCCCATTTCAGGTTCCACTCTTTTTAAAATAAAAGAAATGTTAAAATCAGTTTTTACATTTTTACAGGCAAGAAAAACATTCTGAGTGTTAAAACTGCACAACATAATTATATTACAATTTTATCAGCGGCGTAGTTTGGGTAATTGTAAACCAAGGCGGTCCTTCAGTTTGCCCTCCCCCCCCCCATTACGGAAGGCAGTTTTCAATTTTAAAAAATTGAACTCTGAATTGTAAGGAAGAAAGGTTTTGCTTTGGCCGCCCTGTTGCTATGCCACTGAATTTTACATTGAAAAAATCTCCTAAAATCTTAGGGAACTATCTAAAACCGCCCGATACGGATGTGGAAGTTCAGCTTCACTTCACATAAGGGCGCAAAAATTTATAAAGGGCGTCCGAACTGCAAAGCATTGCAGTGTCGAAAAAAGTGTCAAACATAGAAAAAAAAGATTACTTAAAACCAGGGGGTGGGCAAACTACGGACCGCGGACCAGCTCCTGCCTGTCTGAAAGTTTTATCCACCCCGCCGCAAATTTAAGAAATATATATTAATATATTAAAACAAACTGCAATTAAGAAAAACGATTATCTACAAATTAAATTAATTAAATTTTAGTGATTAATCATTTTGAGGTTTAGCACATTAATCTTTTGTGAGCAAACCTCCGTGGTCATTAAAAAGTCGTAACACTAGTATGAACAATGTCTCCTTACTCCCTGTAACAATGTGGAAGACTTTTTCACCTGTAACAATGTGGAAGACTTTTTCAACATCATCGCAAATTATAATATTTGTTAGAAAACTAACTGGATGAACCAACCGCACTAACTGGGATTTTTTTTTTATGGCAGTTCAAAACGTGGCCTCACAAACTGAAAGTTACGTGCCATTGATAAACTCAGTAACTAAACTATGTCATCCCAAAAAAGTTTGTCCATCATTGATTTAACCGGGGTCGCCGCGACTGAAGAGAGAGGAGAAAGCAAGAGGGGGTCTGGGTACTGGTTTTCGTGACGTCACAAGAAAGGATGGGATTTGGAACAGTTTGCATTGAGTTCAATGGAAGAAATGGAATTAATAATGCCAATAAATACGAGTAGCTTAATTTTTTATGACGCATTGAACTAGCATTTTCGTTTTACAACACTTTGTTCTTAAATAATAGTGAATCAACAATATTTTTTGTCAGAAATTAATGAAATAAATTGGTACTGAATTTAAAGCAGTTTCAGCATTGTATGCAGTATGTTTTGCATTTCGGGCTAGCAAATACATTCTAAATAATATAATGGTTACTCAATGTTATCATTTATCTAAAATAATATGTATATGGATTAAATTTATACGTTGTATAAGCATAAAGTCATATTTTTAAGTAATAATAATAATTTTTATTAATTTTACTTAAAAACTGAAATACATTATTTAGTTTTGCTTCGTTTTAATAAGCTTTTTGAAAGAATTAATGTTAAAAATATCCAGATTCATAAATAGTCATCTTAAGCCATTTCGTGACGTCACAAGAGAGGATGGGATTTCAAAGAGTTTGTATTGAATTCTATGGAAGAAATCTGATCAATAATGTCAATAAACACTAGTAGCACGAGGAATATAATCAGAAATTTCCACAATTAATATTTTAAAAACTTGTACAATACATACTATATATAATTATGTTATACAGACTCCTAATGTCAAATTTTATTAGAAGCAATTAAAGCACAAAAACAAGAAAATAAAAAGTAAAAGCTTTTACCCAAACCTTACAAATACTATAAAGTTTTTCATGAAAGCACTACAAGTGTTTGCTTTAATTTTTTCTAGATAAGACTTTCAAATATCACATTGAGACAGGGGTGGCTCCAATGGGGGGTCCGGGGGGGCACGTGCCCCCCCGTCGGGGAACTTGTGACCCCCCATCGGGGCTATTTGATTTATTCGTCGGGGAATTTTCATAAGAAGAAATCTATATTTTAGCTGAGTTTTAATTTTGATTTTGCGATTTAAAAAAAGTTAATTTTGTAATTTTTAAATACACATGAAAGGCGAATGAGTATTGGAGATTGAAGCGGATATGTTTACATTTCTGGGAAGGGGGGGGGTATATTCCTCAGAACTTCTGAATAATGGCTAAAAGTACTTTCCGTTTTCATTCATCTCTTATCTCTGCGATCCTTTTCATGTCGAGAAACAGCCACTTCCTGCATCTTCCAATACTGTGATGTGTTGACGATGGCGGGGAGACTTCAAATTCGAATAGTGTATACTTGAAATCTGTGATCCCACTCTCAGGAGGCATTTAACTGGATTTGCAGCAAGACATCAATCTTAAGGTAACAAAAGTGCCAGTCTATTCTTCAAACGACAAATTTATGAGACCACATGTGCGCCCACTTTCTATTCCAGGCTCTTTTAATTGCTTAAACGATTGTGCATTTTGTCGCCGACACCGTAGGAAAGTACAATATGGGTGTGTGTGGTCGGGATGGGGGAGACTGTGACCGTTAATTAGCCCAGTCGGGTAGATAAAAAATTTCGAGGGAAGGGAAGTATGGCTTCAAATGGGGGATGTTCTTTTTTCCAGAAATACGGTTTTTGTACTTTTATTGGTCCTCAGTGACAGAATGATGAGAAAGAAATGGTTCGTCGAAATATCCCATGTATTTTTATTTTTTCTTCGCAAACCCATAGTACATCACTTTTCCAACACTTGTTATTGTGCATTGTGCCAGTGACTTAGACAGAGTTTAGAATAGTGGGCATTTTCTTTTTCTTGTTACGGCAGCATAGCATATCATTGTGAAGTGTATAAAAGTTTAATTTCACTTTTGGCTTTATATTTCCTAAAAAAAACATCGGTGGTGCCAAAAGCACAAGATATAAAGTACAGTGTGCTTTATGTCGTGATATTTTTGATAATGATTATGTTAAAAAAAAAAAACAGAGGATAACTAAGCATTCAGATCTTCATAAACAAAATCGACTGGGGCCTGTTCAATTACCAAATGGAATTAAGAGAAAGAATCCTTGGGATATTTCTTCTTGCTCTTCGAATGTATGTTTATCTACGGAATTAGAGAAAGAAAACCCTTCAAGTTCATCAGATCCACAAACTTCAAGTGAGTTATATGTAAATTACATTCATATATTATATTTTAAATTTGTTTAAAAGCTTTAATATTATTATTTAAAATACGGTCAGTTTATATCTCTAAAGCATTCAATTATATCTTCTAAGCACTTGCTTTTTGTCATGTATTTGTACAAATATACTATGCCCAAGGGCGGATCCAGAAATATTTTTCAGGAAGGGTGCAAAGCTTGAATACCAATTCAGAATTGCATGAACATGCAATTTTATTTGAAGCGTATTTTTACTAGTGTAAATATTTTCCTCTCGAGGAATTCGCACACCCTGTGCCCTCGCCCTAAAACCACACTTGTCTCTCACCCCGCCCCCCTTATAAAAAAGAATTGAAACTAGTTTGAGCACAAATTTTGAATGAACACATTCTGCGTTAATTAAAAATAAAAATAATTTTAAAATAAGGCACATATTTCAAAAACTGAGTCACTTGTTCTGTCTCAGAAATTTTAAAATACTACTTTAAAGTTTATTTATTAACAGGATTTTAATGATACATATATATCATTAAATGTCCTTAGACATGGATGCTCGTAATGGTTTGGAGTGCACTTTTAATCATAGCTGCGGTCAGAGTGCACTTTTAATCATAGCTGCAGAGTCATAACTTTTTGACTTGAAGCTGTAGTAGAAGTCGGACTTTTTGACCTCACATTCTGATTCTATGAAATGTTTTACAACATTATTGTATTTTAAATTATATTAACTGTCTGAGTACTCTATGAATTAATCTAAATTTTCTCCTAATTGGTCTTTTAAACACTATGAGTACTTTTAAATGCGCTCTTGCTTTTAAACAATTGATAAGTAGCATGTTGTTCACCCCATTATATGTCATTCCCGCTAAATTACAGGACAGGATATACATTTTAAAAATATATTCTTTCGTTGCAATTTCGAATTGTTTGGTATATTTATCAAATACGATTTAGTAATTGGAGTGAGGACGAAAAGTATGTCTTTATAAACTTTCAAATTGCATTAATGCAAATTTAAATTAAACACAGATTTAATGTAATTGTATGTAAATTAACAGTATTTTAATTCACGAGTCAAAAGTTTTTGTGTCATAAATGTAAAATAAAATTTCCCATTGTATTACTTTTATTCATAGAGCTACAAAATTTATAAGTCTTAATTGATATTTTTAAAAGGGATTTACGACTCGGGCGATAAGAAATTTCGGATTTTGTTTACTACGGGAACTTTTTAAAATGTATATTTAATTGTGTAAAAATTTGACATGACAAAATATTTATAAAATTATCTTACAGTTATTCATCTCTGGCATTCAAAATATGTATAAACCTATGAATATTTAAACGCTTTAACTAAAAATTTTCATTTTAATTAGAAATATTTTAAACTGGTCGTATTTTATTTATTTATAAGTTAGTGTGTTATGCATTCTATGTCTTTAAAATTATTTTATCACAGTAATCCTTACTTGAACTCTTATAACTGTTGAGAAAGTAAGAAGATATTTTTATAACTAAGTGGTTAATTAGATAATTTAACTTCTTCCGAATAAAAAAAATAGTACTTTTCTGTTTCTTAGATGGCATATTCGAATAAATTCTAAATATAATTTTTATTTATAAATAGATTCAATCGAACACAATATGCACGATTTAATCTTTAATTTTATAAAAATTTAGCAGTAAGATTTGTTTTTACTTTTATTTTTTTTGTAATTTAAGAATTAGTCAAATACATAGTTTGTTTATTTGGTAACATACTGTATACATATACAACGAGTGAGAATTTGCACTATATAGAGAAATCTAACTGGATTAACCGGCCCTCTTTAGCTAAGAGTTCATAGCTATGCACACCAAGAAGATTAACAGCTGCAAGGGAATTATTACATTTTGCTTGTGGTAAAAAAAGAAAAGTTAATTTTAAAAAATTAAATAATAATAATAATAACCAGCTCCTCTGATAGACCAAAGCCCTCTCCAGTCCAGTATGAAGATGGCTGTGGATAGATCTAAAAACGGAATATAAGTTAAAGGAAACTGATTAATCTTGACTGACAATTTAATTTTTATATCGTTGTGGAAAAAATAACTATTGTGAATTTTAATTCAGTTATTTTACTGCAAAGTAAATAAAAATTATGGTATACAGCGTCTATATCGTCTTCCAAAATTTTCCCTTTTATCCTGTAAAATAAGTAAATAAAATAAATACAATAAAAGTTTTATATTTCCATGTAGATTTGTATGTTATATACAGTGGCGTATCGTAAGCCACCGCAACTTCCCTTATTTTGAATCGTTATTTATACAAATCGCTGTTGAATCCATGGATGGCACCAGCATTAATATAAACTTAAAATAAACTAATAGCATATGTTCTAAACTGATTTTTGAGTTACAGAATTATATGTATCAGAATTCAACTCTAAAACTTTTAAACAGATTAATATTATGTTTGTTATTCGTCTTATTAATTAAACTCTTTTTCGTTAATGTTGAAATTTTAAAAATGATACTTTCACTATGAATTATTAGTAAATGAGCTTGCTTTATAAAATTATTCATCACGTTTGTGGAAACCTCGTTCAAAACTATCTTGGAGTATTACAAAAAAGTAAATTTTTATCAAGGTTAGTTTCGCTAAAAATAATTATTTTTTGGTGTGTCTTGGCAAATTATAAGCTGTCCGATTATATTTTTCTGACGATATTTTTCATTTTATTTTATTTTACATTTTAAAAGAAAATGGTTAATTTTCTTCATGAGTGCTTGACTTTATAAAAAAATTTAATAGCGCATATATTTACGTTCTCTTTCGGAGATTTTTATAATTTATTATTATTATTATAATTAACTGAAGCTCCCAGGGGTACACTTCACAACAATTCTTTTCGAAATTGAGATACGGTGCCATCTTTTAGCTTTCAATAAGTACTATCACCACATGAATTATTATTGAAGTAGAATCATTTTAAAGCTGTAGAAACAAGCGCTAAAGTTTCGGTATGCCACTTTACTGCGCGCCTTCAAAATCATTTTTCTCAAAAGAAAATTTTTGTTGTAAAGTGGTTCTACCTATAAACATTTCAGTTGCATATTTCTCACTTTATTGTGATTTAAAATATTAATATTACATAAATTAACAATTCGATTAATATTTTTACAGTAAAACATGTTGGCCAGAAACACTAGACTTTTTGAGATAACGAGTTGAAATTAAAGGGAATCAGTTTGTAAATGGAAATGTAGATTACGGCCAATTATCTACGCTAGGGATCTTGGCCGGTGGTGGGTTTGCCCTCCGTGGGGGACTTTCTAAGAGGTCCTAACCCGTATTTATGCAAAGTTTCGGAAAAAAAAACACGGAAAACACTGAACGGTTAGGTCGGCGGACGCGACCTAGTGCCGAACCAGGCACCTTCCGTTTCCCAGTTCAAAGCGCTAGCGCAATGCCACTGGTGGGGTGGGATTCAATTTGTAAGGGAAAACGCATTTAATGAGATATCAAGAATTTCGATGTTCGAGATATCGAAGTTAAACTGTAATTAAATTTACATATATCTCTTAATTTTATAAAAATAACTGCAATTTGTGTAAAAGCGTGCAAATTTAGTCATGCTTAATTTATAAAATAAATTTTCAGTGAATTTACAGCAATATTCTTGCACAAAAAACTTTTGTTTCTGATATTTTTTTCTGCGGGGGGGAAAAAAATGCGTAGAACTTTCTTCGCTGAACTTTTTTCAAAGAATTTCATTCGTATGAAATATTTTAAGCGTTAACCTGAAGAACTCTTAAAAGTAGCTTTCGAGATTTTACAGAAACGTGCAAGGCCGTTACCAGGGGGGAGGATCATGTGGGTTTGACCCCCCCCCCTCCAAAATTTCAGTAAATGCATTATCAGTTTATTTGCGTTGATTCTAGATATCAGTTAATTTAATTTTAGCACTACAGATCCCCTCCACCCACCGAAATTTTTTGCTTGCTGAGGCCTTGGGGAAATATTTGTGTAATGTAAAGGGATTTTGAGATACGTTAATTGGGGTCAGTTTAAATAATAATCTACCAGGAAAGATTGTGCAGTGGTTTTTGAAAATATCCGGGGCCTGGGTGTCCGATAATGTATGTCGATCCGATTCCTGGAAATATTTCACAAAACAAAACATTATATTGTCCTCCATCTCCTCTAAACTTATCTGGATCCTAGATATTTTAGTTTAGAAAATGATTTATCGTGAAAAAATCACTTTCTAAAGTAAAATATTTTCAAGTGGCGCAAATAGTTGCAAATTTCCATATCATACTTGGTGACAAAAATGTCATAAAAGAGGGAGGTCAAAGCCCCATCTTGGATACGCCACTTAGCATATGTACATGTATATTTGTGCCCCCTCGTCGGGGAGTTATGACCCCCCGTCGGGGAAAGTCTAGCGCCACCACTGCATTGAGACATTTGAAATATACATAATTAAATATTTTTAAAAATTAGTGAGTATAATTCTTGAATATGTAAAACTGTCTAAATGCTCTCAGGGGTTTTCATGTGAAATATATTGCAGTAATACATATACTTTTTTGTTATTGTTTTTAGCATAGCAGTAATACATTTTCTTTTTTGAGTTAACTTCCAAATCTGTGTTCATACTTAATTTCAGAATTTTCAACAAATTCCGATAAACCGTTTAGTTGGAAATATTTCTTTAATAAATACCTTCTATATTTTTGTTTTTCTAAGTATCCAGCAAATAGATTTCTCTCTCTTTTTTTTTTTTAAATAAATAAATCAACCATGAGATCCGTATTGAACCTTATACTTGGTATGTGCAGTGGAAGGGGATCTGCGTTTAATTTATAATTAAAGGTGAAATTTTCTTAACATAGAATTGCCATGAAACTCTTGATACATTTCTTAATTTCAAAAGAATTTATATTTTCCTTTGCCTTATTTTTTTCGGTTTCTCAATATCTTTTTCCTAAACGTTTTCTCTTCTTTTAGTAGGATCAGTTCTTTCTTGTTTTTTGGTAATATCGGATATATAGGCTGGTAAGCTCGAAAAAATGCACGGGATAGCATTCGGTTCTAATTTATAATGCTTTCTTTTTACAGTTAAAAGTGCCCCATCTGATTTTAAAATAGCATCGTCTTTTAAAAGATCTTCATCTCGAAAATGCTCAATACAAACATACGTATTTTTTCCTGGGGACCAATTTTTTCTTGGAATATTTTTAGTCCATTCGGCCCGCTTTACTTCGTTTTTTGGGAAAAGTGAAAACTTTTACATTTTCTCCTCTTTTGTAATTAGCTTTACTTACAGCCTGGGACGCAGCAAACGGAAGCATAATGATTGCTAGAACAAAAGAACAGAAATCAATAAAACTAACGCAAAATACGGCAATTTTATATTTTTATGTACTCTATAGCTTAATAACTATTATCAAGTATGTCGTATTAAGAATAGAGATTGCTGACTTACCATTAGTATCCATAAAAGGCACAAAACATCTTAGTTTCTTCTACTTTTCCGTATGATTCTAATGCTTTTAACGGAGAAAAGTCCATCCTCTCTTGTGACGTCACAACACCTCCACGCGTTCAGTACCCAGGCTCGCCTTGTAATTGTCTACTCTCCCCCTCCCTTCCCGGGGGCTCCGCCCACCCACCCTTCTTAACAAGATGTTTTCACTACATCCGCCCCAATAAAAAGATCAAAGAAGAAAATTTACGATGTTTCTAGAGCTTGCTGTTTGTAAAGTGTGAGATTTCCTCTTCAGGCAATATGATTTTCTTATCTTTAAAGAAAAGAAATAATTGCTTTTCTAGTACTCTTTAACGAACATAAAATGCTTGCTTTTACGTACAGGAACAAAAAAATTACATCTCTTTATTATTTTTATTTCAAAAAATGTTCCTCAACGCCTGTGTTCTTTGGACTAGGGGGGGGGGGGGCTCAGATTTTTCCAGGGGGGGGGGGCTGAGCCGTCCATAGCGCCCCCAGCGCTACGGCCCTGTTTTGAAACCTCTTTAATGTAAACAGCAAGAAGAGAAATCAGTTAATTTTTAAAAGTTATCCAAGAAATATGAAAGTTAAAATCACACTAAAATTCCTATACAATTGGCAATATTGTTTTTTAATTATTAATTATGAATGTTGTTGCTACTTACATACCTTGGTAAAAAGTGAAATTAATTTCTTACCAATCGAATAATTTGACTATTATTTTAATAATAGCTGAACAACACTTTGTCAAAATTTCACCCAAGCAGACTTCGTGCCGATTACACAGACGTGTAATCGATTACGATTACGATTAATTTTCACTTTTAGACCAGGATTAAGATTACCGGAGAAAGTATAATTCCCGATTATGGTTAGATTACGATTATCATATAAAACCCAATTTCCGATTACGATTAGATTACGACTACATAATCTATTAAAACTTTCGATTATGATTACATTTGAGTCCGATTACGATTATATTACGATTACAAAACTTTTCTTTTTACCCTTCTGGCACTAATATTATAATGTCTAAATTTTACAATTTTAATTCAAGAACAGAATAATGGGTCCATCTGTTCAGGGAGCTAAATTACAAGAATGCCATACAGCAAGAACTTCTATACTATTAGACAAACCTGGTTGATTTCCTAGGCCCACTTGTGAAAAGTTTTTTAATGCATACGAACCTCTATTTGAACATGGCATTTTCCGATTTTAACTTAAACATATGTCATTTGCAGTGTGCGTGTGGGGTGGGAGGGGGGGGGGGGGACAGGCTTGGTGGTTTAACACATCTTTGAAATGAACCCAGGTTTAACCTAATCAAGCAAAAATTAGTATACAAAAATTGATATTTGATCCCTTTTATGCTCGGCGTTGCTTCCTTGCCTATATCCTGGATTTCTGGTTTCGAAAGAGGTACTGGCAGACGCATGAAAAGTTAGCCGTGGTTCCTATTCAGCCGTGAAGGAGGAATAACCTCTGTCATTACGATCTTGCAACGATGTGCGCGAACATATTAAACCAAATTTTAAGATTTTTTAATGCATTGAGTAAAATGCTAAAAACAGGGGCTCTCGACAAATGCATTGTTTTCTCTACAATAACCATTAGCCTGAATCTGAATAGATGAGGCTGAACGTATATTGCGGTTATTATTTTACAGAAAACTTCACGCACAGTTTAACTTCTTTTTTTATACTTTCATAATACTTATATGGGCATTAAATATCTAAAACTGGGCCTGCCGAACAAACAAACTTTTAATTTCTAGAATACACACGCCGTTTTAAAAATTCAAAACTAACTACTAACTCAAAACTACATGCATACTATCTATTGAGAATAATTTAAGAATTACAGAAAGACTTAAGAATACTACTAATAAGAATTACTTAAGAATAACAGAATGGAGATGTCTAAAGATATCTCTAAACATACATCTTAAAAGTGTGGTGGGTCATATATAGTGTATTGGTGCTGGTACGACGTAATAAACAAAACTGGACAGTGATATTGGCGGTGTGAATGGTAAAACTCAACGCAATGCCAATTACAATAAAAAAGGCACGAATTTACTGTAAAACTATTTTATAAATAATTAACTGTTCAAAGATGCTCACTTTCTAAGCAATTAGCTGTTATATATGCTAAAGAACAGACACACAGTTTTGTCTCTGGTCAAGAATTCCTTTTACATATTGAATATTTAATACACACATACATACATACATTTGAAATTTAATGAAAATAGTACAGTGCCAAAAGTTTTTTTAAACTTTTGAATGTGGTATAAAGGAGCTAACATTTTTATGATAGATAGAAAATAGGTTAATATAGACGTAGAGATGTCAAAGATTTGCGGATGAGAGGGGGGGGGGGAGAGGGATGTGTGTATATAATATATTCAAGAGTGGAAATAGTGAAATTTTTATAGGTTTTGCAGGAGGAAAAGACTTTTGAATCGATGGTATTTTAAACAAAGTAGACTGCAAGCGGAACCCTGTCCTACGCCTATGTTGGTTAATGCGAATTCTCGGAGGAATTATAAAAGCTTATAATACACACAATAGAAAAGCTATATATAATTAGTCTGCAGTTTAATTCCAAATTGATAATAAATAAATGCCAACAATTCAAGTTCGAAAGACGTATTATGTTTTAATATAATATGTGTACAGTACAAATTAGATAGAAACAAAATATTTTAAATAATTTTCACACTCATCAGTGAAAAAAAACGAAGTATGAATACTTTGTGAATTATATTTTTTTAAAAAATGAACTGTTTTCTGTGACTAATCACTAACACTGGCATAAATGAAAATAAATTATTTATCCGTTAAACTTTTAGAACTAAGTCAAGGCAGCCAATCAAGTTGAAAATAAAACAAAATTGATTTTTAATACTTCATTATGTATTTTTACGCATTTTTATTCACCATAAAATTCTATTGAAGGAAAAAAAAAAATGTTAATTCTATTAAAGGGGGAAAAGGGGTTTTGTAGATCATTGTCTATGTTCCCTACTCTTTACCCATTTATCCAGAAATTTATCGATCATTAAAAAATATTGATATTTCTAAAGGTCTTTATAAAATTATTACATTCTTATGCAATTACATTCTTATTAATAGCACAAAGATATACTAATTTTTAACAGAAATATATGCGTGCCTACCTGCTTATCCAAACAACACAAGGAACCAAAGTTTATCTGTTGTCCACTAATCCAAACAACACATTCACAGTTCTTAAATACACATCCTTTTCCATTTTTATTTTTATACTTTTCTAAAACGGAAAAAAACATGCTGCACTTTTTCCTGTGTAGGTGCCATTTATGTTCTTTTTCACGACTGCAAATCAAAATGAAGAAATGATCTGACACCACAAGAAATAGTTTTAGCTATTCCCTCCCGCGCAACCCTCACTTTCTTCTGGGAAGTCCATTCTTGTCTCTCACCAGTCCAGACTTGGATGAACAGAAGACGACAGACAACAACAATAGCAAAAAAGAATGGTCATCTAAATATTTTCCGGGGGGAAAAAAAAAATAATAATACAAGCGAGCTCCTGTCTTCCTCCAAACGTCGGAGCTGCAGGGGAACTTCCTGTCTTCAGGGCATGCCTGTGCCTCCCCGTGAAGATTTTCCCAGCAAGCAGAACAAAAACTAAAACTGGGCAACTGTAATCGTTTTGTAATCCTCTCGTAATCAAAGCGACTACGATTACAGTCTCTTCGATTACGACTATCTGGCAAATGAAATTTCTAGATTACGGTTAGACTACGATTACGCGAAAAAATAAACTTCTAGATTACGACTAGATTACGATTACACGAAAAATTTATTTGCCAGATTACGATTATATTATGATTACACAAGAAAATGTAATCGATTACAGTCGATTACGATTACACGAAGTCTGCACCCAAGTCCCAATATGAGACTAAGATAAGGGGTAGCTCAGACTTTGCCTAACACATGACAAGATTCGATGGTCTAGGGGTATCGCGCATATCTCATAATCAGTACGCTCAGGGTTCGGGCCCGGTAGAGGAAGGAATTTTTTTTTTTTTTTTTTTTTTTCAGAAAAACGGAAATTGAGCATACAAAAAATGAACACATAATAATAATTGAACGGACATTTTTTGAAAATTTTGCTGCCAGTCGTTTATTTTTTATTAACAAATATATTTTAAACAGTTTATCGGTTTCTTTTCCTTATTTCATCGGAGTCATCGGGAAACGATGATCGGCTTTATGGCCCCCCGAGCGGACATTTTGTACCAGTTGCCAATGAAATTTCCCCTTTTTTTGGATGAAAAGCCGTGGTCGGCCATTGCTCCTTCTCCTCGGATTTAACTCACCCGCCTCTCATCGACCGATGGGTTATTGCTACTAGGGTAGGGGCGATGCGAA
>JAWZYV010000740.1:0-367706 GCA_038373885.1 Cheiracanthium punctorium | reverse complement strand
GCTAGGTCCGCAAGTTACTATACTACAAATTAAATTGTGGCATTACATGAAACGATTTCTACGGAAACTTTCTTTAAAAGAAAATAATAATATATTGAATAAGATTCACTCTAGCGAGAAATACAGCTGATATAAAAAATAAATAAACTAGTATAAAATTTTATGGTATGCAATTATATAGTTATATAGTAATTTTATAGAAATCTCTATATACGAGGGAAACTCTGAAATTTTTGAGATATGGCTAAATGGTACAAGTTAAACGTACCAAATTTTAGGAGAGTTCAAAGTAATCCCTTCCAACATCGATGCACTTTTGTAGAAGTATTTATCAGAGTTTATATAAAGGCATCAAGCCATCTTGGAATCGATGCAAAGCTTTAGCTTCATCTATGTCATCTTCAGAGTGAAAACGGAGACCACGTAAGTGTTTTCTTTAGCTTAAAAAAAAAAAAAACGCCAAAAGTCACACATATAGCTAGATCAGGGTACAGGGTGGATTGTTCTATCACTTCGATGTGTTTTTGTTCAAGAAATTCCACTGCCAATCACTGTGGTATGAGAAGATGCATTATCATGATGAAGCATGAGTCCCCTTTTACATTAATTTCTTGAAGAATTTCTGGAAGTCTTCTGTCCCTCCAGCTTGATTGGCTTTGACCAATCCTGTACTTCTGAAGAAAACGGCATACATTACTTTTTTCGCATTGCTGGTTGTCTTTTCACCATTATTGGTTTTTAAGGACATCTTCAACTTTCTTGATCTGTTGGAACGTCAAAAAAAAAAAAAAAAAAAAAAACGGTTACGTTTCATCACCTGTTCCGATTTTAGAAATAAGGCGGTGTTTACCATCTTAAGGATTTTCTTTGAAAATTCTGACAAGCTCCGATTTTTAGTGTTCTGCTAAATTACGGGGAGAAATAACTTTTTTCACATGCAGTTCTTCGTGAATAATTTTATGTACGACTGCAGATCCAATGTTAAGTTGCTTCTGTATCATTTAGCAAAGTGCAGCGATTATCAGATTAGTATTTTTCGTATGGCCCTATACACATTTTCTGGGGCTGCAGCTGACAAGATTCTACTTGTGTGTTCAGCATTACTGATGGGCAAAATTAATTGTACAAGCACAGTCTCTTTATCCAATCCATATTTTCATTAGCAAAAAGAAATTATGCATAAAATATATAACTGAAAGTTTGAAATTAAAAGATATTGAGGCTTTTAATTTTTGTGAGCCCCTGTGTCAGGCCCAGGCTGGCTCCTTTGGGGACCCTCGGTTAGAGATTGAAAAGGGCCCCTTACTTATCAATTTAGAGAGCCGTGGTAGCCCAGTGGTTAAGGCGTTGAACTCGTAGCCGGAAGGTTGCGGGTTCGATACCGGCGTACCACTAAAGACCACCGTTTACATGCGGTGTACGTGCACGTTAAATGCGTGGTTCCGAAAGTCCTCTCGGCAGTCACTAGCAGTTTCCGAGGGGTGCCAATATTCAGAAGTCCCCCCCACCTTCTGATGTGGTTCCAAATTGTGGCGGGAAATTCCGGGAAGGATGTATATGCAGCTCTAAGCGACACATTCAGTGACGCGAGCTGTCCTCTCCTGGCAAATAAACAAATAATCAATTTAGAGAGAATAGAATATGTAATATTTGGAATTTAGTCTTACGTGCCTAAACACTACATTTAACTATTTTAGAGTTTTGGGGTGGGGGGGGGGGCTCGAGCCGTGGGGTTCCTGATGTCCTTCGCTGCACCACTGCATAAGGACGTAGAATTACTGGGAAATAAATAATCCAATTACTCTGATATATATATCAAATTACTCTATTTATAAAGTAGTATATCCATTTTGGGGGCTTCTCCGTGGCCCCTTGAGCCGGAGCCCTCGGCAATCGCTGACCGGGTCAGTCCGGGTCTAACATGTGCCCTGATTTTTTGAGGGATCTGGTCTCACCGCTAAGAATAGGGTTATTTAAAAAAAAATTCGGGGTTGAAGGTTATTTTATTCCCCCTGAACGAGTGTATTTTTTATTTGCCCCCCCCCCTTCCCCAATAATTTACAGGTTGCAACGCCAGTTCTCGTCAAATGAGTCTGAAATATTCAGTAACCTTCGAGGAATAAATATATTCAGAGATTGCTTCTCTCGATATCGACCAGCCGTGTGCATTTCGATGTGGCTTAGTGAAACTGAATAATTCGTCGAGCTTAATGAATATTCATCGGACATCTTTGTCGGCCAATCGCGCTCTTTTCTTTGGCTTTAGCTTCCAAGTAAATCGGGCGGCTTTCTTTAGGTCAGGTTTAAAAACTGAGTCTGAAAGCGAACGAAAATAATAAATAACATCAAATTACTGTAACCTTGGATGAATGATTATTGGATAGGACGTGGTCACGTGACACGTTGTATCGGAAACGAAGTGCGGCTTTCACATCAGTTGACATTGCGAGATCGGGGCAGGGTTGACCAGCGACCACTTATCAACTGATTTGCATGTACATGTAGCAAAATGCAATGTTTGAGTATTTAACGCACAGAATGTTCATTTCACTTTAAATTAGGAAAGCCTATCATCCAATCATGTAGTCAGACCCGGACTGGTCGGTGACTGCCGAGGGCCCCCGGTTCAAGGGCCCCCTGTAGAGGCTTCCCTAAAATGGATATACTACTTTATAATCATTGTAATTTGATATATGTATCATATATGTATCATAGTAACATAACAGAAAAATTTGATTATTTATTTCCTAATAATATTACGCCTTTACACAGTGGCATAGGGTGAACCCCACAGACCCCGCGGCGCGAGCCCCCCCCCCCCCCACGAAGAGTCTGGGGGCCTAACAGCTTTAAAATTGTTAAATGTGGTTTTTAGGCACCTAAGCCTAATTTTCAAGCATTACATATTTTAACATTCAGTTCCCTCTGAATTCAACAATTAGGAGCCCCTTTTCAATCTGTAGCCGAGGGCCTCCGAAGGAGCCAGTCCTGGCCTGCATGTAGTTAAGAGGGGACACATGGGTAATTCCCCCCCCCTACATTTTCATTTATGTATCCCCACACTTCTTACTTTCAAGGGGATGCTACAAATTAAAAAAAAAAAAAAAAAGAAATTCCAGTCACTTTTGACATTGACAATAGTAGACAGAAAAATTATGTTTTTATTTATCTATTATTATTATTATCAGAAGGAGAGGGAAAGACACTGTTGATTAAAATTACATTATAGTCCAAATTAATTACTCCCAATTTACTACTTTATTAAGTAATGATAATCAATCACTTAATGTGTCGATCAGAGCTACACCCTCTCAAAATAGTATTCGAGTAAAAGTTATATTTCCTTTGATATTTTTGTTTTGACTCAATGAGTCTTTCAAAAAATACACAATTCAAAAGACATACGAGAGGTTGTTATTATATACTGCATGATTAACTTTTTATAAATGCATTTGCATTTTATTTGTGAAACCGACGAAGGTAATTCGACTTCCGGTGCTGGTCGAATACCTTTCAGAGAGGGGTGTACCTGTACATATGTCCTTTCTGGAGTTTTCCGCCACAATATGGATCCTCATCAGCAGGGGAGGGACTTTACTGAATATTGTCATCCCTCAGGAACTGATAGCGACCGCCGAGTAGAATTTCGGGACGACCGATTTAACGTGGACGTACACTGCATGTACACGGTGGTCTTTAGAGGAGCATGGGCATCGAACCCTCAACCTTCCAGTTACGAGTCCAATGCCTTAACCCTTAAAACGCGCAGTGTACCCGCTCTGGAAACACCCAACTCTGACATTTTGACTATTGCCAGTCACGAAGAATAGATTGGATGTCTATAAAAATAGTTGCGGGTGACATAGCTCCACGAGAATCCTTTACTTTTTAGCACGTCATTTCCCGTAAAAAAAATGGTCACGATTATTTTTAACAGCACTGACATCTGCTGAAAAATGGAAGAATGCGAGAACAGCTGGATCGATTGCCCAATGCTGAAAAAAGGGCAGCCGTTGCCATCGCTCGACTTAACTACCAGCAAGATGGCGGACGATCGAAACGTTCATCGCGTGCCACAGATCTAGAGACCCTTTTTTGACGACAGCTGGCTGTGCGGCACAGCCAGCTGTCGTCTGATCTGTGTCCGCGAAAAAAGGGGTCTCTAGATCTGTGGCACGCGATGAACGTTTCGATCGTCCGCCATCTTGCTGGTCGTTAAGTGGAGCGATGGCAACGGCTACCCTTTTTCCGGCATTGGGAAAGGGTTGCCCCTCAAAGGGTTAACTACCGGTCTACCACGACCCTGTGTTGGCCATCCATGTCCAACTACCAGAATCCATCTGCACACTGCTCATTAACAGCTATACGAGATTTTTCGGCTAAAATTTTGCGATCCCCAGAGAGTTGGGAAAAGTGCATACTGCATGTCCCCCCCTGTATTAATTAATCGTCATTCCGTCGTTGTCCATTTTGAATTGCTGATCATGTATTAAGAGAGTCGAATCGTTTAAGCGGACGACTGCCATAAAGTATATTATTGGACTTTGGGAAGCTCATCATTAATCTCCCTCTGCGAAATATGCGACACGCGGACTCATTATCTCGGGCCTCTGCTGCTTGCTGCTGCAAAGAGTAATTGTTTCACCGTCTTCAAAGAAGGAGGAGGGGCTGCATGCAGCACTGTTTCACGACCTACCTTGACCGTCCTTGCAAAATTGGCTATACCCGTAGGCTAAAGACGAGGTGGCGCCCTGTCATGCAGGAGGGTGCATGGGGGGAAATGGAGCTCCTCTCTCATTAATGAAAAGAGAGGAGATAAAAAAAAAAGTGAGAATGATTGCAAATAGATACGAGGTGCCAGATAAGAGCGTATACAATTAATTCATCTATAACCTAGACCCCCATGGTTATAGCTAGAATCGAGTGATATTGGCCATCTGTGATGATTTTGTAGAATTTTTTTTTTCTTACGTACGTTGTATTTTAGCTCATGTAGTAATATCTTATCATAAATATAATACAGAAATGTAATATTAATAATTAAATAATAATAATAACAACAAAAACAGCAGTAATAACACACAACGAAATAATACAACGATAAAGGTGAACGTAAGTTCAGTGTTCAATGCAAGTGCAGACAGGGCCTTTACGGTACGGTAGGACAAAAAAAGACAGGGTGAAGTATAATCTTTATTACTGGGTGTTTGGGTTGAAGCGTTGAAGACAACTTATAATTTACAGTCTTCTTTCTCCTTGCAGATTCTACATTCTACCCCACTCTCTAAAGAACTCCCTGAGTCACCACATCTCATATATTAATATAATTGCAATATTCTTTGATAAATCATTCACAGGGTTACTATTAATATAGTTCCTACGTTTTCCTGATAGAAGTAAAATTATGCCTAATAAGCGTGCTCAGCAATTATCCAAACACTTAGTCTGCGTAAACAGATCTATTACATTTATATATTTACTAACTGCGTAGTTCGGGGGCACTATTAAGTACTAAGGCATAACTTGCCGAAACAGAATTTTTTAATTTATGTTCACTAGTCCCGTTCACTGCCTCTGTCTAGTTCCATTTAACTATCATTCCATATCTGCTGCACAGCCTGCTGTGTCAGAAAACTACTTTTGCTATGAGGCGCCAGATGATCGACCTGATGAATTCGATCGACCGCCCAGGGACTGATTTACGGCAGGGCATTCGGGGCACGTGCCCTGGGCCCCCGATTTCTAGGGGCTCCCAAAACCTCCTTTTACGTAATCATAGTAACTACTAAAATTATCTCTCAAGAGTAAAATTTCTGATTATTTACTTCATTTCATCACAAATATTCAAAATTTTTTATTTAATGTAAAATGTAATGTTAAAAATTATCCATTTTTTACGCAAATTCGATAGAACACCTCAGCATGCTCCTCCTTTTATCGTTTCTAAAGTGTGTGATGTCTGTAATACCCATGAACATTTCAAAACTGAAAAATTCATAAAAGAGGTATTTGTTTTGTGTGACATTTTACTGATTTGCAAATGTTTACTTATGTTTAACTTAGAAATGATAATGGTTTTAACTCAATTTAATTAAGTAATAGTCTGCGAAATATTTTTGTGCAGGGGGGCCCCAAAAGTGTCTGTGCCCTGGACCCCCAAGTGTGTAGCTCGGTCCTTGCGACCGCCATGTTATCGGTAGGTAAAAGGATCAACGGCAACTGCTACACTTTTTCAGTCTGTCCAGTTGGCAAGGGCGGATTAAAGGGAGGGGGGACTGCCCCCCCTCCGAGAAGAGAGAAATTAATGTAAAAGATCTTATTTTACTTCCATAAAATGTATGTATATGTCGTCAATCTTCTAACTAATCGCCCCCCCCGACAGGCGCGTAGCCAGGAAAAATTTTCGGGGGGGGATATGAACTTATATGTGTATAAATAGACTGAATTTCATCACTAATGCAAAAATTTCGGGGGGGGGGATATAACCCGATATCCCCCCCTGGCTACGCCCCTGCCCCCCGACAAACTTGCAATAATCCGCCACTGGGCCGTACCCAGGGGGAGGGACCAGTGGGTCCTGTCCCCCCCCCTGAAATTTAAAATTTTGTTAACAAAACAATAATAACGAAATCTTTTTGTGAAATATTTAGCCTTTTTCACCTCTTGGTCCCCCCCCCCCTCTCCCCACCGAAAATTTTTTCTAGGTACGGCCCTGCCAGTTGGTCTTCTTTATTGATATGAAACTGTTTGCCCTTTAAAAGGTTAAAAAATGAATTTTCTCTGAAGCCTAAATGACAACTTGTTAAAGATGCATACATTTTTGAATTTCCCAGACAAGGAACCCCACGTTGGCGATATACTAGAATATTCATCTCATAGCGCACTGGTTTCATCCTAACTACCTTTTCAAAGTGTGATAAAAGCAGACAGTTGTATCTGCAAACATTCATCTTATTCCTTACGACATCAATCATATTGAAACTGTTTTGCATATGAATGTAGATAACGCGACCAAAAAAAATTATTCAAGAATCGTTGACTTTTCGCAGTCTGCCCACCTCCGGAAGGTACGCGAATTTAAACCACAGGAGGTGCGTAGGACCACCGAAGGAGTTTAACGCGTTCTCTAAAAGAATGAGAACAAACGCAGCGAGAAATCGCCTTGGGGGCGTTAATGAACGACTTGCCTTTACATTAATTCGACGACGTCCTGGAGTTTAAAGCAAGGGCGTCATTAATCTGTAGCACTTCTGGGTGGTTCCCCCCGCCAATGCGAGGGTCACTCTGAAATTTTTTAGAGATACGGCTAAATGGCACATTTTACCAAGTTTACCAACTTACCAAGTTTAAGGAGCGTTCAAAATAATCCGTCATTGCGCTTTTGTAGGAGTATTTATCAAAGTTTACATTAAATCCTGATGCCATCCATTTCTTGGAATCGATGCAAAATATGCTTTTACAGCCTCATCTATCTCATCTTCGGAGTGAAAACGGCGATCACGCAAATGTTTCTTTAGAATAAAAAGTAGCCAAAAGTCACGCATAGCAAGATCAGGGGTATAGGGTGGATGTTCTATCACTTTCATATGTTTTTGTTCAGGAAATTCCACTGTCAATCTTGCCGTATGAGGAGATGCATTATCATGAATCATGAATCCCATTACATCAATTTCTTGAAGAATTTCTGGAGGATAGTTAGCAATGTACCTGTTGGTTGTAACTTTCTATCCCTCCAGCTTGATGACTTTGACCAATCCTGTACTTCTTAAGAAAACGGCATACATTACTTTTTTTCATTGTTTGGGGTCATCTTCATAAAACCCATATACTTTACTTTCTTAACTTTACTTTCTGAATGTGTTGGAACCTCATCACTAGTTACGATTTTAGAAATAAGGCACTATCTACCTTCGTTAAGTAGTTTTAGGGTTTCTTTGCAGTTCCTGCCACGCTCTGCTGTTTGGTGTTCTGTTTAATTATGGAGGACCCAATGACAAACTAATTTTTTTTTCACATTCAGTACTTCATGAACAATGTATAGATGCGAATCCAATGTTAAGTTTCTTGGGTATCATTTGGTAAATGCAGCTGCGATTATAATTGATTAACTGTTTTTATATATCCGACACATTTTTCTGCAGCTACAGCTGACAAGATGCTTCCCGGTGTGTTCTTCAACCAGGAGAGAACTTGGACTTCTACGAAATTCTGTGAACCAACTGAGCACGAGATTGGGCTTCGTTTCCAAATGCTAATTGTAGTCGTTGAAGTCATTCTTGTTGATTTAATACCACTTTAAAATCATAGAAAATCACAGACAGATAATGCTCTCTCGTCAAATCCATTTTCCTTTCTCTCAAAATTTATTCCATGACAGATAAATTGCGATTACTGCCACAAACTATCGTCTGCGACCATAAAAGAGTTCAAATTTACATTTTTAACTTTTTGTTTTCTTTCTTTCGCCTATCGTCTGCCGCTGTTTCAAAAATTTCAGAGTAACCCTCTTATAATCGGGGCCTTCGCAATTAGTAACGGGCCTGCGCGTGTATTTTGATGAGGCCTACGGATGCTCGAGTCTTCACGTATACATCAGGCATTTCTTAAGCTTCCCAGTGCTTTCAAACGTTATTTAATGTAGTTTTAAGTAGTAATTGTGTTACTAATTCAAGTACGAACTCATGATTAATTTGTTTGCTATGACATATTTACATAAAGAAAATAGATGCATATAATTTCAAGGAAAAACAAAGTAGCGCTTACTCTCATGATTCACGATTGCTTATTTTAGTTTCACAAGTGGATATTTAATATACTTTAAAATAACTAAATACACAAATGAGAAAGACATTTTTATAATGAATATTTCATGAACGTAGTCGTATTTCCTACGTTATTTTAAACAATTCAAGATTACTCTTTAACAAATGATGTATTAAAGCGCATTTCAGTCTTTTCGGGATATCCTGTATATAAGAGAAAATTGATAAAATACGCTCTATAGCGCGATCCCTGAATTAATTATTCTTTAATAAAGACATTTCATGTAGTATATATTATTCTTTTGTCGCTTTCTCAATCGAACTTAGGAATTGAGCAAGCATAATGAACGCTTGTACAAAATATTAACTAAATTTGAAGTTTCTGTATAAACGGGCAAAAATCAATAATTTATAATTTACTGTATTTCTGCACTGTACCAGATGTAAGTCTTAATCACATAATCAAGGCATATATAACTGATAAATAACATTTTCAACTGGCTAAATTAAATTGTCTAAATAGTATCACAACGTCATGCTTATTTACAAGAATAAAAACTACTCAAGTAATACGATTTCCGATTAAAATAATTTATTTATAAATAACACATGAGTAATTATTCACTAAACATGATTTACATACATATTTTTAGAATTTCTAAATACATTATAAGCGTTCACTTACCTTTACATTCAGAGCAAAATGTTCGAATTTTAGGATAAATTTTCATGAAAGAAAATGGTGCAAGATTCACAAAACGATTACCTACATCTTAGTACGACAAAAGTATAAAAAAATTGTTTTAAAATAATAAAATAATATAACATTTATAAGACTTAGAATAATAAAATAGAATACTGTGACTGGGGAAAACAGGCCTCAATGATAAACTCATTTTTAGGGATGGCAACTCATAAGCAGGCCCGTTGCTTAGCGATGGCCCCGGTATAATCCACATCTCAGAGTAATGATTATATTTTATTTGACCTGGTTCTTCTCTTCCCTTCGTCACGACATAAGACACGACGGTAAAGATCGCTTAGCTATGCCCATCGTTGCTTCTCGGCATGGGCTTCGAGTATGAGTGTCTCCATAAGCGTAAAGTTTTCAAAATTATTGGGGGGGGCCGGGCCCCACAACCACATATATTCACGTCAGTGGCGTAGCCAAGGAGGGGGTTGGGGGCTTATACTCCCCATGAGGAATTTTTTGCCATACAAAATTTATATTCTTCACTCCTTATCATACACCCGTATACATATATGTGAGTTGCAGAAGTCGTAACCCCCCCCCATGAAAAATTTCTGGCTACGCCACTGATTCACGTACATATAACTTACTCATAACTGCCAACTACTACGGAACATAATTAACCCCTTTTTCTACATGATTTTTCGGCTATATAGCAAAATTTTTGTGCTGCGCGCGCGAGCTGGTTACTCTTTTGAAAAAAATAATTAAAAAATATACTGTTTACAAAAAGTGGTTTACTATATTCCGTAGCTATGACTTAGTATATATAAGTGTTAATTATTGGAGGCTTTCGAGCTCTATGGGTCCATAGAATTCTACACCTATGTAAGGTAAGTATCCATGTTAGTATCTTTCTACCATGTTATAAGTTAAAAATAGAAGCAAAGAAAAAATTCCAAAGGAGGAAAAACAACATTTTCGATGAGATAGTGTGCATTTTAGACAGATCTGAACTTTTCTTCATTTCATACTTTGCATTGCATAATCTGATTTTAATGAACCAGAGCCTGGCCAGGGCAGCTTATAGTAACATTGTGTGTTACGTGGCGTCACAATGAATACTAAATCATGATTGGAATAAAAAGAAGAAAATTTTTAAAAGTACAAGTAAAGGTTTTTTTAAATGTAAATGGCGTGAAAAACTTTTTTTTTTATATTAGTATAAATTAGTTTTCTGTATTGAGTGGTAAATTATTGGGTGGGCTCAGCCCCTATTCACAATTTATTGGGGGGGCTCGAGCCCCACGGGCCCATATAACTCTACGCCTATGAGTGTCTCTCTTTAGTTTGCTTATTCACAGGCGCGCAACATGAAGAAGGCAATGTGCATTGATCCGACATTTGCTCATGCTGTATAGAATTTCCTTTGATCTTTCAGGAAAAACTGCCTTTCCCTGGATCATTGGGTTCAGAATCGACTGAGGCGACCCCTTTTACAGTAGTCATACAGGGGATCTCAGCAATGGGACTGGAGTCATTGTTGTGCACTCATTAGTTGTATCGCCTCGTAGGTTGCTCGCCAGAGTCTACCGAACTTTGGGTCCTAGCCTTTCATGCAGTGACCAGTGGCGCACTCAAGAATTTAGTTAAGGAGGAGCTACAAATGCAGTTAAACTCGTTTACTCCTGTAGCAACACGCTTATAAGGTTAAACTATTCTGGGTCTATATCTTCCTCGGTGGTCTTCCTGATAGAATAGCATCTCACTAACGTGTCGTTTGGTTATAGAATCATACATAATTATCTAGCCACTAAGGACGTTTTAACCCTTTGAGGCGCAACCCTTTCCCAATGCTGAAAAAGGGGAAGCCGTTGCCATAGCTCGACTTAACTACCAGCAAGATGGCGGACGATCGAAACGTTCATCAAGTGCCACAGATCTAGAGACCCTTTTTTGACGACAGCTGTCTGTGCCGTACAGGGCTGTGCATTCGGACAAAATTCCATAACAATAATCCCACATCGATATTTTAAAAAAAAATAACAATCAATAAATAAAGAATATTACGCCTAGACAATTTTGTGAAGGGAACAAACACATTCCAAACTCCCTTTATCTACTTTGACTCAGGTGTGAAGAAAAGAAGTGTTTTCCCTTTTGCGGATTCTGGCACGTTTCTCTCCAAATTCGGCAGCGCAGTTGCCTGGTATATTACCCGATTCTCCCTCCTCCCCCACCCTCTGAGCATTTGGAAGAGAAAAGCATGTCGAGTAAACACAGCTGTTGCCATAAAATGTAGGATAGGTTGTGTGGCGGTTGCGAGCCACAGTGACAAATCCCTCTGCTAATATTTGAACATTTCTATATTGGTACCTTAAATACTGACGACTCACGTCTCTCACGATATCTCGAGAATGCCTAGCCTCAGTTGGTAGATTTTAAAGTATGCGAGGGGGGACTTGAGAGCATTTAATCTAACAAGAATGTGTTTTTCATACAGGAGAAAATTCTACCTACCTTCAATAGATGCTGATAAAATTTTTAGGATTTAACCAGAAATGTGAAGAAAAATAATAAATGAATTTTTCCTGTAAATTATTAATATGGCTAAACAACGCTACATAAGCTGAATTCAGAATAGTGAAAGCAACTTGTGATAATTTTAGACCGCATAAATCACTAGAGAATTTAAAAAGAAAAAAAATTAAAGAAGGGCGGGGGCGCGACAGAACCCTTATGTTAACCCTTTGAGGTGCAACCTTTTCCAATGCTGAAAAAAAGGCAGCGCACAGCCAGCTGTCGTCAAAAAAGGGTCTCTAGATCTGTGGCACGCGATGAACGTTTCGATCGTCCGCCATGTTGCTGGTAGTTAAGTCGAGCGATGGCAACGGCTGCCCTTTTTTCAGCATTGGGCAATCTATCCAGCTGTTCTCGCGTTCTTCCATTTTTCAGCAGATGTCAGTGCTGTTAAAAATAATCGTGACCATTTTTTACGGGAAATGACGTGCTAAAAAGTAAAGGATTCTCGTGGAACTCTGTCACCCGCAACTATTTTTATAGAAATCAAATCTATTCTTCGTGACTGGCAACAGCCAAAATGACAGAGTTTGGTGTTCCCAGAGCGGGAACACTGCGCGTTAAAGAGTTAAAGCATTTTATCAGAGATGGGTCATTCCCTTTCCCCCCCCCTCCCCGCCATTCATTTTTAAACTTCAACCTAGGCCTGATCTGCCCGCTCTCACAGAATGGCTCTTTGGATGCTCCAAAATTAGTCTTTATCAGCAAAGCAATCAGAGACCCATATTGGGAAGAAACATCGGTCACAGAACAAGAAGACACAGAAGACTGCTGCGTGCTTTCAGTGATGACAGAGAACAGGTTAGACCTAAATTCATTGATGGATCAAACTTCCTAATAACACGACACAACTTTTTGAATCCCGCTACATTTTTACATCACTTCACTTACCGATACAGCTAACATAAACCTGAAACAAAAAATGTGAGATTTTGGTGATGGAGCTCTCTTTTTCTCGAAAAGTAGACTATGATTCAACAATTTCAATTATTCAACAAGGTCGATGCTGATAAGGAACTTAGAATGTTCTTCTTGCGAATTTTACGACTTTTTAATGACCAATCGGGATCCGCCGACAAAAAAATTAATGTGTTGAGCCTCAAACCCCGCCCCAATGGAGAAAGCAACGGAAGATATTTTCCCTCTCAATATTCCCGTTGTCCATTGAAATACCACACAGAAGACGTTGTTCATCAACATCGGCCTTCTATCAGCTGATAAGCGAATGAATGCAGTACAAGAGCTGCCGCTGTTCTATCGTCGCTCTGAGATGTCGCTTTGTATTACAGTAGCGTAGCCGGGATTTTTTTTCCGGGGTGGCTGAGAATTGAAAATCTAGAATGCAATATAACTAATAAAAATCGATGTATATTTTTTTCTTGGGGGGGAGGATGCCCCCTTTATTTAGCATGATTTTGATTTTTTTTAAATCTGTACAGATGGAAAAACAGATTAGAAAAGATTTTTTAATTTGGCGTAGGTCCGTAGCTGAACCTAAAATTTCTCAAGGAGAGAACTTTCAAATGTACCATCCCATGGGGACATCAAGTAAGTCTAGTCGACTGTAGCAACAAGATTTTATATCCCCATATCAAGTCTTATTCTTCCATCTGGGGAACTTTCAAATTTATCACACAACAAATACGTATTTTTCTCCATATGCTACGTTTACCCATTTCGGGGGTGGCTGCAGCTCTATCAGCCACCCCCCTGACTACGCCCCAGCTTCGTATAAAGGTTCACGCGGAATCCATATATTCGAAAAGGCCCAAATAGTAGTCGTTCATTCCTTCCCCCCCACCCCACCCCCCCTTACCCTTAACGAAAATCACTATCGTTGATCACTGTGATTACGATAATGGCGGTTAATTTTCCACCCAGTGTGTTCGAAATAACAATCATCAGCATTGTTTGTACTGTCGCTCTCTAACTACACCCCCCCTCCCCTCCTCTCCACCACCACTACCACTTTTCCTTGACTAAATCGAATCCAATTTATGCGATCTCCTTCCTCGGATCTATATCTACGAGATAAGCGTCCGAAAATCGAAAAAGAAGCAACTTTTTTTGCAACTTCTTGAAGCTTATAACCTGACAACCCCCCCCCCCCTTCCTTCTTTTCTTCTCAAGAAACGACAGAGCAAAGCCAAGGAGAGAGGATGTGGTGAAGTAACCGTAGAATAGAGGTAGAAGTAACCACAGGTGGGCTTCACGAAAAGAAAGAAAGAAAAAAAAAAAGGGGGGGGACACCCGGGTGGAGGGGGGGCAAAAGAGGAATCGCTAAAATCCCTCCCAGTTTTTTAATATTGGCACTTGTTTCCTCACACCTTCCGTTAGTGGGTCGTAGGAGGAGGGACTGTCCGCAAAGTGAGATGGACGTAAATTGTAAGTCCTTCTTTCTCGCTTCCCTGACATAATTTGCGGCGAATGGCGAAACCAAAAGAAGAGGTCAGACAATAAAGGAGTTTAATCGCCAGTGAATTGTTAGGGAGTTTAATCACCAACGGACTCAGGTTTAACCCTTTGAGGCGAAACCCTTTCCCAATGCAGAAAAAAGGGCAGCCGTTGACATCGCTCGACTTAACTACCAAGCAAGATGGCGGACGATCGGAACGTGTTCATCGCGTGCCACAGATCTAGAGACCCTTTTTTGACGACAGCTGGCTGTGCCGGCACAGCCAGCTGCCACTAGATCTGTGGCACGCGATGAACACGTTTCCATCGTCCGCCATCTTGCTGGTAGTTAGGTCGAGTGATGGCAACGGCCGCCCTTTTTTCAGCATGGGGCAATCTATCCAGCTGTTCTCGCGTTGTTCCATTTCTCAACAGATGTCAGTGCTGTTAAAAATAATCGCGACCATTTTTTTACGGGAAAGGACGTGCTCAAAAGTAAAGGATTCTCGTGCAGCTCTGTCACCCGCAACTACTTTTATAGAAATCAGATCTATTCTTCGTGACTGGCAACAGTCACAACGTCCGAGTTGGGTGTTCCCAGAGCGGGAACACTGCGCGTTAAAGGGTTGACGAGTTCGCTCCAATCATTGGAGAAGATATCCCATCAGTGACCAAAGTTGCCTCCGCTCCGCTTCAGTGTTGCGCATAAGCAATCGCTGGAATCCGACGGACTTACGCTGGACAGTGGTATATCAAGTAGAAGCTTTTTGGGGGGTGGGGCTAACTTTTGAAAAAAGCTTATTTAACCCGAACAAAATGTACAATAAAGCAGACTTTTAGTCTAAACCGATGAAAATATTTTTGGGAGGAGTTACTGTATCGCATACAAATGTTGACATGACATCATTTTAAATCATAAAGCCAAACTACACCTAAATGTACTCAAATGATGACTCAGTTTGTATAAATGTTACGCGTAAAGGGTGAAGAGTAAGAAAAAAGAACAATATTCTAGCAAACAATAAAAAATCTGGAGTGACTCCACTCGACTTTCCGAACACTTACAATTAAGATCATTACCAAGCATTTTAATAAATTTTAATCGATGAATAATTCAAACATATATACCAAACTGAAGCTCACTTGAATGCGCCGTTTAAACGCTAGCGCACTTTCAATAATTCCCCCTCCCCCCATAGGCCATAATGTAAAAGAAATCTTTGTCGTAGCCCTGTGGAAAAACTATAAGTCCTATACACACCAAAATCAATACCGGTCTTGCGACGGTGGTTTATAACATATATACCCAATTTGAGCTCAATCGAATGCCTCGTTTAGGAGCTATCGTGTTCACTCACATACACACAAACACACACACACACACACATACATACATACATCTCGTAAAAATAGCATAAATGGATTCAGAAGCCCTTAAAACGTGTAAAAACACCAAAATCTCGAATTCGAATTTTTTCATGATTACAATACTTTCCTTACATGGTACATGTTCGGAAAGTAAATATACTTACTTCCTGAAATAATTTTAAATTCGACTTAATTCTGTGGTTTTTTTTAATTCAAATTATTAGTAGAATAAAGCGAATTTTTAAAATAAAAATTTGCGGCCCTCACAAATCTCCCTACTTAGGTTAATGTCCGAACTGCCCATGTGATAACAAGACCTTGCACTGCCCATCTTGGATGAAATGTTTCGCCATACTTATCACCCCCCACCTTCCCCCTTGAAACTTTTCTAAATGCGCTTCTGAGACAGGATAAAGGAAGACAATTTCTTCAACTATTATAATGAAGTACTTTAACTCTTTAACGCGCGGTGTCATCGCCGTGAGGACATCCAACTCTGACGTTTTGACTGTTGCCAGTCAAGAAGAATAGATTGGATTTCTATAAAAATAGTTGCGAGTGACATAGCTCCACGAGAATCCTTTACTTTTTAGCACGGTCATTTCCCGTAAAAAAAAATGGTCACGATTATTTTTAACAGCACTGACATCTGCTGAAAAATGGAAGAACGCGAGAACAGCTGGAAAGATTGCCCAATGCGGAAAAAAGGACAGCCGTTGCCATCGCTCGACTTAACTACCAGCAAGATGGCGGACGATGGAAACGTTCATCGCGTGCCACAGATCTAGAGACCCTTTTTTTGACGCAGCTGGCTGTGCTCGAGCACAGCCAGCTGTGTCAAAAAAAGGTCTCTAGATCTGTGGCACGCGATGTACGTTTCGATCGTCCGCCATCTTGCTGGTAGTTAAGTCGAGCGATGGCAACGGCTGCCCTTTTTTCAGCATTGGGAAAGGGTTGCGCCTCAAAGGGTTAAGGGGAAAAAATCACACCGTCTGTGTTACATTTTCTAAAACTCAAACAACCAGCCAGTTTGCATACAAAGCGGCAGGCGAAAATAAAAAAAATTGGAGAATCAAAATGCAAATTCGACAACAATGCAGGGCGTCTTAATGCGAAATCAAATTTTAAACTCGCCCACGCATCCAGTTTTAATACATCTTCTCTCTTCGGGGATTGACAGCTCAATTAAGTCCTATATCTGAAGAAGATATTCGTCCACTCATATTCACGACACACAATGCATTTATTTCTATTTTTATTTATTTTTTATGGGAAAGCCAGACGTAAAAGGAAATGGAAAAAGCACGACATGGAAGCGTAGGTCGAAGTAATATAAATTCTATTCCCCCCATTTTTTATGTGTCTGTTTTGTTCGATTTTATTTGCATGTTCATTTCTTTGAAGGGTTAATCTTATTCTACCAAATACTAATACGTGCTGTGCTTGGTTTTGATTGGTGTTTAAAAAAAAAAAAAACGAAAATCTGAAGCACTTATTTTAAATACGCACTGAAGTATACTATATACACAGGGTGGTTGTAATTAAACATATGAAGAGTGTGCTGTAGCTAAAATGGACAAACAGATTGTAATCAAAATTGGTATATTGGCTATGCATAATATGCGCTCAAGGAATTTCGAAAAAAAAATTAGTTCCAAAAATGTCCACAAGGTGGCGTTTTGCATGGAAAACGGCAA
Source organism: Cheiracanthium punctorium (assembly GCA_038373885.1). Taxonomy (NCBI): domain Eukaryota; kingdom Metazoa; phylum Arthropoda; class Arachnida; order Araneae; family Cheiracanthiidae; genus Cheiracanthium; species Cheiracanthium punctorium. The sequence goes on along the minus strand of JAWZYV010000740.1, from coordinate 350,214 downwards.
ATTTAATGATGAAAATGGCTCATTCGAAATATACAGACAATTTTAACCTTCCTTCAATAGTTTTTGGGCATTTGTGAACTCATTTGGGTAATATTTGAGCTGATTTCACCGTGCAAAGTGCCATCTAGTGGACACTTTTTAACTAAACGTTCTGAAAAATTCCCTTGAGAGCATCTCGTATACAGTGCATACGCCAAATTGGATAGCAAACCGCAGAATGCTGTTTACATAGAGGAAGTTTAATTATAAGCCCCCCATTATATTAAACGCGTATCACAAACAATACGTCGGCTATTTTTGTGCTTCTTCCTTTATTACGTTGGAAAGTTTATCATTGTCCATGCTTCGGCCCATTTTGCCTTCCTTGCTTCATTCAGTACGGATGAGCATAATTATCCATGCGTCGGCCCTATTTGTTTTCATTGTTCTATTACATTAGAAAGAGTACCATAATCCATGCGTTCGTCTTAATTGTTTTTCATGCTTTTTATGTTGGAAAGTGTAATATAATTCATTCGCCAGCCCTATTTGTTTTTCTTGTTTCATTAGTTTGTTTGTTTTGTATAATTTGGGTTGTCTCATCTCGCATCCATCCCTTAACTCTTTAACGCGCAGTGTTCCCGCTCTGGGAACACCAAACTCTGACGTTTTGACTGTTGCCAGTCACGAAGAATAGATTGGATTTCTATAAAAATAGTTGCGGGTGACATAGCTCCACGAGAATCCTTTACGTTTTAGCACGTCATTTCCCATAGAAAAAGGGTCACGATTATTTTTAACAGCACTGACATCTACTGAAAAATGGAAGAATGCGAGAACAGCTGGCTTACAAAAAGAAAAGACCACGCGAAAAATTTTCCTTGCTAGAGCCCTGTCAGTCAGCCCACGTAAATTAAGTTGCTATAGGCTCAAACCTTTGAACTCAAACAAGCAACCACGCACACGAGGATTACAAATAGTCAGATAGCCCTGTTAAAAACAAGATGGCTGATTTCACATGTAGATAATTTAAAGAATAATAACGTGCAACCTTTTTGGAAGTCAAGACGGCAAACACCCTTTAAATTAAAGAGCAATCGCCCAAAATACAAAAAGTGGCACCCATCCTGTTCTTTACTTTTTAAAGGAAACACCTTAGGTAAGCAGTTGTTCGAAGTTTAAGAACCAGTTGTTGCAATCTGCTTAAAGAATACGAAAAGGTGAAGTGCGTTGCGTTGATATTCAGCTGAGTAAAACGAGAATGATGAATCTTAACCCTTTAACGCGCAGTGTTCCCGCTCTGGGAACACCAAACTCTGACGTTTTGACTTTGCCAGTCACGAAGAATAGATTTGATTTCTATAAAAATAGTTGCGGGTGACATAGCTCCACGAGAATCCTTTACGTTTTAGCACGTCATTTCCCATAGAAAAAGGGTCACGATTATTTTTAACAGCACTGACATCTACTGAAAAATGGAAGAATGCGAGAACAGCTGGCTTACAAAAAGAAAAGACCACGCGAAAAATTTTCCTTGCTAGAGCCCTGTCAGTCAGCCCACGTAAATTAAGTTGCAATAGGCTCAAACCTTTGAACTCAAACAAGCAACCACGCACACGAGGATTACAAATAGTCAGATAGCCCTGTTAAAAACAAGATGGCTGATTTCACATGTAGATAATTTAAAGAATAATAACGTGCAACCTTTTTGGATGTCAAGCAGTAGCGGATCCAGGGGAGGGGCTAGGGGGCTTCAGCCCCCCCCAAAAGAGATTGCTCAAGGGCAACATTCTGCTTTATTATACACTTTAAATAGCTAAAATGATCCAATTTTATTACTTAGCCCCTCCCAAAAGCCTAATACATTGGTTTAGACTAAAATTTTGATTTAAAGTACATTTTAATTGGGTGAAATAAGCTTTTTTTAAAATTTAGCCCCTCCCAAAAAAAATTTCTGGATCCGCTACTGATGTCAAGACGGCAAACACCCTTTAAATTAAAGAGCAATCGCCCAAAATACAAAAAGTGGCACCCATCCTGTTCTTTACTTTTTAAAGGAAACACCTTAGGTAAGCAGTTGTTCGAAGTTTAACAACCAGTTGTTGCAATCTGCTTAAAGAATACGAAAAGGTGAAGTGCGTTGCGTTGATATTCAGCTGAGTAAAACGACAATGATGAATCTTAACCCTTTAACGCGCAGTGTTCCCGCTCTGGGAACACCAAACTCTGACGTTTTGACTTTGCCAGTCACGAAGAATAGATTTGATTTCTATAAAAATAGTTGCGGGTGACATAGCTCCACGAGAATCCTTTACTTTTTAGCACGTCATTTCCAGTAAAAAGATTATTTTTAACAGCACTGACATCTGCCGAAAAATGGAAGAATGCGAGAACAGCTGTATAGATTGCCCAATGCTGAAAAAAGGGCAGCCGTTGCCATCGCTCGACTTAACTACCAGCAAGATGGCGGACGATCGAAACGTTCATCGCGTGCCACAGATCGAGAGACCCCTTTTTGAGGGCAGGAAAGGGCTGTGCTGCACAGCCAGCTGTCGTCAAAAAAGGGTCTCTAGATCTGTGGCATGCGATGAACGTTTCGATCGTCTGCCATCTTGCTGGTCGTTAAGTCGAGCGATGGCAACGGCTGCCCTTTTTTCAGCAATGGGAAGGGGTTGCGCCTCAAAGGATTAAAGGAAACACCTTATGTAAGCAGTTGTTCGAAATTTAACAACCGGCTGTTGCAATCTGCGCAAAGAATACGAAATGGTGAAGTGCCTTGCGTTGACATTCAGCTGAGTAAAACGAGAATGATGAATCTTAAGCTTCTGGAGATACTGGGTGAAGCCTACCTAGCCATACAGGATAAGAATATCGATGAAGAAATAATTGACTGACAAAAATAACATGTTTAAAGCATTTTACACTTTTTTCCGTGTCAAGATCCAAAGAAAATCGTGAATAGCATACCTGTAACCGAGTCAATACATAACTGCTGTGACAGAAAAGTCTAAATATAACGTTAAAATCAAAGCATGGAGATTTTTGGTTGAAAAACATCAAATTCCCTACGAGAAGTATCCTTTTCTACCTTTGGTAACTTTGGAATAAGCTCTTTTGCTTTTCTCCTGAGAGGTTCAGATTCTTCCCAATTATCAAAACTGGTTGAAATCCCATAATAGACTGAAACTGAAGCTCCGAAATCACTTATCAGTAGTTCCTAACTTTTTTTTTTTAATCCAATGCTTTTACATCGTTTTAAACTGATTTTGAGCGCTAAACCCCTTTAATGTTTGCTTTTTTGCAAGTACACTCTCCATGCAGCGAATAATGTTTTACAGGTAAAAATAATAATTCTCTTTTCTTAAAATAAATTTTGAAGTTAATATTTTTCAGAACTACTTACAAGCTGTTTTTTGTTGTTGTTTGTGTTGTGTGTGTGTGTGTGTGTTGCATATTTAAAGCATCCAGTAGTATAAAGTCTTACGTTAGAACTAGGACAGGAATATCATGCCGCTTTTCATCAGAGCCTGATTATGACCAACAGGGGTCCCCGGGCATTGATGAATTTGGGGCCCCCCATCTATGAATTTTTTTTTTTTTCATAAAATTTTGATATAAAAAAGAATATTTCAGAACAACATTTGATACTGGGGGCCCTTTCGAGCCGGGGGCCCTGGGCAAAGTCCCGATTTGCCCACGCGATAATAAGGCTCTGCTTTTCATTCTTTTTGAACAGCAAACGGCACATTGCAGGTGTCGGTTTCGTATCTATGGGAGCAATTTTATGATTTCTTTCAGAATACATTGTATGGCAATATTCAGGGGCGTGGCCAATAGGGGCTGATTAGAATGCAGCCACCTCCGAAATGATTAAACGTAAGAGTATCAAACTACGTATACGTGGGCAAATTTGAAAGTTCCCCTTGATGTCCCATGGTATATCTGAGGATTCTTGAGAAATTTAAATTTCAAATCCGGACCTAAGCCAAACTTAATTATTTTTTCTTAATTCATATTTTTTCAACTGCAGAGATTTTGAACTCAATTTATGCAGTTTTTTCTTTGTTTATTTCTTTTTATGTATTTATTTATTTGCTCACTTTTATGTGCTAACAAAGAAAAATGATGGGTGCCCATTTCCCCCTAAAGAAAAGTTTTTATATCGATTTTTATAAGTTGCAATGCATTCCAGTTTTTGACCTCTCAGTCACCTCCGAAAAAAAAAAAATCCTAGGTACGCTACTTTAAATTATTATTATATTATTATACGTCAGTCTCGAAGGATTAGGCTCATACACTGGTCATCTGCGTCGATAATTAATTCCTAAATGATATATTTTATTAGCACTCGGGTGCTATTTCTTTCAAGCACGGGATTTTTGACTACGCGGCGCGCCGTGGTCACTTTTCCGTTTGATTCATGTTTTCTGCAGAGTGATTTGATATTGCTAACGGAAACATGGACTATCCCTTCAGATGATTTTCAAATACCAGGATCCACTTGGGTCGAACAGATAGACAGTGGTTTCCAAAACAGAAAGCCAATCTGGAGTTGTGATTTTTATAGAGAAAAACTTTATAAAAAGAATATGAAACACTTTACCGGTGCCTACTAGAGATGAGTTCGGGCTCATTTTTTGAAGCCCGAGCAATATTATTTAAGTCGGAGCCCGAGCCCGAAATTTCAGTTAAGATAAAAAAAAAAAATCTAATTACTTCATTGATAGAATACAATGAATTTTGCCGTTTGTGCAAATTAAAGACAAATAGAGTTGCAAACTCTCAATGCACTTTCTAATTCTTCATATATCCATGTTTATCAAATAATGTCGGATCTCATGACTAACGAATCAATATAAGCCGCCATTCTGAAATATCCAAAGAGCTTAACGCACCTTCTAGGCGCTAGTGCCGCTATTTTTTTTTTTTTTTTTTTTAATAAGTAGGGTTTTAGTGAACTTCGGATTTAGTGGACGAAATTGGATGGTCCGCAGAGGTTCACTATAACCGGAGTTGACTGTATTTTTATTTTCCTCATGAATCACTTTTTAAAATATGTTTCAAGGAGTATGTTCAATAAAGGAGAAATTTTTCACGAGCCCGAGCCCGCCCGAGGCCGAACACAATTGTGAATTGCAGAGCCCGAGCAGGGTTCGGGCCTGGGCTCGGGCTGAGCCCGTCTCATCTCTAGTGCCTACACGAGTTTGATGAATGGTGTTCAAATGATCATTGTGTATATTCGAGATAAAGTGAGATTTGCAGTTACTTACGCTAGTCCTCGAATTTCAAGATAAATTAGACGCTCTATTCGACACGTTACTGAAGGAGGACGATTGTAAAGACTGTTTTAGTAGGAGATTTTAAGATCGAATTAAATTCCGATCCAGGATCCGATTTCATAACTGAAATGGATACTTTAGATTTTCCAATACGCACTCATCCAAAACATTTCACCACTAGGGGCCAAACAACAATGGATGCAATTTTCAGAAACAAAATGATGCGAACAGGAGTCTATGTGAGCACTTACAGTTATCATTTTCCTCTATATGACAGAACTGATTGAATAGATTCAAAGAGAAACTGAAATTCTTCCAGCCGAAACCGTAAATAAAATCTGGAAGAATTTCAGATTTTTCTTTTTTAGTAATTGCGGTCAACTAAATGAAGGGTAATAGCTTTAGTTAATTGTTTCCCCCTCTTTTTCTTACACTTATAAATTCCATACGGCAATACAAGAAATGTTCCAGACAATGTGGTAGCCACTTATAATATCCATTATTTTTTTAATAACTTGAAAACTTTTCAAAATTTGATGCATGCCGTCTATTTCTGCCAAAACATTATTATACCCCATTATGCATTCCCATTTTTCTTTCATTTTAGAGCGGAAATGAACCTGTTCCATTTTCAGTACCATAAATTGAAGAAAACAACCATTTTTTTTTTACTTCCATCTACTCCTTCATAACAATTTTTCCTTTTCGAAAAGCTACTTTTTCTTTTTTCTTTTTCTGCGTTTCTCTTCAAGTTTCTTTTCTGTTGAAGTTTAATGTACTGCATTTGTCAGTTGGAAAGTAATTGTTTTAATCTTAAACTCTTAAATTGGTAAGAGGTTTTCAAGCACAAATTTGTGTGTGTGTGTTCTTGCCCGAGAAGTTGGCTTTAAATATAATAAGGAAGTACGAATTGCTAGGCTTAAGCGTGTGATAAAAAGGTTAATTTTAATCGACAAGGAAATAGACCATTAAAGGAAAAAAAAAAAATATTTTTCAAAACTCATCATGAAAGATGATTTTAGTGGACTAAGATATGAAAAATAAATAGAAATAATGAAATTCTTTTGAATTTATTTTCTAGAAACATTTTTAAACAAGAAGTTTTCTTTAAAAATGGAACACTTTAACCATTTAACGCGCAGTGTTCCCGCTCTGGGAAAGAAAGTATATTCAATTCATCTGACTCCATGGCAACCTAAAAAAACACCTTTGAGAAATAATATATATGATTTTTTTTTTTTTTTTTTTTTATTAACAAAAAGATTTTTTCCGAATTTTTGAATATTTTTCGTCAAAAGTAGACATTATAAGCTTTAATTGGGTATTTAAAAAAAAAATTTTGGTCAAGTATTTAATGAGATCTAGACGCGCCAGAAAAAAAAACACCTTTGAGAAATAATATATATGATGATTCTTTTTTTAATAAAATTTAGATTTATTCCTTCCTTTTTTTCGACACAAAAATATCGAATAGTAACAATAAAATAACTAAATGGTAGAGGAACATTAAAATATATTTTATATATTTTGTTTTCTTTATAACATTCTGACATTAATGCAGGATCAGCTTCGAATGGAGGAGAAGTCTCGAATATTAGAATTTTGTATTTAAATTTTACTGTAAGCAAATATTTGTCTGAATTCCGTCTAAAACGAAACAGATACGGATCCTGTTGACCAGTGGCGGCCCGTGGTCAAAACTGTTAGTGCAGCCGGAAGTATATGAGCCCCCCCTTCCTTTCCTCCGGACAGGATTGGAAAATCTTTGTTACTGAATTCGAAAGCTGGCGGATTAAGCCCTCAACGAAGAAAAAAAGAAATTACATAAAAAATGTAAGAGATCCTATTTTACTTCCATAAAATGGACATAAATTTCAACCAACCGCTCTTATCCTCAAAATTGCATTAATCCATGTCTGATTCGAAATTTCCTTAGAATTTTCTTTTGTAACGATAACTTGAGAAGAAAAGAAATAAAAAATAAGTAAGTTTTCTTTTTTTTTTAAGTCAAATCAATCCTCCTTTCTTTTAAACATGCGAATCGGTCAGTGATGTCCCCACAAAAAGGCGTTGTTTTAATTCAGATATCCATAATTTTAAAAGCTCTTTAAAATTTCCCATGTTTAAAGAATTTTCTCGCTCGCCATGTCCTCCAAATGCCAGTTCTTGCTTACATAAAAACAATACTGCTTTGATGGATCATTGTCCATTCATAAGCGTCTATTCAGGCTTCCCTTCTTGATAAATTCAGCAATATAAAGTCGAGAGTTTTCCAAACATATATTCTCCTTACCCCCTCCCTCACTTCTCGTCCGAGCCCAATCAGTTAGTCGAGTTCTCAAGTTCAGCCGCCGTTAAAAAATCGTTCATCGGCTGTATCAGCTGCATACTCCCTATCCCGGAGAGGCTGCTTACGTAGTCGTTGTCATGGCAACGGTGCTGCCAATTTTCTTAGTGCTCTGGGCTGAAAGATTTTCCCAATTGAATTGCGGGAAGATTAAAGTGCTTTTTTTCTGAATGAGCGATCCGGCCACAATACGTTTTTTTTTTTTTTTGGTTGGTTTTTTTCGGAGATTTTGTTAATTTACCGTAGGAATTCCACATTTCTAATCTGAATTTAGGAAAATTAGTAGAATAAATTATTTTAAAGTATGTGCTGATAATTTCAAGTGCAGCCCGGCTGTACTTGCTGTATCCCATGAGCCGCCACTGCTGTTGACTCTTTTAAAGGGACGAGAATGTCAGGCACATTTCTAGTTACAATTCGAGTACTTTTTTAAAAATTAATATTAGAATTCTTTTTCTTTTTTGCTACTCGAATCTATCTATTTGTATTGAATTTTACTTTACTTTTTATTTTTTTAATAGTTTTGGACTCGTACGAAAGGACGGAGTCCTAAGCGTCTCTACTATAACTACGATTTTTTTTTTTTGGGGGGGGGTTAGGGACGAACAGCAAAATGTATTTTTTTTTCTCCCTATCTTTATAAAAAAATTCGAAATTAATGAGGCAAAAAATTGAGGGGTGATACACGTCCCCGTGTGCTTATACATGTGAGGGGAATGGCTAGGGTGGTTCACCCTTCCCAAGAAACATAGCTTACGGGCACCATTTTGCTTCATTGTGTATTCTTTGCTGAAATCAAACGCGCTTTTTTGATGTTGTTATAAATTAGTCCCTACCAAAAAGAAAAATTATATTGCTTTAGCATAACATTGTGCTTTATTTAACGCTTTGTGTAGGTCAGGTAAGCTTTTTGTTAAAAATTAGCTCCCTCCGAATAAAAATTTCTGTATCTGCCCGCCAGTGCTCCTCGCGCAAAGTACTGGCACTCAGCTAGTAGCTATAAATGTGTATGGTCAATTCATAATGATGAAAATAACTTATTACTATTTTTACAGTCACAAAATATTTCCCCCCTCTTGAAATTTTTCTGGAACAATGACTATCCTGTGGCAACGAACTTCCATTTCACTTTATCGGAATGATTACATTCTAAAACGAATAGAGTGAATAAAGACTACAATTCGATGCGTTTATAATTCGAAACCCATTCAGAAAAGTTGAGCTCAGGCGCATGTCAGTCTTAATTAATGTGTATATATATATTTTTTTTCTGTCTTTCTTCCCATGTCGAATTTTCTTCCGAAGCTGCTTGTACTACAGATGAAATGCTCGTACGCCTGTCAAAGTGCATGCTGAAACTAACTGAAATTTAACTCGTACACGTATATATACATACTCCTTAGTCTCACCACATGTTTAGCCTAAAAATATCACTCGTCAGGATGTTTGAAACCTGGCTTTTTCTCTGGAGATTGAATGAATCCGCATCGCTAATAAGCAGCTGGGGCAACACACAAGCAGGTCGGGGTCTTTTTCTAGGGGTATAATCCTCTTTCCCCGAAGGGAGAAGGGAATTCTGTGTCTGCCCCCTCTCACCCCACACACCCGCCCCAACCAAGAAAACATTCTGTCCTGTAGCGAGGGAGGCTATACGAAGGGGAGAAAAGTATAAATAAGAAGCACAGTTCTCCAGGGTTGCTGCACGGTTCTTGTTATGTTTAGTCTTTCGCCCCCTATCCCCCACCCGACTTTTTTTTTTTTTCTTCATTTTTTTCATTTCTGGTTTGATATAACACAATAGACACGGGCTATTTCTTTCGGAATAAATTCTTCGATGCCACCTTTTGTAGCGCGAGGGGGGGGGGAGGAATAAGAAATTGTGAGCCATTGCTGTCTGAATAACAGCAAGCTTTGGGATTTAGCTTTTTGCTCAATAGAATTTCTTCCTCTACTATGCATTGAGGTTAGTATGAAATAGAGGAAGGCATATCGCAGCAGCTTTGGCGCCACATTTGTTGACTTCTTTCTACATAACAGCGCGACCTTTTAATAATTTGAAATTTATGTTTTTGTTTTTTTTAACGCGATAGTTTTTTCCCCCGTGGTTTTTCTTGGTATTCCTCAAAACAAGACGTAATAGCTGTTGTTTTGCATCTGTGGCGGATTCACAAGCTTTTTTCTTGGGAGGGGCTAATTTTTATGGGGGGGGGGAGAGCTAATTTGACCTAAACAAAACGTGCGATGAAGCAAAATGTTATTCTAAAGCTTTTTTTTTTTTTTTTTTTTTTTTTTTTTTCCTTTTTCAGAGGGGGGGGGGGTCATGTTTTTAAAATAGCTTAAATTACCCAGTCAATGTACAGCGGCGGATCCAGAAAAAAATTCTGGAGGGGGCACAAGACAATTTTTGTCACATTTCCTTATAGAATGACTTGAATTTACAAAATAAGTAAATCTTCTATAGTGTAAACTTCATTCGTCTGGGGGGGCGCGTGCCCCTGTGCCCCCCTCTGGATCCGCCAATGTCAATGTACAATAGAGCAAAATGTTCCCCTTCAGCCATAGGCAGCCATAGAAATATTTTGAGGGGGGGGGGCAAATATCAAAAAACTTTTCTAGAGGGGAGCCAAATTTTTCACTTGTAATATTTTCGGTACCGCTTTTGCTTTATGATGCAGTTTTCTTACAATATAAGACAATATACTAAAACTCCAGGAATGGGGGGGTACAAGTGCCCTACCTTGTCCCCTCCCTTATAGGCGCCCATGCCTACAGCACTGTAATTCTTTGGGCAGGTGAATTCCCTTATCCCCTCTTCTAGATCCGTCACTGATTTGCATTAATGAAATGGCTAACCCTTTCCCAATGCTGAAAAAAAGGGCAGCAGTTGCCATCGCTCGACTTAACAACCAGCAAGATGGCGGACGATCGAAACGTTCATCGCGTGCCAGAGATCTAGAGACCCCTTTTTGACGACAGCTGGCTGTGCCGCACAGCCACTGGACTTGCCCGTAGAACTATATGCGTAGCAATGTAATTGGTTATAGTCAAATAATTATCTGATCTTTTAAGTATCGTTGAAACAGAGTTTAACTGTGTTTTGTACACTAACTGTAAGTATTTATTTAAAAAAACTAACTTTTTTTTTTTTTTTTTGTAAAAAGTACTTTAGAACTAATTTAAAGACAATCTTTTAAAAGAAAAAAATTGATTCATTAGGGACAATTTTCAATGCATTTCCCTTCTAACTTTTCACCTTTAGGGGGCGGCCTATGTGCTTCTGTTCTAATCAATTTTCGAATTTTCGCATCCAATTCAAATTTCGTTACAACTGGTGTGTTGTTCGAAACATTTCGATTCTCTGTAGCTGATTTATAGACGAAACACCTTACAAAAGACCTCAACAACAACAAAAGGGTGGCGTGGGTACAGCGGACTTGGTTAGAGCGGACACATAAGATTTCGTGGTCTGAGCGGACACTCCAAAACTCATCGTGGTTACAGCGGACATATTTCCCCCCCATCTTAGAACAGATTAAAACAGTATTTTAAGCGGCAAATTTCTTTCACGTGGGATAACGTTTTTTTTTTTAACCGAAGTTTTCTGTTTTTGCACTCGATTATCGAATGACAAGGATAAATACATTTTTGCTAATCAAATTTAATTATTTATATTAAATTGTTAAGATATTATGATGCGAATGCATTTTAAACATAGCGAAATGTAATAAAAATAAAAACTTTCAGTGAAATATTTAAAAATTAATAGTAAGTAACAGTATAATGAAAGGTATGAACGATTTCAGGGATTTTGTGGAAAACTGTATTTTAAAGTCAAATAAATATTAGAACAGGCGCAATTGCCATGAAATTAATTAGTTTCATTACTGCAAATAAAAATAAATACTAGAAGTATATAAACAGGCCCAGCGAGAGGGAGGGGCAGCCGGGGCACTGCCCCGGAGCCCGTCGAACTAGAGGGGCCCGTGAATTTTTCAAAATACACTATACAAATTTCCTTTCAACATCTTTACTTAGCAAGACTAAAGATCGAATCTGACATTGCCAGAACTATTAATTTTGATGATGTTATACGGAATTTTGCAAGTAAAAAGGCACGAAAAGCCATTATTAACATTAAATAATAAATATGCTAATTCTACCAGTTATATATATTTTTAACCTTCAAGCATGAATAAAAGATCGCTAAATATGAAGATTTCCTTACTCATTCTTTTCTTTAGCATTCTATATAAAAATCACTAAAAGATAAAAAACAATTATTTTTCGAAACTGTGTGTTTAACTATAGCAAAATATGAACTGATGCATTTACAGATAAATAACACACTGTTGGTGATGGTGATTTGCAACTCATGTTAGACAGGGAGGGTGGTAACGCAAAGGAAGATTTTGGAATCTGCTTATAAAAATACTGTAATGATACTTCATTTTTTTTATATTTTTTATAATACATTATTACAGATTGTAAATACTATTATTAAAATTATAATTTAGGTGAGAATAAAAATGACCCCACAGTATTAACTTTTTTATTTTTAATAACTACTTTTAAAGTAAAATTGGGCAGAATTTAAAATATATTCCTTGAGGCAAAAATATTGGGGAGGGGGGGGGACATTTCTGTGCCGCCTTATAAAATTTCTCTCGGAGGCCCTGTATATAAAACATAAAACAAATGCAAGTAAATAAAAGAAAAATAAATACAAATAAATAAATACTAACTAACTTTTATTATAAAGGCAGAAATATCATTTACCATTGAATTTAGTTCAACCTATAGTTACCAAACTCAAAGATTTTAGACATTTTTCAAAATTGTTTGATGTTTCGAATTCTTTTAGGATGTTTTCAATTCTTTCATCCAATTTTACATCTACTTTCTTCCTTTTTATTCCAGGGTCGCCTAATTCTCTGGATTTCAAATTAAAAGACACTTTTTGCGTTTCTTCTTTTAGTATTTTAACTAATAAATAAGTGGACATTAGGCTGGTTTCTGCCAGTGATTGCATTTAATTTGGAATTCCACCCTTCAACAGAATTATTTGCCCTATGACGCTGTCCATATACAGTCCATCCATATACATAGTTTTTTTTTTTTTTTAACATTGGATTTTAAAAATTTTATTCACTACTTTACAGTTCGCTAATTTCAATTTAAACTGCTTGCTCAGGAAGAAAAAAAATTGAAAATACAGGAAATTTGAAAGCTCTTTCAGTGCTCACCTAGAACCCAGGGATTGCCTAAGCACTACTCCGGACACTAGCGAGGTATTCGAAAATCCATCTTGGAAGCAACACTTGTCACAGAAGGGGAAGTGCGCGTTATTTCAATATGAGACGGGACGGAACAAGTTAAACCTGAGTTCTAGGTTAAAAATGAAAATTTATATATTAAATCTCCGATAAATCACTTAGCCATAATTATTGCCCCGTAATTGAAAATTATATAAAAACGATCATTAAGGTTATCATGTTACAAAGATTGGTTAGGTGAGGTATCAAGTCTTGTGACAAAGTGTGACATAGGGAGAGGGGATCAAACTATACCGAAAAAAAGTGTTATGGAAGCTCTCACAGTCAGTGGCGGATCCAGAAAATTTTTGGGGAGGGGCTAAATTTTTAGAAAAGCTTATTTCGCCCAATTAAAATGTACTATAAATCAAAATTTTAGTCTAAACCACTGTGCATGCTTTTGGGAGGGGCTAAATTATAAAATGGATCATTTTAGCTATTTAAAGTGTTATAATAAAGCAGGATATGTTACCCTTTAGCAATCTCTTTTGTGGGTGGGCTGAAGTAGAGAACCTATACTTCGTTCAGTATCAGTCGAAGTTCAGTATCTCCCAGGGGTTGAAGCCCCCAGCCCCTCCCCTGGATCCGCTACTGCCCATACTTTACACGCATCAGTAAGATTCTGGAAAGCGTTTTATGATCGATACTACGCGCATAATGGATCGCTCGTGTATTTTTTCTGCGAAAGAAATAAAAAGTTTGAACGGCGAACCAGGTTTCTAAGTTATAGGTGACAACATCTCTTGATTTATAGGGCTCTACGATAAGACGATAAGCCGGCCGTTTATTTTTTCATCTTCAACACGTCCTTTTATCGGCCAGAACCATCTATACTTCAGCATCCGGGAAGTTTATGCTACGGCCATTTTCGCCGCCTAACACCACCGAAGGCTTCACTCAGCATTCGATTCCATGTGACGCGCGCACTACCCTCCCTGCTTTTCTCCCTCCAGTCTGGGAATTTTCACAGCCGCATCCAGCGCAGTCTGGAGTTGGAATCGAACTTAACCCTTTGACGGACGGTGGTTGCACCGTGGAAAAACAAAACAAAACAAAAAAACACCTTATTTCAGCGCTTCTGCTAGTCGTAAGAAAACACGTTTAACCCTTTGAGGCGCAGTGTTCCCGCTCTAGGAACACCCAACTCGGACGTTTTGACTGTTGTCAGTCACGAAGAATAGATTAGCATTAGATTTCTATAAAAATAGTTGCGGGTGACCTAGCACCACGAGAATCCTTTACTTTTTAGCACGTCATTTCCCGTAAAAAAAATGGTCACGATTATTTTTAACAGCACTGACATCTGCTGAAAAATGGAAGAATGCGAGAACGGCTGGATAGATTGCCCAATGATGAAAACTGGGCAGCCGTTGCTATCGCTCTACTTAACTACCAGCAAGAGGGCGGACGATCGAAACGTTCATCGCGTGCTACAGATCTAGAGACCCTTTTTTGACGACAGCTGGCTGGCTGTGCGGCACAGCCAGCTGCTAAAACTTTAAGGAGGAGGGCTCAAACCTACCTTGCCCCCCCCCCCCCCCCGCTTATGGGCGACCATGGTTTCACCGTTTGTAACGGTGCACTCTACAGCTCGTAAAGAGAATAATTTTTTTCGAGTCTCTATCGTAATTGGATAAATTGCATGATTTTCTAAATAGTGCAACCTTAAATAACAGTCTTCTTTTGGAGATCTACAGCATCCCACTGACACAAAACAAAGGGTTTTGAATACTGTGTGCCCCGTCTCATGAATGCTGTTGGATAGAGAGGGAAAGAGAGAGTTGCACAATATTGCCCCTCCCCCCCCCCCCCCCCCCCAGAGGATGATGCTTCCCGCCCGCCTCCTCCCACACACAACTCCGATCTGGTTCATAATCTCTTTTGTCATCTGCGTGCGGCCTTACAGGTCACTCTCTTTTAATTTTTTTATTTTTTTTCCCCTCCTCTTGGAATAAAAGGCCCGTGTGCACCTGGATTCCTTCGACAGCATGGGGTGTTACTTCGTCTAGTTTTTCGCTCGTCACAGGAGATCCATCATCGCGAGAAGGTCACGTGGTTTGTGCCTCCCCACCAGAAATCTAGAGGGAGGAAGTACAAGTGCGGGGCGACAACCACATCACATCGCATGAGAATTCCCCATTCTCCACGCTACGGACCAAGCCGGATTCACGGATTGGATGCGAATGTGTGCGCCCATTCCTTTTACAGACCCCCCCCCCCCCCCCCCTACATGATGCACTTCTTTCTCTAATTCGAGAAAAGTAATTTTCGGTGCGGATCTTGCTGTTTCTATCAGCTTATTAATCGTGGAAATCCATCATTTTCGCATGTCCTCCCTTCAGAAATGAAGCAGGTAGGTACTTATGGGTAGCAGAGCATCGGGGACTGATGACCACGCTAGACATGAGACGGGCTCGGCCAAGGCCCAGGGGGTCTGCCCCCACCCCCGGAAATTAAAAATTTTGTTAACAAAATTTTCAGCAGATGTCACCGATTGCGGTATACATATGAAAATTTAAAGTTATTTATTTGAAGTGGGTGAAGATTAAATATATTGAGTGTCGACATATTTTCGTCAAATGTATTTTTCTAGAGTCCGTTGTAATTGCCGCCACAACGGGCTTTATCTTCTAGTTTTAAGTATTTACTCTATAAAAACAAAATAGAAAACTAGCAAATAGCATGGAATACATTAGACGTTGGCGGTTATACTTACCAATATTTCAAAATGCTTGTACAGAAAGCTTTTCCTTAGAACCCAGAAACTTATCTCTTTTTCTCTGTTCACGCACCTGGCCCCACCATGGCCGTGTGGATAAGCTATTGAGCATGGTAGACGGTTGAAACATGAAGGTTCCGTGTTCGAGTCCGGCAGTGCGGCTGTCGATCTAACGGTCTGGAGTTTGGGTCGGTTTTCTCCAGATGTACGTGAATCAGCATTAGAACCGCATAAAAAAACCTTCCGCTCAAGACACTCCTCCCCCCGCAGGCACATGCCCCTCGCGTGCGCTTACAATAACAAACCTACCTACCTACCTAATTATAGACCTTTCCCCGAATATTTATATAAAATTAATAGATCAACATCAACCCTTTGTAAATGCAATAGTCAAGACAGTGGCGGATTATTGCAAGTTTGTCGGAGGGGGGGGGCGGTTAGTTTGTCGGTAGGGGCGGTTAGTTAGAAGATTGACATATATATCCATTTTATGAAAGTAAAATAGGATCTTTTACATTAATTTCTTTTTTCTCTTGAGGGGCCCCCCCTATGAGGTCAGTCAAGATTATGCTGTGACCCCCCCCTTGAGTCAAGATTATGCATTCCATTTTGTCACTTCATGTAAATTATTTAAACAATAGAGTAAAAAGAAAAAAAACTACTTAACTATCATTAGAGAAATGGCCTACACATTTACTAAATAAAAAATACTTGTGTTCTAAAATAATACAGGTTATATTGATAAAATGTGAAACAATCAACCGAAGTAAATACATACATTACCAATAAATTCTACATATTATCTGAGCGACTCAGTTTAGTAATAGTAAATTTATACTTTCCTTTCAACAATTTATAACCCTCTTTATTAATAATATAATTCAGTTTTCAGAATACACATTTATCTTTCAATCTGTTTTCTTTTCTGCGTACTCTTTTTTTTTTTTTTTTCATTCAAAAGGAAAAGAAAACTTTCAAAATTTATATTAAAAATCTTAATTAATTTACATACTTACTGTTCGAACGTTTATCTGGCATAAAATAGTCAGTTCAGTTAGGCCACTGTATATCAAAATTCTCGAACTGTATTATTACTGTTATGTTAAAATTCTCGAACCATGTTCATGGTCACAAACATAGTTGAACACGCATTTATTTCAGATCAAAATTTACATATCTGTTTCTTCATTTAAAAAAAAAAAATGTATATATACAGTTAATTATGAATTATGTGAACTCATTTATCATATAGGTTAAAAGAAAGAAATTGTGAAAAAAACTAGCGATTGAAATGTTCAACTTAAATCTAAGATTTTTTTTAAAAAAAATTGTTAAAATTTGAATATAAGCCCTTCTTTCCCCGAACCCCGAAGAAGGGGGGGGGGATGTCTCGCTAGACAGTGCAATATTTCCACTGTCTGCAGTCAGCACGTCCACACTGTCGTCCAAGAAAAATTCTAAAACTTGAAAGAGCGGTTACTTTTTTAGGAATGAGGCAAACCTGCACGAGGGTCATTTATTTGCCTAGGGGGTGTGGGATGCCTCAAGAGAAGGGTTTTTTAAGGGGTTCTAACGCGTGTTAACGCTACATCTAGAAAAAAAATGACCCAAACAATTGTTGAAAGGGCAAGTATAAATTTACTATTACTTACCTGAGTCGCTTAGATCTTATGTAGAACTTGTGATGTATGTACTTACTTTGACTGGTTGTTTTGCATTTTATCAATACCCTGTATTATTTTAGAGCTCAAGCATTTTTTATTTAGTAAATATGTAGGCCATTGCTCTAACGATTGTTTAGTAAGTTTTTTTTTTTTTTTTTTTTTTTTTTTTTTTTTTTACTGTTGTTTAAATAATTTACATAAGGTGACAAAACAGAATTCAGAATCTTGACTATTGCATTTACAAAGGGATGATGTTGGTCTATTAATTTTATATAAATATTCGGGGAAAAATCCATAATTAAGCAGGTTTGTTTGTTAACGGAAGCGTACGCGAGGGGCTTCTGCTTGCGGGGGGAGGGGGGGTGTATCTTGATCTGAAGTCTTTTTTATGTGGTTCTAATGCTCATTCACGTTACATCTGGAGAAAAATGATCCAAAACTCCAGACCGTTAGAAAGACAGTTGCGCGGTGGTCCAGAATCCTGGACCTTAGCACTTCGCAGCTATCGGCCATATTTAGTGTCTTATTCACTCGGCCACGGTGGGTTTCCTGTTTTGGAAAGCAGCATTGGTAAAAGAAGGGGAATCTTCTCCGTTGCGTCTTTTTAAATTGTGAGAGCGAACAGGATAAACATGGGATGAAGATAAAAAAAAAAAAAAATGAACTGGAGGGGGGGGGGGGGAAGAGAGAGAGTAAATGAAAAGAAGAAGATGACAATTTTTCCATCTCTGATAATATATTCTTTCTTTATCACTCCTAAACTCCAAGCTTTTCTGGTTCCGCCACTGTTTCGGACCTCCCACTCGTAGGCGGCAGGCGAACCCACATTGGGGGCTATGGGGGCTTAAGCCTCCCCCCTAAAGGCGGAAAGTTAGAAATAAAAAACATTAAAAATTGAAAATTGCCCCTAATGAATTATTTTTTTTTCTTTTTTAAAAATTGGCTTTAAAATATTTCTAAAGTACTTTAAAAATATTTTTTTAAAAAAAAGGTTAGTTTTTAAATAAATACTTACAGTTAGTGTACGAAACACAGTTAAACTCGGTTTCAACGATACTAAAAAAATCAGATAATTATGTGACTAAAACGAGTTGCTTTGCTTGTGCGCTTGCTGTTCTATGGGCGAGGTCCAGTGGCACAGAGTATTTTGACGTTATAAGAGAGTTATAACTATGTAATCGAGGTCACTATAACCGGGTTTAGCAGAATTCGTTGCCCCCCCCCCCTAACTAAACCCTTTCTGTCAGCGTATTCGTCGATGGAATCAACAATCATTTTCACGTGTCCTCTCTCTAAGGCGGAGCGAAACAGATGGGCTTATCGGTGACCGATATTGTTAATTGGTGCTATAAATGACTGATTACGACGCTCCAGGTTTTATCTTCTGCCAAAACGATTAAAACAGGCAAAATTACCGCAGCTGATATTGGTCAACAATTAAAAAGTTACTAATATAACTTAAGACGACGTGTAAAATAAATAAATTCTATACACATTACCGTTATGAAGAAATATAATCCTTCGTTTCAAAAAGCACGATCAAGTAGTCTCTGCTTTTGAAATGACTGCGGGATATGTTAACCCTTTAACGCGCAGTGTTCCCGCTCTGGCAACACCAAACTCTGACGTTTTGACTGTTGCCAGTCACGAAGAATAGATTTGATTTCTATGAAAATAGTGGCGGGTGACATAGCTCCACGAGAATCCTTCACTTTTTAGCACGTCATTTCCCGTAAAAAAAATGGTCACGATTATTTTCAACAGCACTGACATCTGCTGAAAAATGGAAGAATGCGAGAACAGCCGGATAGATTGCCCAATGCTGAAAAAAGGGCAGCCGTTGCCATCGCTCGACTTAACTACCAGCAAGAGGGCGGACGATCGAAACGTTCATCGCGTGCCACAGATCGCCGAGCACCGTCAGCTGCGTTAAAAAAGGGGGCACAGCCAGCTGCGTCAAAAAAGGGGCTCCAGATCTGTGGCACGCGATGAACGTTTCGATCGTCCGCCCTCTTGCTGGTCGTTAAGTCGAGCGATGGCAACGGCTGACCTTTTTTCAGCATTGGGAATGGGTTGCACTTCAAAGGGTTAACAATGGAATGGTTAACCAGATGTTGTTCCAAATGTTGTTCTGAAATATTCTTTTTTATATCAAAATTTTATGAAAGATAAAACAAATTTCTAGATGGGGGCCCCAAAATTCATCAATGTCCGGGGCCCCAGTTGGTCATAA
The DNA here is from genome assembly GCA_038373885.1 of Cheiracanthium punctorium. Lineage (NCBI taxonomy): Eukaryota > Metazoa > Arthropoda > Arachnida > Araneae > Cheiracanthiidae > Cheiracanthium > Cheiracanthium punctorium. The sequence goes on along the minus strand of JAWZYV010000740.1, from coordinate 330,681 downwards.
TCAGGCTCTGAATCAAGACAATTAATCACACCAAAATAATAATTTAGTTAATTTTATTTACTGGTTTTTCAACAGTAATTGCATTTAATTAATTAAATTCCATAAAAATAAGTGTTCCTCCATTTTTTTTCAGTGGGCCACACCCCTCTCAGTGTTCATCGTTGCTTCCTTCTTTTGATCTTTGTGGAAAAAAAGGGGCACGACCAGAAGCGCATGCGCAAAGGAGATTTTTGTGGCTAAGGGTTTCATAATCGATGAATTCGGAACAATTTGTATCAAACATTTTTTTTCCCTTTGTAATCGATAGTTACCGTTGTTATATCAGCAGCTGTATCAGCTCATCTGCGAGCGAGCGATAAAGTTGCTTGTCTGGGTACCCACAGTTCTGTCTTACGAAAGCAGGAGAAGGGGAGAAAAAAAAATCGAGGAAGGGAAAGAAAAAAAGAAAGAAAAAAAAGAGATGCTAAAGAAGAAAATAATAAAAAAGAAAACTACCCGGCGTGTTTGGAAAGCATTCTGTTGTAGAAGGCGGTGAGGGGCGGACACCCGCTCCAGATGAATAGTGTTAGTTCCATCGTTCGCCTCTACTAAAGTGGAAAGAAAAAGTGGGCGAGCTTTTTCTTTTTCTTTTTTTGATTCCAGGGACCGTCCTTTAATGAAAGGGCCTGCGTCGAAAACACTGTGTTTAGTATAAGCTATGTGTTACTTCTGAGTGGTTTGGAGGTGTGTTATTTGGTATGGGAGCACGACTGGTTATTGCGCCGATGAATAAATAGTATCATTTGGGAAAAATCGCTTTAACCCTTTAACGCGCAGTGTTCCCTCTCTGGGAACACCAAACTCTGACGTTGTGACTGTTGCCAGTCACGAAGAATAGATTGGATTTCTATAAAAATAGTTGCAGGTGACATAGCTCCGTGAGAATCCTTTACTTTTTAGCACGTCATTTCCCGTAAAAAAAGTGGTCACGGTTATTTTTAAACAGCACTGACATCTGCTGAAAAATGGAAGAATGCGAGAACAGCTTGATAGATTGCCCAGTGCTGAAAAAAGGGCAGCCGTTGCCATCGCTCGACTTAACTACCAGCAAGATGGCGGACGATCGAAACGTTCATCGCGTGCCACAGATCTAGAGACCCTTTTTTAACGCCGCACAGCCAGCTGTTTTTTTTACGACAGCTGGCTGTGCGGCGTTAAAAAAGGGTCTCTAAATCTGTGGCACGCGATGAACGTTTCGATCGTCCGCCATCTTGCTGGTAGTTAAGTCGAGCGATGGCAACGGCTGCCCTTTTTCAGCATTGGGAAAGGGTTTGCGCCTCAAAAGGTTAAATCTGGGGTCCTTTTTTTTTGCCAAATTTGCAGTCGTTGCCTTGGTTCAAGCACGTTTATAGTCTGCTTGTTCGTTTCTGGACTGGCACCACAAGTGCTAATGAGGTCCAGAAACAAGTGTGCGCCGTGAAAACTATCGGTTTGGTTTGTGCGGGAATGAGGGAAGTAGTCGGTGCTTGATGATGAAGACTTTCTTGTTCAATAGATAGACCCCTTGTTTTTTTGTTCCGAGGGGGAAGGGGAGGAGTTTGAGACTGTATAGTCGAACTTTATTAACAGAAACATTCGCGAGGGACAAATATTTGTGAGTTAAAAGAAATGCTGTTCGTTTAAAAATGAATAGGTAGCATACACAACTCTTTGATAACTACCATAGATTATTAACGTACCCAAAAGGGAAGGGGGCAGTTGAGGGGTTAAGTCTTACATTCGGAAAGTTTCAGTTCATACTAGCATTAATTTCATGTTTCATTTATACACTGAAGCATTAATTGTCTAATTAATATAATGTTAATAATCTACTATAATCTGATTAGCTCTAATTCATATTTAGCTTATTTTTTCTACCTATTAATGTAAAGACGACCCCTCCCCCTCCAAAAAAAGAGCGTTGTGTGTGCACCATTGGTATAGATTTCGGCTGGTGGCAGTGATTTAAGGAAAATACAGAGGGTGTTTACACATTTTTAGAACGATTTCGATAAAGAATTTTTAAAAAAGTAAATGTTTCAGAATAAAAATTTTTGGCAACAGCTTATTATGTGAAATGAGAAATATCGTCTGCTACTTTTAAATTTATTCTTCTTTCAAAATGTCATATGTAAACAAGCTGTAGATTGAAGGATATGTTTTTGCGCTTTCCGAAGAGAAATATTCTTATTCCATAATTTAAAAACGTTGTGAAATGCATGGTATTAAAATTTCTAAGTGAAAAGTAAGCAACATTATTAATCGACAAGGTAAAAACCGTCAATCATTGTTTTTACATGGAAAGAAGACTCCAAACGAATATCCGAAAAAGGTACATATACTGTTTCAAACGTTTCTAAAGTGAAATCGCTGGTAACAAAAGAAAATCAGCCAACACAGAGATCAATTGAAAAGTCTTTAGATACATTTGTAGCAACAATAAATAAAATAATAAACCAAGATTTACAACTTAAAAAAGCTAAAAAACTATTTTCACCAGCTTTTGCCGAGACATGGCTCAACACAAGTAATACTTCGAAAACTACCACTGCATGCCTTGAAAAAATGAAGACTGATACAGGAATTGCATATATACATTTTCATAGGCGTAGAGTTATATGGGCCCGTGGGGCTCGAGCCCCCCCAATAAAAGGTGAATAGGGGCTGAGCCCACCCAATAATTTACCACTAAATACAGAAAACTAATTTATACTAACATAAAAAAAAAGTATTCACGCCATTTACAAACGTTTAAAAAAAAAACTTTAAAAAATTTTCTTTTTATTTCAATCAAGATTTAGTATTCATTGTGACGCCACGTAACACGCAATGTTACTATAGGCAGCCCTCGCCAGGGTCTGATTAATTAAAATCAGATTATGCTATGTAAAGTATGAAATGAAGAAAAGTTCAGATGTGTCTAAAATGCACTATCTCATCGAAAATGTTTTTTTTCCTCCTTTGGATTTTTTACTTTGCTACTATTGGCAGCTATGAGTAAGTTATATGTACGTGAATCAGTGGCGTAGCCAGAAATTTTTCATTTGGGGGGGGAGTTACGACTTCTGCAACTCACATATATGTATACGGGTGTATGGTAAGGGAGTAAAGAATATACATTTTGTGTGGCAAAAAATTCCTCATGGGGTGGTTATGACCCCCCTAACCCCCCCTTGGCTACGCCACTGACGTGAACATGTTTGGTTGTGGGGCCCAGCCCCCCCAATAATTTTGAAAACTTTACGCTTATGTACATTTTCAACATATTCCTGCGAAGTCCCCTGACGTTTCACCTATGGACTATTGTGCCTTTGGTCTGTTAAAAAGAGCTCTTTCTAAACGCAAACCCACCACGATAGATGGACTCTGGAAAGTAGTGGAAGAGGAATGGAAAGCTATACCCCTGGAAATTTTACGAAAAGCTCTTCTATCATGGAAATCACGATGCAAACTTATAGTCCAGTAATAAGGCTATCAGATCGAACATTAAAAAAAAATAGTCTTTACATTTTAAACATTAATTAAACGGCATCGAAATCGTTCTAAAAATGTGTAAACACCCTCTGTATTTCAGTATCTTGTCCGCTTTCACCTGTTCGTTCCAATCATTGTGAAGACGCGGCAGCAGCAATTCTTCTCCAGTGGCCGTCGTTGCTTCCTCGCGGTGGCAGATCCAATTGAGGGGGCTAGTAGGTCTTCCCCCTATCTCCCCCCTCAAAAAAGAAAAAGACATTTCTAAAGGGGAACGTATTTTGCTTCACTGTGCACTTTGTTTAGGTTACTTAAGGTTTTAATAAATTATACTCTCTTCCAAAAATTAACATTGCTTTTGAAAAACATTCTTAATCAAAAAAAAAAAATTAACACCCGCGACCCGCCCCCTCCCCTTCCCCCCCAAAAAAAAAAAAAAAAAAAAAGTGTAATCTGTCACTATCTCGGATTTGCATCTTTGTGCGATCCAAAGGTTGCACTAGCCACTCGAGAAGTAACTGAAGCGGAGTCGCTTTTTTGAAACGATCGAAGAAAACAGATTGATTAACTATTCATATGTGCCCATGTAAGACTGTAAAGGAAATTGTTTTGCAGTCAATGCTCTTGACATTTTTTAACTTTCTTTTTATTTATTGTCATCAATGTTTTAGTTTTTATACATATTGGTTAGTATTATCTCATTAATTTAATCATGTAAATTAAATTGAATTTAGAAAACAAATCAATATAGTGTAAACTGAGTTCGTTTCGGGGCCACGTGACCCTGTGTCACCCCCTTCTGGACACCTATGCGGACTCCTGTGTTACCTATGTGGTAGTCAGGTCCTGAAGACAACCTGTTCGCTCTCATCGTCGAAAAGAAGCAACGATGAAAGCTTCCCTTCTGTGACCAATGTCGCTTCCGAGCTTGGGTATTTGAATGCTCTGATGGGGCCGAACGTTGCGGTTGTGCAATCGCTGTGTGCGGCGGGGCATTCAAATACCCATGCCAGGTAGCAGCAATGAGCACATAAAGGCAGTCGCTCTCGCCGCATACTCGCACAGACGGGAACGAACAGGTTAACTACGTGTTAAGCATACGTGGAAAGTGGCTTTAGAACACAAGCGTTCGACCTGATTAATCATTTGTGTTATAGCTCAAAAGGATAGTTTTTAAAACTTTCCTCGAGATTGAATTCATCCCCCCATCCAGGAAAAATTCTAACCCCCTCAACAAATTTGCAACAGATAGAATAGAAATTAGAAAAAAAATAAAGGTGTGAAATAAAATCCATTAAAAAAAAAAAATCAACATTTTAAAGTTTTCAGCTCCTGTTGTGGGTTTATTTAGGTTTTAGAACAGTGATAGTATTTTCAGGAACATTTTTTTTTTAAACAACACATTACGTAAAGCATTACCGCACATTATTTTTAGTGCAACGGTAACTAAAAGGTTGTTCTATTTTGTTAAAATAATCAAATGATTATGAAATTAAATGTTAATTTATTAAATTAAAAACACAAAGTACATTAATGAAAACAATTAAATAAGTAAAATGGCCAAAAAATATTCTTACGTTATACTTAAACGAAATATGTTGGAGGAGGAAAGCGAAGAAACAAATTTTAAGTTAATTAGCAATCCTGGGGGCACTGTCAATGGAGGATCTAGAAAAATTTTCTGGTGGGAGGGGGAAGGGAGTGACACAAAACTTTTTTATCGCATTTTTCTTATAAGTTCATTTCAAATTACAAAATAATTCAAACTTCTTCTAGTGTAAACTTAGCTCTTTGGGCTGCCCAAAGGGGGGGGGGGGGAGGGATTTCCCACCACTGGAAGAGCTGGCCGCGAAGCGGTTTACAACTTTACGCTTCTCCGGGGGGAGGGGATGGTGCACGTGTTCCTTTGCCCCCCCCCCACCTCTGGATCCGTCAATGGCTTCCCCCCCCCTTCTGTTTAGCAGGGCCCGATTATGACCAACAGGGGGCCCGAGCATGGATGAATTTGGGGTCCCCCATCTATGAAATTTGTTTTATTTTTCATAAAATTTTGATATAAAAAAGAATATTTCAGAACAATATTTGAAATTGGGGGCTCTTTCGGGCCTGGGCCCCTGGGCAAAGTCCCGATTTGCCCATGCGATAATAAGGCCCCGCTCTTTAGTCATATCGCCTGGTTACGGCGGATCTGGTTATCGCTCATAAAATATATTAATAATTAGTGCATAAACTGATTTTTTAAAAATATTTCGGAACTTTGTTGTTTCGCTTTTGCAATTTAAACTATTGAAGAAAGAAAAAAAAAAATCTTCACCTCTCCCCCCCCCCCTTATATGAGATACATACGATAAAATTTAAATTACAAACCTTTAAATGTATGTATGCATGATGCTTCAGCTTATCTGCATGAAATAGGTTAATTTGTTTTTCTTTCACCAAAGAAAGCCTTGTTATTCCTATAGTAGACGTAGCCTCCATCAATTCCTGGGGAGAAAAAAAAAAAAAAAATCTTATCTCAAATTTCGGCACTATCTAGAGGTGCTAACTCCCAATCATTTCCTTCAAATAACGTGAAAAGAGGGGGAGTAAAAATCCCTCCCGACCAGCCTCCTCAACCTCGTACGTTTGGAAAAATCATTCCATTGCGAGCCGTTGGGGGACTGAAAAATAGTTTCCCACAAATACTACCCTTGGCGTGCAATCTGACTGCTTTGGCGATGGTTTCTCCCACTGCGGTGCAAGTGAAATTTGTGTTGTTGTCAGTTAAAATTAGCGCATTCTGTGTAAATATTTTCACTTTGAATGCTATATATTAACGCTATTGAAAAAAAAGAAGAAAAAATTACATTTTAAAACCTCTCTTTGAAATAACAAGTGTTTAATTTTAAAACTTGATGTTAAAATTAATAAAAATTTTATAAATATCACTGACAAGAAATTCTAACATCATTAAACCCTTCCTTATGTGATAAGTTTTTTTATTATTTTCGTTTATTTTAGCAACATTAAAATGATTTTAATATTTTTGCCTCGGAGATATTTGAAAATATTTTCATTATTTTTCACGGTTATATATTTTTTGTTTGTAAGAAAAGATTTAATCTGTTATAAAAAAAATACTCTCTAAGTAATTTTTTTTCAAAACTAATCTTTTAAAGTCCTATTTTTTAAATTCATATGTTTGTTGTGTTTGAGAGAAAGGTTTTAAGCCAAGAGTTCATTTTTAAGATATGAGAGATCTTGAACATTTTGACAAACTTTCACGTTGTAAAAATAAATTTAAAACAAAAAGAAGGAGGAAAAACAGGAGAATCAATGCATCGTACAAAATAAATAAATAAATAATAAAAATTCCGTGTTTACTCGCGTAATAGTCGCTTTTGCATAATAGTCACACCCACGTTTTGAAGCAGAAAAATAGCTTTAGAGTTGCAATATTATGTAGATTTTCTCCGCATAATAGTCGCCCCTAGACTGTCACCATGAAAAATTGGGGGGGGGGGGGAGTGCGACTATTACGCGAATAAACACTATAATAAGAATTCCAGAAATTATTCTGTGAATAAAAATATTACTTTTTTATTTATTACTTATTAAAAGGATCTTTTTAAAAAATATTCGTCAATTAGATCAAATCAGAGTTTCTGGAACTTTTTCTGCCATGGAGCTAAATTCTAAATATATATGCACTACATATTTTTAATTACAGCCTAAAAAATAATGCAGCAAAAATTTTTCTATTTCGTACTAAATCAAAATAAAATTTATACAAATATACCCAGCAAACACACACGGGCTCTCTGAACGTCTATTAACGTTCAGAAGACGTTTTCTGAACGTTAATAGACGTTCAGAAAACCTGTGTGTGTTTGCTGAGTAAGGTATAATAATGTCCTTAAAATTAGCTCCCCGCCCCCAAAAAATTCTACATTTTTCTATTTTATGCATTTGTCCTTTATTAAGAAATTCTGAAAAAAAAATTTTTTTTAGAGCACAATTAAAAAGAAATTGTCTAGGCAATATATTTTCCTTAAATCTAAAATATGCCATTATAATTAAAAATAGAATTTTATTTTAAATGTACCTAATAAATAAAACACCACCACGAAATTAGAGACTACACAGCGCACGATCGCCAAAACCGCACGCCAGGAGCCAAGCTGGGAGGGAGAAACTGTCTTTCAGGCACCCAACAACGCCAGAGGAACGCCTCTCTGCGGCAGTCGTCGCGCATCCTCTTCCCTTCATTTCATTCCAGTTTTCGCCGTCATTGAACTTGGATATCGGTAGTAATGCGCTCTGGCTCTGTGTTGTGCTTCGCGAAGTGCTCGGCCCGATCTATGTTGTTCGATCATGGGATATTTTATGTGTTGTCCAGGTGTTGACGTTCAGTTCTGTATTCCAGGGGATGGGCCGTGATGGGGACTGGCTGTTCCGGCGGCCCCGCCAACGCCCCGATTGTTGTCATCCTGCTGATTGTCGTCTGCGTTCCCTTAGGTAAGTAGAGAGAGAAATCATTTTTTTTTTTTTCTCCTTACCTAACTTGTAAACATCCTACTATTCCATTCACTCGCGGAATGTCCTCCACAAGGGTGGTTTGTCTTATTCATGGAAACTGTTCAACGGGAGAGACACTGGATATACCTCCCGTTTCTTTTTTTTTTCTTCGTGATAGTGTTTTTGAAGTCTGTCTGTCTCGTTACCAAGGCTTGGTTGTTCAGTACCTTCATCGTCAAAACAGCACTCGTTCATGGAAATATAACTTTGAAGCACTATAGTCTTCTAGTAGGACTTTTCAACCGCCGAATCGTTCGATGGTGTTTTGAAATTCGAACGAACTTGAGGCATTCAAAATTCTTAATGTATGTGATATCAGGAAAGAGTCAATACGGAATTCCTCAGTTCCTTTCATTGTATGCCTGTTGTAACTGCTAACAAATTGAACAATTGTGAATGTCGCAGCCTATGACGGATACCTTTTTAGAATACAGAAAGTGTATTTTCGATTGGAAGCGCAGTTAGTCTGCCGTGGAATGAGTAACTCGATGTGACCAAGAACTCATCCATCTCTTCTTCTTTTTTCGCATTACGGACCAGAGTGGGCCTTATCCTCCTCACAATGTTTCTCCAGAAAGCACTGTCCTTGACTTTTCATTTTCCAGTTGAAAGTCTTTAAAGTTCTTAGGTGTCTTGATTCTACCTCATGGCCTACTGCACATGGGCCTCCGATGCAAGATCTTTATTGCCAGATTGTCTGATCTCTCAATGTGCCGAGGGCATGAAAGCCTCTGTGCCTTAACCCTTTAACGCGCAGTGTTCCCGCTCCGGGAACACCAAATTCTGACGTTTAGACTGTTGCCAGTCACGAAGAATAGATTTGATTTCTATAAAAATAGTTGCGGGTGACATAGCTCCGTGAGAATCCTTTACTTTTTAGCACGTCATTTCCCGTAAAAAAATGGTCACGATTATTTTTTAACAGCGCTGACATCTGCTGAAAATGGAAGAATGCGAGAACAGCTGGATAGATTGCCCAATCCTGAATAAAGGGCAGCTGTTGCCATCGCTCGACTTAACTACCAGCAAGATTGCGGACGATCGAAACGTTCATCGCGTGCCACAGATCTAGAGACCCTTTTTTGACGACAGCTAGATCTGTGGCGATGAACGTTTCGATCGTTCGCCATCTTGCTGGTAGTTAAGTCGAGCGATGGCAACGGCTGCCCTTTTTTCAGCATTGGGCAAATCTATCCAGCTGTTCTCTTATTCCAATTTTCAGCAGATGTCAGTGCTGTTAAAAATAATCCTGACAATTTTTTTTTACGGAAGATGACGTGCTAAAAATTAAAGGATTCTCGTGGAGCTATGTCACCCGCCACTATTTTTATAGAAATCAAATCTATTCTTCGTGACTCGCAACAGTCAAAACGTCAGAGTTTGGTGTTTCCAGAGCGGGAACACTGCGCGTTAAAGGGTTAAAAAACTATTGAGTTCTTTTTTTCTTCTTCTGGGTTCTATTGTGGTATTCTATTGCAATGTTCTAAAACCAGTCAAATTTTGATACATCCTTTTGTTTTTCATTTAGAAAACAATGTACATTTTATGATTGTATTTTTTTTTATATAAAAGAGTGTGATGTAGATCACATATTAAATATTAATTCTCATTTACTTTGTTTTTCTTAAATTTAGTATAATCTGTTTTTAGTCCAGAACGGCGACTCTCAGACGAGCAAAATAAATAATTAAGAATTATATGCATACTCGAAAAAGCAAATACAAATTTAAAAGCCCGAGTGATAATATAATGAGACCATTAATATACTTTAGAATGCTTGATTTTGGATATATTAAATTTAAGAAACTCAAAGTAAATGAGAATTAATATTTGATATGTGATCTACATCACAGGGACAGAGAAATACAGATTTTTAGCCATTTGTGTTTGCGTTTCCATGGAGATGCTACTTGCGGTTAAATTTACATTACTGATAAAATTATATAAGATGATATCAATTAAATGTCCGGTGCAAATTAATTCCATTTAGTACCCATCCCCGTTCTTATTTACACATGCAGATGCAAAATCTCCATACTATAATTGGGGACAGAATAAAATCTGGTTTCATTTATCTGGCGGACGCGTTTGTTGTCACGTGCATGTTTACTTGTATGGTTTCGTTTTTGGATTCTTTATGGAGTACAATGAAATGTTCAAGTCTAAAGTGTTATTTTGTATGCATGTCTTTCTCACAAACGTACACAAACATGAAAATATCGCCTCATAAGCCTACTAGCTAATTTTTAATAAAAGTTTGCTTTCAACCTCGGGCTTTTCACTAAGGTTGCCATGGGTTTGCAACTTTGAAGAGCTAGTTTTTAAAACTGAAATCTTTTTATTTTGGATTTTTTGTTAGTTTTATCCTGTTAATGTACTAAAACATAAAATATGAAAGCTAAAAGAGGCCTATGCTACTACTTGTAAAAAATAACTTCAATTTAGGAAGTTGTAGGCAGTCTGATAAAAATGCTACGCACGCAATAAAAGTACGTTTAGTTCTTTTTAAAAATATAGGCGTCAAATTTTGTTTCTATTATTTAGCACAGTTCCAAGAATAACAACCCGTTTGTTTTTATTACCAGTGGGCGGAGTCGCAAATTTGGGTTTGTGTATTTTGAAGCAAACCTGCACGAGGGTTATCTACCTTGGGGAGGGGGTGCTTTAGGTGAAGGATTTTTTAAGGGGCCCTAACGAGTAATTCATGTTACATCTGGTGAAAGCCACCCAAAACTCGTTAGATCGACAGGCTAGAACCCTGGACCAAAATTTTAATTTCCCCGTGACATCAAGGTTTTTTAGACAATCTGACTATTCTTTGGCAAAGTATTTACGTCGGATGAGAAATGCTTCCTGTGTTTTTAAAATTGGTACAAGAATTTTTCGTTGGCGTATAAGGGTGCCTTTAGGAAACTGGGATAAAATACCAGTAATAGTGGAATTATAAGATGAATAAATGAAAGTTTAGATGAAAAATGATTTTAAATCAGTACATATCTATGTATATATTGGTTCATATATTCATGCACAAATTAACAATATACATATCGGTACTTCAGTGGGCACTCAATTGGTATCACTGGCAGACACAAGGGACCTTGACCCCTCCCAAAAAAGTTATCAACTCTGCTTTGTTAAATCAACGTCTAAGATTTTATATATGACTTATTTTTATTTAAATTTTTTATCCTTAGCAGTTTAGATATATAAATTAATACGTAATTCAAAACCATGCAAGTATATATGCAGTGGCGCACCCAGGATTTTAGTTTAGGGGGGGCTGGGCTACATACAAATACTGCTGAACTCGGTGATAGTGACCTCGGTTAGTTACAACTCTCTTATAACGTCAAAATATTCGGTACCACTTGACTGTCCCAAAGAACACGAGCAATGTAACTCATTATAAAGTCATAAATAATTATCTGATCTTTTGAGCGACGTTGTAACCGCGTGTAACAGTGTTTCAACTAACTGTATGTAAGCATTTATTTAAAAACTTTTTAAAATAAATGTCTTTTTTGGTTAGAAATAATTTGAAGACAATTAAAAAAAGAAAGAACTAAAAAAAAATAATTCATTAGCGACAATTTTCATATTTTTAAAGCTTTTCACTTCTAACTTTCTACCTTTAGGGGGGGGGGCTTCAGCCCCCATAGCCCCCTCCGTGGGTGCGCCTATGTATATATGTGCGGGAGTCTTCATAAAAAGTGGCTACGAGAAATAATATTTTTTTTCCTGGTGTCACAGCTTATATGAGCTGAACCCCTTCCAAGAGAAAATCAATCCTACGTCTCTGATTGGTTTGATGAACCAGACTTCTTAAAATATTATCTACAACTCTGGCAACATGGGCGCCCATAGGAATTTTTCTAGGGGGGGGGGCAAACTCCAAAAAATTTTTCTAGAGGGGGGCAAATTTCAAACTTTTAACAAATTTAGTTATGTTTTTGTCATTTGTATACATCATGAGACATTAACCTAAAACTCTAGGGGGGGGGGGCAAGTGCCCTACCTTGCCCCCCCTTATGGGCGCCCACTTTCTGGCAATAACGTCAAGTGAATCAATCGCCCACGTTCTCTATATAGAGTAAAACTTTAACCCTCCTCGCACCATTCTGATTTCGAAATGTACCAGAGCATTCTAAAATCTGAGTTTACCTTGCCATGTTTATTTGTGTCTTGGTCGTGTACGGCCTTTACACTTTTTTTGTTTTTGTTTCTTCCACCCAAGCGTTTTACCGAAGGCTTCCAGAACCGGTTATGTCTGACTAAAAGGGAAAGCAGAATACGCTGTACCCCTTCTTGGGCTGAAGTTTTTTCGAATGAACAACGTGCGGGGAAGAGGGAGAAAGTGGGGGGGGGGGGTTTACTCATTTCCCATCTGTTGTTATTTTTGGTTTTAAGGCAATTTTAATTAGTCAGAACATGACACCTGATGATAACGTGGCCAAGTAGATAGCAAAAATTACGCGTTCCATTTCATTGCCAAACTCCTTTCCTGTTTTAAATGCAGAAATATATGATTTAAAATAATGCTGGTTAAAAAAGGAATAAAAAAAGGTTGATTTGGACGGGTTTTTTTCCCCTGCTCCGTACTTGCAAATAGAAAACGTAAAATTAAATATAAGCTTATCAGGGCTCTATTAGGACCAACAAGGGCCTTGGTGATTGATGAATTGGAGAGAGAGAGGGGGGGGGCATGTATGAAATTTTTCTTTTTCATAAAATCTTCACAAAAAAGAATATTCCAGAACAACATACGTTTGAAATTGGGGGCCCTTTCAAGCCGAGGGCCCTGTGCAAAGTCCCTATTTGCCCGTGCAATAATAAGGCTTTGAAGTTTATTTGAATTACAGTGAAACCTCCGTAAATTGGACATCTCAGTTCTCTCAAAAAGTGGCCAACTTTCACAGGTGTTAGAGGTGTATTTCTATATTATGGACACGTTCCGTTCCCCAGAAAAGCGACCAAGTGGAGGGTCCAATCCACTGTGCAATGTTAGTAATAATAATCATAATTTTCAGTGTAAGCGCCTGCGCCTTAGCGCGGAAAAACGCCAATGCAATGGTTATGAATTATGTTTTTTTTAACTTCATGTTTTATTAGACATCTGTGACATACTTCGACTCTTATGAAGTAGAAGTCAAAGCCCGGTGTGGAGGCAGTTACAACGGGCGCAAGAAAAAACATTCGACGAAATTAAATCTATGCTCAATATATGTAACCTTCGTCCCCCTAAAATGAATTTACAAATAACTCCATATACACTTTTTATCATATACCCAAATCGAATTTCATGCTTTTCAAGAAATATGCGGAAACTTTTCGCGTTCGAAATATTTCGTTTTGTGTACACAGCCATTCTTATATCCATGCAGACCATTTATTTGTGAAAAATACTAAATAAATAAACATTGTAATCTGGAAAAACTATTTTAAATGAATTGGAATCCCCCGATTGTATGACGTCGTTTACATTTGAAACAACTCATTTTCTCAGACAAATGATTCACTTTTTTGACTCTCGGAAATAAAATGGAGCTGAAAAGAGCGAGAAATCGCTTAAAAATGAGGGAACGGGTGGGTCTTCAGATTTCTAAAGGAGCGCAGAAGATTGTTTATACATGATTAGGAAAAATTTCAAGCGGATCGTACAAACAGTGTGGCTTTTAGTACAGTTTTAGACAATAACTTTTTAATCTGTTTGGATTAATGACGGCAAAAGTTTTGTTTTAAAGTGGTCGGACCGGAATTGTTAGAGTGAGTCAGGGATCAACGTAGCTATATAGTAGGATATCAGTCAACGTTAGTGTGTTTTTTTTATTTGTCAATGTTATTCAAATTTATACAACTGCTGTTAAGACGATTTTTTTCTTTTTTTTTTTAAAGATAAAGGTTTTTTAAAACCCACGCATTTTATTCAGAGGTAGACTGAAAGGTGTAAAAATAATTTTTGAAATAGTATTTGAGACTGGACAATTTTTCGAGCTCAGACACTTATTGCAATATGCAAATCAATCCTAAATCACTGGCCTGAAAGCGGGATGTACTAAGAAAATTGCTCAATTATTTGCATATACAGTCGGAAGATGTGTTTACGTCTAAAGAAGCTTAAATTAAGCTCATTATTTCACATTTAAAAAGCAAATAATATAAAAAGTTTTAAATTAAGGCAAAAATCTATCAATTCTGAAATTTTTTTTAATAATGTTAGTAGTAAATGTATAATTATTAATATCAAATCTGTTACAAGCATGGCTCGCGCTAGACTTCAAAATCTGCGAGTCATGTTGACTCGCAGTCAATAAAAGTGAGAGTCAATTTTTGAAAACTGCGAGTCAAAGTCAAAAAACTAGTTTTTTTTTTTAATCTAAGAAAGAGAAAATAAAGACGTTCCTTTTTTCTCATGTAATTATTAATTTTCACCTACATATTGATTTCTCCACAATGCAGGATTAATATAAACTAGATTACAGACATGAGTAGCATAACTGTCCGGCTGAAATTTTGCGAGTCAAATTTGACTCGCAGTTTCAAAAAGTGAGAGTCAATTTTTTCAAAAAATATCGATTTACGCAAAAAATGCGAGTACGCGCGAACCCTGGTTACAAGCAAGGTTATTATTATTCTTTTTCTGTGTGTTTGTGTAAAATTAATATTTTTTTTCCCCCGGTAAATTGCTAGAGACCGAAAAGGTGGAAATTACTTGATTTTTTTCAAGAATGTTGGAAAGCCCCCACCATGGCCGAGTGGATAAGACACGGAACATTATTGATGGCTGAAGTGTGAGGGACCGTCGTTCGGGCCCAACACGCGGATGTCGATCTAACAGTCTAGAGTTTTGGTCGGTTTTCTCCAATGAATACGCTTTAGAATCTCCTGGAAAGTCCTCCGACCAAGGCATTCCTCCATAGGCAGATGGCCTTCCTGCAGGCTGGCCATAACCCAAACTCAATAATGTTGAAATGTAAGAAATTCTCGTTTAATATCATCCCAGTGTTGAAATTTTCCCTATCCGGACAACTTTATGAAGCTGTGACCTGTAACTGGGTAGAATTAAAGTATTTTACCTTGCTCTATCGTACAAATGCGACCTATTTATTCCCATATACAGCTTTTTTTCCGAAAATGAGCGCGCGCACTCACACACACACACAAAATAAAACCTGTATCCACCACTGGCAAAAGCGGACTAACATTTATAAGGGAATTTAAACGTCAATTTTTGTGATTTTTAATACAGATTTTTGAAAAAGTCACCTTTTCCCCCCCTTGAAATAACTTACCCCCCCTCCCAAAAAAGGGGGGGGGGCAACGAAGGAGCATTCACTTAGTGTTGGAAGGGCCGTAAAATGGGCCCAAATTTCAAGAACCCAAATTTCAAGAAAAAACAAGAACCTTGATGGGATCTACCTGCCGACTTCTATTCGACCTGCACTATAAATCTGAATCTTTTATCACGGCGAGATTTAGATGCTTCTGCGCTTATTTTATTGATAATAGGTTATTCGTGTCCTGTAATCTTTGGCTGCGTTGCGTTGTTGTTGTTGTTTTGGGGCGCATCTTCCGTTTTCCCAACCTTCTCCCGTGCGATAGACACCTTTTTTTATCGGTCTCATTTCAATTCACCCGTCGGTGACACGTGGTGTTTCCTTTGTCTTCTGCTATCTGTTTTGTTTCTGCGACGTGCAGGTCTGCGTTCGACTCAGAAAAATATCCGAAGAAGTGGCTGATGCCAGCGATTTTCAGTTCAGTTCGCGGGATTCCTATCGCACTAGAGATAGAGATAAGCAGACGACATTTTCGATAGGCTGGGATCGTGACAGCAGCCACCCTTGATTCCATATGTGCTTAAGAAGCCGATGAACCGTGTTAACCCTTTGAGGCGCAACCCTTTCCCAGGGCAGCCGTTGGCAGCCCAGAAAAAAGGGCAGCCGTTGCCATCGCTCGACTTAACTACCAGCAAGATGGTGGGCGATCGAAACGTTCATCGCGTGCCACAGATCTAGAGACCCTTTCATCCTGCAGATCCTTTCTGCGTCAAAAAAGGGTCTCTAGATCTGTGGCACGCGATGAACGTTTCGATCGTCCGCCATCTTGCTGGTAGTTAAGTCGAGCGATGTCAACGGCTGCCCTTATTTTCAGCATTGGGGAATCTATCCAGCTGTTCTCGCATTCTTCCATTTTTCAGCAGATGTCAGTGCTGTTAAAAATAATCGTGACCATTTTTTTGACTGGTACTAAAAAGTAAAGGATTCTCGTGGAGCTATGTCACCCGCAACTATTTTTATAGAAATCCAATCTATTCTTCGTCACTGGCAACAGTCAAAACGTCCGAGTTGGGTGTTCCCAGAGCGGGAACACTGCGCTTTAAAGGGTTAATTGTATTGGTAATGGATCATTTTTGCATAAGATCCATCAGCAGAAGCTCTTTCTGAAACGTTTTTCAACGAGTGTTTGGGGATATCGGTTGTTTTGTCATTCCTAAACTCGGGCCTGGATCTGGATATTTATTGGGTCGCTTGTTTGTTGTTATATTTGGCCGTACGTTTATACAGTAAATAAATACATTTTTTAAAATCATAAATACTGCACGAAAAGAAAAAAAAAGTTCATTTAGCAACAAAACGAAAGAATATATATATATAGCATTACCAGGAATATGGCGAACTTAATGAGAAGCAAATTTAACTATCACACATACGGCCCCAATAAAGTGGACTCAGCATTTTACAGCTCTTGTGTAAGGGCAAACACCAATGCTTACTCTAGACGAGTCATGCAGACAATTAATAAAAGCAGGCTTCAATTTTTGGAAAAGGAGAGTCAATTTTAAAAGTAAAAAAGAAAAAAATTAAGTATGGCATTAAAAGGATACGCTGTTTTGAATGAAATATAATCTAATGTATTTAATACTATTATATTACAAAAATGCAGACTTTTCTACTTCGTTGCACTACTTGACTTGGTTTTCTGCCTTCTTTATGGGGTGGGGGTAGGAGGAATCTTTTTCAGATCCTCAGTTACAAACATAATTTTGAAAAGCTGATAAATACAAGTATTTATCAGCTTGTATGTTTGTCCGAGGCTGTAATTCTAAAGCATAGTGTGTTTATGTATAATTACCAGATTAATCACATATACCATAGCATATTTATTAAATTATGATAAACTCAAAATATAATTATGCTGCTATTAGTGCTTAACTTCGTAAAAGATATTTTTTCATGACCAAGATTTTTTACAGAATAATATACTGTTGTGTGTTTTTAAGTACCTACAAATAATATGAAAGGAATTTTAATTAATATTTATTTAGTATTTAATTACAAATTTGAAAAGCGACATTTTATTTACAATTAAAATGAAATTTAAAAAAATTTAATACTTGGCCACCGAATATTCGGCCTTAACTATGTGCCGAATATTCTGTATTCGGCCCATTCGTTATGCACCTCTATTTAGAAGCCTACAAATCTTTAACTTGAATCCTGAAGATGGGTACTTCAAGCAAGCATTGTCATTGCGCATCGAACATACAAAATAGCTTTGCAGATTTTACGAACCTGGGGAAGTCAGAACGTGCATAATATTGCAGGCGCAGCACTTTTCATACCTTTCACTGTACAATAGGGTGGAGCAAAAAACACTTTTTCCCGAAATTCACATTGCCCGAGTCATTAAATGGTGCGAAACTGATAAGAACAAATTGTCTCCAAATTTCAGCTCAAAATATTGCCATTTTCAGGTTCCACACCTCAAGCGAATATATTCCCAGTGTCTTTTTTAGTCTTTTATGAATTTCTATTGAAATAATTACGTTTAATTAATTAATTGAATAATTAATACTCCGATACACCTGCTTTATCAAGAACAACGGCTAGTTCGGGCATTGGGTCTGTTTTAGAGATTTAGGGAATCTCATCATCAGTCGTTTTCCGACATATGGCTTCCTGACTAACAAAATCGTCATCATTTTCTGAGGTATATTCCATTTCTGAATCGGATCCTAAGTCGACGTTTGCTTATAAATCTACGATTTCCAGCATTGACATATGACAATAACGTATAACAAAGCTATTTAATTATGAAAGCATAACTAAATTATTCAAATTAATTAACATTATTTTAATAAAAATAAGCTAGAAATACATTCGCTAGAGTTGTGGAACCTGAAGATGACAATATTTTGAGCTGAAATTTAGAAACAATTTGTTCTTATTTAATGTATCGGGAAGTGTGAATTTTGAAATGAAGTTTTTTTTTTTTTGCTCCACCCTACTGTAAACTTGCGAGAGTTATCTTTGTGAAATGATTCACGTTATGACCAGCTGACGAGTGTTACAATGTGAAATGACAATTTTCATGAATTTTGTGTTAATTCAAATGGACCGAAATTTTGCGGGTCAAACTTTGATTCGCAGTTTAAAATAATGCTAGTCAATTTTTCAAAAAATATCGATTTATGCGTAAAATGCGAGTACGCGCGACCCCTGTCAAAGACTTAAATTCTCAT
The DNA here is from genome assembly GCA_038373885.1 of Cheiracanthium punctorium. Taxonomy (NCBI): domain Eukaryota; kingdom Metazoa; phylum Arthropoda; class Arachnida; order Araneae; family Cheiracanthiidae; genus Cheiracanthium; species Cheiracanthium punctorium. The sequence continues at coordinate 312,116 of JAWZYV010000740.1, read as the reverse complement.
ATACAGGAATACCCCTACCTTACTCGATAAGTGAGACCAAGCTAAATATATACAGTAATACAGTGAAACCTCTCTGAGCGGCCACCCCACCGTACCCAGAATATTTGGCCGTTCAGAGGGGTGACCACTCTGAAGGGTTTTATTTACTATTATAAGGTAATTGCTATAATGCATAATTTAAACAAGTCCGACACATATTCCTTATTTAAAATAAAATTTAAATAGAGAAAATAGTACTTTATTTAATGCTTTCTTACACTTTTTGAAAAAAGGATACAATTTGTGTCTGTTTCAGGGCGGGATGGCGGGATTCGCGCCCGAAATTTAAAAATCCCGCCGAAAACGATTGCCGATGCGGAGCCTCCCGCCCTGAAAAATTCCCAAAATTTCCATAAAATTTACTTTTTGCAATGACATTTCCCGTTTCTGATAATTTCCCAGATTTTCGGATGAACTTGTTGCTTCTAAAACTCGGAATGTAGCTTAAGAAATCTAAATACAAAAGGCTTATAAGTGGGCCCTTGTGTATCAGTCGTTTTCAGAACCCTTGACTCATTGAGAGCTGCACTGGAACATGATGCTAGTCTAAAAACAGGGCATGCTGCAAAAGCAAAAGGAATTCTCAAGTTAGTTTCTGAATTTTCTTTTGTAGCTCTCATTCATATCATGATGGATATACTCCAACCATTTACAATACTATCCAAATTTTTACAAAGTGAAAATTTGGTGCTTTCTAGTGTCACCAATATGATTAAATCTACGAAAGAAAGCTTAGAAGAGCTGCAAGTGACACGTGGTCCAAACGAGGAATTTTTTTTTTTTTTTTTCTGAACTACAGGGAAATATATTTCGTAAAAATAAACTCACTGATTCCTGCAATAATCAAAAATTAGGAATAGGTAACTTGAAGTCCACTTATATCGGAAACTTAATAGAAGAAATGGATCGAAGATTTCCTCCTGAAACTCGCGATATGTGTTTGAAATTTCAGTGCATTGAACCTGCTGCAATCAATGCAAATGGAGCAAAAACAGATTTTGGCAATACTTTAATTCAAGATATAGTCAAACAATTTTGTCCAGAAGTGGAAATTAACACTGCAATGGCAGAGTATACCTTATACAAAAAGGTGGCAAAAAATGAAAACTTGTCAGATTTTGGAAAGTTTTCAGAAAAATTCTTAAGGGAATATAGTGAAACATTCCCAATAATTGCAATGATTATAAAAATTGCTCTTGTGCTGCCCGTTACAAGTGTTCCTTGTGAAAGGGGCTTTAGTACCCAAAACAGAATTAAATCAAAGTTCCGAAACTCACTGAACAATAAAAACCTAGACATTTTACTGAGAATTGCAGAATTGGGACCAGAAAAACTAAATGAAACTCAATTGTTAAGTTGCCACAAAATTTGGCTAAATATGAAAAAGAGGCGTATGTAAACGATCTTTTGCTTTCTTTCGATGAAAATAAATATTCTCATAGTTATCTTGAATGCTTGACTTGTATTCCTTCAGTATTATTTTATCATGTTTGTGCTCTTAATGATTTAGAGTGGTTTTTGATTTTTTTTTTCTCTCCCTCCCAAAAATTTCAACTCCCCTCCATTCATAAATGTTGGTAGGGAGACTCCCCTCCTATGAAAAAATGAATTTAATGCCCTGTGTTTTAAGTTCTTACTTTTCTCTGAAACAAACCATTTTTTCTAGTTCTTTTTGAAAAATCCGTGCCTTGAAAAATTGGGCGTTTAGAGGGGTGACCACTACACAGGGGTGGCCGATCGGAGAGGTTTCACTGTACATGCAAATTATTTTGAATTGGGGCCGGATACTAAACAATTAAAAAGAAAGTTTAATAAAATCTTAGATAATCAGGTGCATCGACTAACAAAATTTTCGTGGGTTCTCTAGATAAACTTATTTTTTGTCCGGGGAATGGGTGAAAAATTTGTTTTTCCATTTCTATGAAAGGCATACTTACTTGTATAGGCCTTGTTTTTCCGAAACGCTGGAACTTTCTTTAAAATTTTTGGCGAACTAATTTTAAGAATTAAAATACTTTCATCCCTTGAATCCTGTTACACGAAATCACTGTCACTAATAATATTTCCATGTCTTAAAGCGGGGGGCTTAGTTGGTAAAAGCAGTAACTAAAACTAACTCTAAATACGGAGTAAACATTTTAAAATTATGATTAGGTCACAAAAAAATAGACGACGCTTTTGTTGCGAATCGGGGAGACCTAAATGCTGAAATGAAAATTCTGAGTACTTTAGGGGGTGGGGGGAAGGAGTTTTTTCATTAGATTCTGGGAGACAGTGGCGTAATCAAGGCGGGGGGCTGGGATAAGGGGTCGCACACACCCATGCGGAATTTTTTGCCATACAAAATGTATATTCTTCACTCCCTTATCACACACACGTATACATATATGCGAGTTGCAGTGGCCATAACCTCCCCCACGAAAAATTTCTGGCTACGCCACTGCCTTCAGACATATATTTAATGACAGAAAGAGGTAGTTTTCTGACGTCAATCGCTTTTTTAAACTTGACGTTTATTTATTTGAAAAATAAACAATTACTTTACAAATTTCAAAAAAATAAAAAATTCTGTTTTTTAAACAACCCCCCCCCCCCAAAAAAAAAAGGTGTAATCTTAAAATTCATTGCTGGAGACCGAAATACTTTTATATTTCATCGTTTTGTCGTTGTTGTTATTGTAATATAGGATCATACATAGCAACTTTGAAAAAATAAACAATTACTTTACAAATTTAAAAAAAATCAAAAATTCTGCATTTTAACCCCCCCCCCCCCTCAAAAAAGTATAATCTTAAAGTTTGTTGCGGGAGACCAAAATACTTTTATATTTCATCGTTTTTGTCTTTGTTGTTATTGTAATATAGGATCATAGCCACTTTTTATCCACTCGAAACTTTGAATTTCAAAAAAAAGTTTTTAGTGGTGCGGTGCCACCCACCCTATTTGCTTACGTGCTGATCATCCGCACGTTTTTCTTCACAGATCGGCAGAGAAGAGGAAAAAAAAAAAAAATTCATGAACCTTCCGCAGTCCCATCGACTGGGCCAAGAGAGAAGAAGCGATCTCTCTCTAGCCACATTATCTCCGGCGATCATCTCCCTCGATTGGAGATCGCTGGGAATCCTCTGCCGGGTTCCTTTCGCAGAACTTGCGGGTTTGAGTTGAGACTTAGCTGGAATGGAGCATGGAAGTGCCTGTCCAAAAAAGGAGCTCCCCTTCGGGCGACGATTGGCTGGAGAGGCGATGATCTTCCTTTGCCAACTCGTCTGCCCGTTGTCCCTTCTCTTCTGGGTCACCCTCTTCCTTTTGGTTAGCGATTTCTTTCCTGTCTTGGTCGCCGCAGCACAGGGCCCGGACTGGAAAGGTAGGGGGCCCACCCGTCTCAACACTCAACAGAGCTGGACTAGGTACAAAAGGATGCCTTCTGGGGCTCAGTTGAGATTGCAAAAATTTTTGCTTATGGGGGAAACATTTGAAGTGGTCTTAAACTGGAAACTTTGCACTGCAAAATAAAAAATTGAAAACTTTTGTTGTTTTCTGTATATTTTGTAAGTCGGAAACATTTGTGTCAGACAGGTCAAGGTGGGGCCCGATAAATGGGAGGGCCCGCCCGTCTGCAGGCAGTCGGCCCTGCCTACTAGAGATGAGTTCGGGCTCATTTTTTGAAGCCCGAGCCCGAGCAATGTTATATAAGTCGGAGCCCGAGCCCGAAATTTCAGCTAAAGATAAAAAAATCCAATTACTTCATTGATAGAATACAATTGATTTACATTGATTGAATTTTGCCGTTTGTGCAAATTAAAGACAAATAGACTTGCAAACTCTCAATGCACTTTCTAATTCTTTATATATCCATGTTTATCAAATAATGTCGGATCTCTTGACTAACGAATCAATATAAGCCGCCGTTCTGAAATATCCAAAGAGCTTTATGCACCTTCTAGGCGCCAGTGCCGCTATTTTTTTTTTATAAGTACAATCAACTCCGGTTATAGTGAACCCGGATATAGAGAACCATCGGCTATAGTGAACGCAAACCATGAGTCCCGATTCACATGCAATCTCTATCCATCATGAAGACACTTGGGTTTTAGTGAACTTCGGATATAATGGAGGAAATTGGATGGTCCCCAGAGGTTCACTATAACGGGAGTTGACTGTACTTTTATTTTCCTCATGAATCACTTTTTAAAATCTGTTTCAAGTAGTATGTTCAATAAAGGAGAAATTTTTCACGAGCTCGAGCCCGAATGCAAATGTGAATTACAGAGCCCGAACCCGGCTCGGGCCCGTGCTGAGCCCGTCTCATCTCTACTGCCTACTAGGTCTCTACCCGGGTTGCTCAAGAAATTTAGGAGCCTACGAATGATTTAAACAGTATTTGATAGGTTATTTCAAAAAAACTTACCCGAATTTAGCTAAATATGCACGTGACCATGAAGTATAAAAAAGTGGATGGCAATCCATAAAAAGAAAGACAATCGTGCTGAACGGATCTGTCACGAATCACTTTCCAATATACTCTTATTAGTGCATGTACTATTCGACGACAAAATGAATTCGTGTGACAAATGGTTAACCTGTTCGTTCCCATCGTTACAAAGACGCGGCCGCAGTGAATTCCCCTTTTTCTTTCCGTACGCAATGCTCCATTTGATTTGATTTTTTGGTTAACGCAAAGATAACACGAGGGCTATCGGCCGAAGAGGTTGGATACTTTGAGCGGAGGACATTTTAAGGATTTCTATCGCGTATTCACGTTACATCTGGACGAAAGCGCCCAAAACTCTGAACCGTGAGATCTACAGACACGCTAGGCCAGAACACGGGATCTTCACACTTCAGCCATCTACCATGTTCATTCTCTTCCTTATTCGGCCATAGATACTGGAATCAAAAGTTGACCTTTATTTTTATTTTTATGTTTATTTATTTATTTTTTATTTATTAATTTATGATAGTTAAATACACTTATGATTTTTTCGAAGTTGGATTCAATTTTAAGGATCATGTTTACTTAAAAAAATCTGTATATTTTGTGAAACATTTTTTGACAACAGCTAATGAAGATTATAGCACGTACTATTTCTAAGGTTTAAGATTGCCATTCACAAAAATGGACCCTGAAAAAAAAAATTCCTGGATCGACCTTTGAGATGGTTCCTTATGCAAATTTTATGTATAGAAAATTAAAGGGTATGTTATTGGTAAACAAAGAGCCAAGGCCCCCCCCCCCTTTTTTTTTTTTTTTTTTCAATCTGGAACTGTACATACTTGCGAATGTAGAGACGTCTTACTAAATTTGGGGACTAAGTAAATTTGGGGACGAATGTTACACGTCTATGTAAATTTGGGGATTGCTCAAAATCTGAGTGCCGAAATATTTCGTGTCCACAATACTGTGAAACCTGTGAAGTTGACCACCTGTCTAAGTTAACCTAACTGTCCAAGAACGGAATGGCTTAGTCACTTTAACATTGAGAGAACCCTTTGTTAAGTTGACCTCTTGTCTAACTTGTATGTTGACCAGGTAATTTGTTCCAAAGCATAGCTCAAAACCTTTGTAAGTTGCCACTTACAAAATTTTTTCTGCGTACGTAATTAATGTTTAACCCCGATAAACAATGTTACTCTTATTTTATGTCATTTTGATTTCATATTTTATGTAATTTTTTAGTATACTACATATATGTACTGTGTGATGTGTAAGTACGTAGGTGATAAAATACGAAAATCAAAGTGCAAGTATCGCCCCCTTGATAAGTTGACCACCTGTCTATGTTGACCTCGAAAACGTGGAACCACTGGGTGGTCAATTTAGCAGGTTTCACTGTACTTACTTAACTTCATATAAGGTACAGTACAAGACTGTTCATTGTGTTTGTGAAACTTCGTGGGTTTTTTTTTTCTCCCCATGAAATAAAATTAGATGAAAGATATTGTTGCAAAAGTGTTTTTGTTCTGAGTCTGACGCCCCTTTTTCTTTCTCTCTTTTCCGCAGCTGAGTGCGAGTGCCGCGTGACGCAGTGCTCCCGCCAGTACACGGCCGCCCTAGAGGAAGAGAACGTGGCGCAGGGCTCCACCTACCGCTACTGCGCCATCCTCAAGAACTACGCCAACTGCGTGCGGGCCACGGGACGATCGTGCAGGGCGACCTCACCTACCACACCGTCCAGTCGCTGGCCGCCCGCTGGACACACACCTACGCCTGCGAGATGGTCATCGAGCGCGGGCCCCAGGGCTCCTCCGGGAACAGGGGCGCCGGCAGCCAGGGAGGCCACAGGCGGCCGCCCAGGCCCCACCACGAGTGCGCCAGCTACCGGGGGCCCGGGGACTCGTTCAGCCACTGCGCCCTCTTCGGGGACCCCCACCTCAGGACTTTCTACGACGAGCTGCAGACGTGCGGGGTGCCCGGGGCGTGGCCCCTACTCGACAACCCCCACCTGGCGGTCCAGGTCACGAATGAACCCGTGGGCAAGGGATCGACTGCGACTGCCATAACCAAGGTAAGATCTTGTAGACTCAAGTAAAAATGACTCTGTATGTGTGTGTGTGTATGTATGCATGTATGTACAAAGGGCATTCCATAAAAACTGAGAGTAAAATCATATAAAATCAAGAAATATATTTACAGCAAAAAATGCATCATTCTTTTTCAAAATACCTTCCGTCAGATGATATGCAACGGTCCCATCGTTCAACCCACTTTTCAAAGCAAGTAGAGAAGCCCTTTTCTGGACGCTGCTTCAAAGAAGCCTCCACTGCTGAAATAACTTCAGAATTTGTGTTCAATTTTCTGCCAGGGAGCTTCTCCTTCAACTTCGGAAACAGCCAGAAATCGCATGGTGCGAGATCTGGACTGTAAGGGGGATGTAGCATTATTTTAATATTGCAGTTACTAAGATATTGCTGAACAGAAGTAGCGACATGACGATAGCAAAATTTTATGGCACAACGCATTTCGTTTTTTAACTCTGAATCACTCATCTCCATTTCTGTAGGGCAAATATAACAGTTCTTTAAACAAGCACGGAACTAGGAAAATAAAATCGTCTGCTTCGTTTAGAATTTTGTATAAGCGTACAGTTAACAGTTTGAAAAAATCGCCTGCACTTCTATTTTTTAGTTTTGCGGTGTTGCCACTGCGTAAAAAAATAACTCTCAGTTTTTATGGAATGCCCTTTGTATTTATATGTAATATACAGGGGTAAAAATTTGAGTTAGTCATAAATATTTTCGTAGGCCACTTCATCTCAAGTTATATTTCATTTAAAAGATGCAATACTGCCGTGATACTAACGTTTAGTGATTTCTAGCAAAATATTTGCGATACCGCCAAGCTCGGTTGAGTTTTAAAAACTTGCTTTTGGCACTTAATTGGGCGATATCTCCCCAAAAGCCGCCACGCTTTCGATAGTTTGCGAGATTTTAGGCTTAGTCCAAATAGTGATTCACCAGACTCTTTAATAAATTCAAGTGAAGGTATTCATGACTTTAATATATTAAGTCTTTAGCTTGAACCTGTAGATAAAATACCCAATCGATTGTAATTAAAAAAGAGAGATGCACAATCGTATGTTACAATAGTTCTAAATGGAAAATCTCAGCAATCTACCTTTAAAAGTTTTAGAATTATGCCAAATACCCCTGCGCTCCAAATTTGGCGATATTTCGGAAAAAGTCGTCAAGATCAATGACGGTGAGATTTCAGGCATGGCCAAACAGTGACTGATTATAGATATAATGTACCGAAGATTTCCATAGATAGGCTTTCCAGGTTTCTGAAATGTTCAACCGGGATACCGGAATGCCCTCAGCATCACGGGTACTCAAGGGTACATTTTCCCGAACAGTGACTGAATGCTTTTGTGCTCTCAAGGCAGGGTTGGACGGTATTTACCGTCTGATGGTATTTACCGGTTTTTACTACGGTTTTTACCGTCTTTGGAAAAACATGTTTTTACCAGGGTTTTTACAACCTTTGAGAAAAACTTAATAATTTGACTATTTTTTGTCACTTTTTGAAGATTTATCTCTCCATCAATGACTGAGAGGTTCTGCTATCGAAACTGGATGGTGGGAGGTGCCAGGTTCATACCCTGGTCGTGCCTGTTGATCTAGCTGTTCGGAGTTTTCCGTGGATTTTTTTTTTTTTCAGAAATTGCACATAAATACTGGCTAGGATCCCTTAGGAATAGGAAGGTATTCCCCAATAGGATTAGGATCCTAGTGCAGTCAATCAGCCATAATCCACAAGCAACCTACATGAGATTTAACATGAAGCAACTAACATGAAGATTTATCTGCTATTTTTTCATTTTCACAGGGAAACAAAGTTCAGGACATTTAATATCACTATTTCCATTTCTATATAACAATATTCACCTAATTCAGTGTCTGATTTGGTAAGTAAAAGAATGCTATACGAAAATAGTTCATTTTAAGGAATATAATAAACACAGAAAACTTTGATCCATGTTTTTATCTTACAAGAAATTCAAATTTATAGATAATGTACATTTATCATTATTAAACTTATTAAAACTATTATTATGAGAAGGCACATTACAATATTTATTACAATTATGTAATGCAGTCTAGTTTAATAATTTTTACTTAAAGGAAAATTGTAAATATACTTTTACTACACTTAACTTATCTTAATCATTTTAATGAAAACTAAATGCTTACAAATATTATTTGTTACATAATGTAGTTTGCACAATCACATAATGTAGTTTGCATCATCATGATGTCCTGATGATGATATATCCACATCAATTACATGAGAATACAGTTTTAAAAATAGCATTAATATACAGTTTATGACTCTGGGAGTTTATTGTATCATTAGGTTTTTACCCCTTTTTCCCAGGTTTTTACCGGTAAAAACCTAGTTTTTACCATGCCCTGGTAAAAACCAGTTTTTACCGGTAAAAAGCCAACCCTGTCTCAAGGCGTGCCAGGAAGGTGCCTGGTTCTAAACCAGGTCGCGTCCGTCGACCTAACCGTCCGGGTTAACCCGTTTTCCGGGTTTTTTTCCGAAAATTCGCGTAAATACGGGTTAGGATCCCTAGGAAAGTCCACCATGTAGGTCAATCCCCCTCGGCTAGTTCCCTGTAGCAGATAACTGGCCATAACACCACATTTACACCCCCCCCCCCCACATAAGGGTACACTAGACACCCTTGGCGGATTTTTGGAGTGTTTTAGAGGGTAGTTTATTCTCAATGCTATGAATAAATGTTTACTGATTCGGAACATAAACCGGGGGTATTAATAAATGACACAAGCAAATAAATTTAAACATTTTATTTCTTATATGTTAATATTCATAAGTTAATTAAGAAAATTCACATTGAATGAGGAATAAAAATTCGAACAATAATTCTTAGCAGACCATCACTCTTCTATAGTTTTTACTTTTTATACAGTACAATGAAATAAATGACAAAGTACTTATTATCCTAAATAATCCTTCACAGTTAATTATTTTTTGTCATCTATATACGAATTTAATTTTTACCGGGACGTGAAGCAAACCGGCCGGGACACCGGGATTTTGTCTGCAAACCGGGACGTCTGGCAAGCGTATCCATAGACATTAGTGTATTGAAATTCTTATGAGTGGCACTGTTAATAAACTACCCAGTAGAATGGAACCTATATATATATATAGTATTTGTATAATTTCTGCCTTCAACTTATTTTTAAGTAGCAAAATAACTTTTAAATTCAAAATTAGAATGTGTGTGTAAAGGTAAAGCTGCACGAAGGTTATCTGCATCGGGGATGACTTTTAAGGGGATCTAACGCGTATTCACGTTACATGTGGAGAAAGCCGCCCAAAACTCCGGACAGTAAGATCGACAGCCATCTAACTTGTTTAGTGTCTTATCTCCTCAGCTGTGCGGGGGAGGGGGGGGGCAACACCCAGCGCGTTGATGCACAGTGGACCGTTTGAGTATACACAAGTCGGGGAGCAATCATGGACCCAGAAAGGCGACCTTATCCGTCGCTTTTTTTTTTTTTTTTCCTGAAAAATGGGAACGAACGAGGTAAAGCATGTAAAATTAGGGATGTAACGAACGGCATATATGTTTTGCTCCGAGTGTAAAGCCCAAAACAGGATGTGATTATGTATAGTACCCAGATTAATCACATTTACCACAGCATATTTATTAAATTATGAATATCTCAAAATATAATTATGCTGTTGTTAGTGTTTAACTTTGTAAAATATATATTTTCACGACCAAGATTTTTAATAGTTTTACAGATAATATGCTGTTGTTTGTTTTTTAAGTACCTACAAATAATATAACATGAATTTTAATTACTCTTTATTTAGTATTGAATTAGAAAATTTAAAAGCGATACTTTATTTACAATTAAAATGAAATTTAGAAAAATTTAATATTCGGCCTAAACTACTAAACTATATGCCGAATATTCGGTATTCGGCTAAATCACTATTCGTTACATCTTTAATATTTATTTTTAATCACTGACCATAGATGTGGAAAATATTTGTGTGTATGGGGGGGGGATGCGTCCCCGAATTGGAGCAGTTACGAATTAGTAGGACTATCCGATGCAGGCTCTCTTACCGAATTGCAGGAAGTTCAACGCCTTTTTCATCTAGTATTTTTTTTCTTTCTTTTTCTAAGCAGCACGTTGTTGTAAGCCTTCCCCCCCTCTCCCCCTTCCTGAATCGTTCGATCGCTGATCAGATCGCTCTATGCGGTTCAGGTAAGCCCTAGGGATAGGCTCCACCTAGGCGCTTGAGGGGGGGGGGGCGCCTCGCTTGGCGGTATTAAGAGGAAAGATAATTGGACCAGATATAAGCCGTAGTACTACTAGGAGAATCGACATTCTTCTTTTTCTTGCTATTAGTTTTTTTTCCCTCTTGACTGTGATTACATATTGACTCCCCTCGCCTTCTTATAACATCGTGAGGAATAGGCAAGTGTTTGAAGTCAATTAACAATCTTTTTTTTTTTTTTTTTTTTTTTTCATTCTTGGTTTTTATGGTTAAAGGGAGGGGGTTGGGGAATGATTATTAGTACTCGGAATGGGGGAGGTGCCTTATTAAGCAGTTCTTTTACAGTATCGGTGATTTGGCGGAAGGTTCTTTTCGAACAGACTTACTAAATCTGGGGTACTCGTTCTTCGGAGAGCATTGAGGGTTCTTTTAAAACACTATTACACAAATGAAAAACAAAACAAAATAATACTGTTTGAGTTTGAAATCCTTCCATATAAAAATAAACACTCAAAAAACTGGTGTTAAAAGATTTAAAAAAAAAAAAAAACTTTGTGAAAAAACACACATAAAAGGTTACTTCAAGGCGTAATTTTATCCTTCTATATAGTTACGCGATCCATGATACTCACTGACTCTGGAACAATTGCGGTTCAATATCTAGAAGATAAAACTTTAACCACCTTTACTCCAAAGAGATTAACAATTTAAGCGTAAGAAACGCAATAAATTCTACACGATTCGCGTGAAATTTTTCATAATTATTTTTAGAGATAAAGAGAATAATCTGCGCAACTTTAAAAATCTGAAAATCCACCCGTGCCCTAATTTTCAATCGATTTTTCGCCATTTTCAGCTCTATTTTATTATCGAGAGTAAAAAAAGTGAATCGTTTGCGTGACAAAATGACGTGTCGCAAGTGATAATGACGTCATACTGACGTCACGGTTATGTGGCTTTGAAGGGACAATTACGATTCCAATTGTTTTAAAATAGTTTTTCTAGATTATTCATTTTAGCATTTTTTTTAACAAAATGATTTCCTCTGCATATAACATTGATATAAGAGAGGATGTTTCTAAACGAAATCGCGTAAAATGAGACAGATGTTACGATTTTATGACGCTTCAGCTCCTGTAATTAACTTTTGAATGGCAATACTCAACATCATTGTGTTTCTAAGGTGTGCAAATAAATTTTTCAGCGATTATACCGCGCAGTTCGCACTCCAGATGGAGTATAGTATAGCTCGGGCACCGAACAACACGGATTCATATTGCACGGAACGTATTTACCGTGTTAAAGAAGGGGGGGTCTATTGTAACTTCGTATTCAATTCTTATTATAGACCCAAATCGAATTAATGCTCTTCTGGAAGTGCGCGGAAACTTTACGCATTTGGACGATGTCGTTTTGTGTAAACAGACCCTCTTATATCAGTGTTGCAAGCAGACGATGATTTTAATGAAAAAAATAATAATAATAATGCTATCTGGAAAAACTATTTTAAACGAATTTTCTCCTCAAAGCCTGATAACCGTGACTTTAATTTGCCGTCATTGTCACTTGTCGCGCAAATGAATCACTTCTTTTACTATCAGAAATAAAATGGAACAGAAAATATTCTAAAATCTCTAAAAAATTAGAGAAATGGGCGGATTTTCAATTTTTAAAAGTAGCATAGATTGTTTTTTATTTTTTCAAACATAATTATGAAAAATTTCAAGCGGATCGCACAAACGTTGTAGATGTTAGGACGCTTTTTGTGCTTAACTTTTTAATTTTTTGGGGGTAATGGCGGTAAAAGTTTTATCTTAGAGTGGTTGCCCGGAATTGTTAGAGAGTAGGGGATCAGCGTAACTATATAGTAGGATAAGATAGAGAGAAAGCACTTCGAAACTTTTCTTTTATAATTTACTCGTGTTGAAATATGTTAATAAGAGATTCAGAAGCTAGGTAAATCTCGCAGTTTTTTGCTATACTCCAGTTCAACTTAACCTGACAGTGCGTGGAAAGGTACGAGTGCCTTATTGCGCCGTTTGTCAGGTATTCGTGCGCGCTTTCTGGTCTTCCTCCCTTGTACTCTTTGACTAATTTCCCTATTTGGCGATCTATTGCCCGTCCTTCGTACTAATGCTGCTCTAGTACGTACACGTGTGGGAGTATTTAGGGGTGATAAGAAAGGAAGGACATTCCTTCAATCACCCCTTCTTGACCTTCCCCTGAAAGGTACGCGGAGGTCAGAATTGTTCTGAGAAATGTCTCTTTTTTTTTCTTTTCAAAGCAAAAATGTGACTGGGATGCGTGTGCTTACAGATTAATATACATATTCTTTTTTAAATATAAAATAGTTTAAACAATTGCTATTTTTTCGGCGTTTTCTATTGCAGTGCAAGTCCAGTCAAAAAAGAAAGTGAGAAAGAAAAACAAAGAACAAATCCTCTAATTTAAATGACTGGATTGTGAAACTCGTAATGCTTTTTCCTTTCTTTCCCCCGAATGTGGCAATATTGAAACAGAAATCGATGTGCCAGTAAAATATGCTTCTTGAGACAAATAAGGCGTTCAAAGCACTGTATTGTGCTGAGAAAAGAAAAATTAAAAGGAATTGAGAATGGTCGACCCTACCGCTATCTCACTAAGATGAAAGGCAGTGTTCTGGTAACTAAATTACGTGCATCATAAATTAGACTTTAAAATACATATGGGCAACCTCCGGCCCGCGGGCGGAAGGGGCGGGCTTTTGATCAGGCCAGCGGATCAGAAACCCAGTCGAACTTGCTCGCTCTCATCGTTATAAAAACACAACGGTATTTTTTTTTAAATTCTTTGCCAGTGTTGTTTCTCAAACCAGATCTTCACATACAAACTGACTGCATTCAAAGACAGCAGGATGAGAAATAACGCTGGGCACTGAATAAAATCTTCATCGTAGTATCTTTGCAAACGATGGGAGTGAACAGGTTAATCCTGATATCCCCTTCTCATCACTTTACATATACAACTCAGGGGCCGATCCAGAAATTTTTTCTAGGGCACCATTTTTGTGAATTTTTATGACAATTTTTAATAAGTCACTTTTTTGGTTAAAATAATTGATAAAACAGATTAAAATACAAGGTAAAATGCGAATGAAGGGCCGTTTCAATTGATTGTGTTGTGAAAGGGCCGCAAAACGGACCCAGTTTTCGTCTGCACCGACCCCTACACTGCTTGAACTTTTTGTTCCTTTCAAAGATGGTCACAGGGATCTTACATTTTTCAAAGCCCCGAGTTTAAAGTTACCCCCGAAGTTAAAATTAACCGCGAGGAGACGTCACTGCCGGCAACGGGGGGATGGGAGTCACTGAAAGATGACAATTTTAAAAGAAGAATTATCTTCTGTAAAATGACTACGAAGGATGGGTGGGGAGGGGTAAAGAAAAGGGCCCGATTAACGCACGGGCCAACTGGGTCACGGCCCTTTTTGTTTTTTAGTTTTAATCTTTTAATTAAAAAAATTACAAATATTCCAGTGTAATATACCAAAATATTATTTAATGAAAATTTAGTTTTTTGTCTTATGAACATAGTAAAACAAGCAATGAATATGTTTTAGTCCTGATTTATATGTTTATTTAATATAATGTAAGGTATCAAAATTTAAAAAAAAATTGTAATAATTAAAAGAAAGGGATAGGGCCCGAATGCAGAGCCTTATTATCGCATTCGCAAATCGGGACTCTGCCCAGGGTCCCCGGTTCGAAAGGGGCCCAAATTTCAAATGTTGTTATGAAATATTCTTTTTTATGTCAAAATTTTATGAAAAAGAAAACTAATTTCATAGATGGGGGCCCCCAAATTCATCAATGCCGGGGCCCCTGTTGGTCATAATTGGGCCCTTCGGAACTTCTAAGTGGTGTTCCAGCCTTATGCGGTTGGAACGTAATATAATCATCCAATACAGGAGCAGTAGCCATTATTACCGACGTGCGAAAGCGGAGATAAGGAAGAAAAGAAGTAAAGAACGGAGAATGTGTAATGGATTTTCCCGTTCTGGCGTGGGGGAGGGTTGCTACGATCTTCGCTCCTTAAAAATTCCGCCAAAACTTGCTTTGACACTATTGGATAGCAAAGCGTTGACACAATAAACACATTTTCATTTATATAAAGGCGATATATTAAATTATTGAGCACGCTTTCATTATATAAACATGTTTTTTCCCCTTTACAGACGAATTTCACATAAAAAGTAATACATATACGGACGAACTATATTGTAAGGTCGGAAGAACACAAGGCATAGCCTTCCACGTACTGTCAGGTTAAGTTGAACTGGAGTATAGTACAGCCACCATTAAGTTTACGATCGTTAAACAATGTTGTTTAAACGACGGAATGATTAAAAAGTGCACGATCAGGCGTTTGATGCGTTGTTTTACATTTGTAAACGTTCGTTTAAGCTGTACTAAACAGTGCCGCACACAGAATTTTCTATTGGAGGGGTCCAGCCCATAAAAAATGTGACTCTAATCATCTGAAAAAAAAGCGGATTTTTTAAAAATGTATCATAACCTCTTTTTATTGTGTTTTTATTTATTTATCTTAACTGCTGAAAATAAGTTTTCTAACATATTTAAATGTCGAAAATTACATGATGATTTAACGAAGCAAAATTGATAACTCTTTTGGGAAGGGGTCCGGACCCCTTCGACCCCTCCCTTGTGTACGCCACTGGTACTAGATAAGAGCTGCTAGCCTTATTATTGACTATTGAAGCCTCTTAACATAGTTTAACAAGACTAAATCGTTTTTCTTCTTCTTTTAACCCTTTAACGCGCAGAGTTCCCGCTCTGGAAACACCCAACTCTGACGTTTTGACTGTTGCCAGTCACGAAAGAATAGATTGGATTTCTATAAAAATAGTCGCGGGTGACATAGCTCCGCGAGAATCCTTTACTTTTCAGCACGTCATTTCCCGTAAACAAAATGGTCACGATTATTTTTAACAGCACTGACATCTGCTGAAAAATGGAAGAATGCGAGAACAGCCGGATAGATTGCCCAATGCTGAAAAAAAGGCAGCCGTTGCCATCTCTCGACTACCAGCAAGATGGCGGACGATAGAAACGTGTTGAAATAGCGAACACGTGTCGAAACGTGTTGAACAGCTGGCTGTGCCGGGCACAGCCAGCTGTCGTCAAAAAAGGGTCTCTAGATCTGTGGCACGCGATGAACGTTTCGATCGTCCGCCCTCTTGCTGGTAGTTAAGTCGAGCGATGGCAGCGGCTGCCCTTTTTTCAGCATTGGGAAAAGGTTGCGCCTCAAAGGGTTAAACACATGTTTTTTTTTCCCACGGCATTTTCTAAATATTTTTAGATTTCCAAGCTGTGTTGTGCGCAACCCCCTTAGACGTTGTCGCATTCAGTCAGAATTTTGCACGCGCCTTATTCGAATGCCAATGTAAAATTCTCAGAAGCTGTAAATATTCAGATGATTATTTCGGTCCACCCTAATGAGCAGAAGTGATGTCGTTTTGAGAGGAAAGATTGAGGCTGTAACAAAACAAGTGTCTGGGGGGGCTGAATGAAAGTTTCGCAGAAGAGAAGGAAAGCGCACAGTTCTGTCTCTTGCGATCCACGAAATTTTCTAATATTAAATTTGGCAAGCAGATGCCGAGATGATTGCGCCATTTGTTTTGGCTGGAGTGAAAAACGGAAATCGCGATTCGATTTAGCGGTTTTTGCTCGATTCTTCACGTACGAGAATGACACTCGGTGCTTCCATCTCTGAGCTAACTTTTTCCCAACCTGGTTTGAATTCCACGAAAGCTGCTGTGGTATTTGGGCCCAAGCGAATTGACTAACCTGAATATGGCTTTGACGTCTGCTTCTGTCTTCCTAAGATTTAATGATTCATCAATAAGAACTGAGTGAGCTGCTTACGAGAAATGTTATGAAATGTTCTATGTTTTTTTATTTATTTATTCAGGATCAGTTTATCCGTTTTAAAGAGGTTTGTAGAGCTAACTCGAAAGCTTAGCAAGTACTCTCCGTTCTTACCCAATTCTGTGAACTGCGAAAGAACAGTTTCCTGTTGGAGCCAAATATTATCCGCATTAGTCCAATGAATTTCTATGAATGCCTGCCGCGTCGATGCCATATACTAATTCCAAAATTTTCTTTTAGGCCCTCTATTTTGCATACTTAAGATTGCAAACATATTTAAAAAACGCAGGTGGGTTTTCTGCCAGCCCTGCACTGGACACTTCTTTTATTGCATCAGAAAAACAAAATTCTCGATTTATTTTATTACCTTCATCAGACAAAATGCTCAAATACTTTTCAAACCTTGAAAGGGGGGGGGGGGGACGATCGTGTAACCGCATAATTTGTTTTTCAATCAATATGTTGTGAACACGCATAGGCGAATAATACATATTTATATAGGGTCGTATACTGACCTTATGAATTGATGAATTATTATTATGTGTTTCTAATTAAAAGCAGGACATATACGGAAAAACTAGTCGAAGTTGTTTGGACGCACACACATTTAATGAATCTTCTATTTACAAAGTTATACTAGAAATCTTTTACACCACTTAGGTACGTTAACAAAACATCATCCACACAGGATTCACTTCTTTAAAAAGGAACAAGAATACACGCCACCCAGGCATGCACGAAAAGTTCCATCTCCGTTCAATATCTCCGAACGTCTCTGCCAACTTCACTCTAACTAACGGCTCGCTTCTTCCGAATTCGCCAGCTAACGAAAAACAAAACACCACGTGACCTCCCACGTCAGGGGGGGTCTCGAAGGAAGGGGTGAAGATCTCTCAGCCCTTTCAGCAGCTGCGCTCTTATTGAAACTTCGGATTCTACATTTATGGCCAAGAGTGGCACTCAAAACAGAACGTTTTATTGACCCACTCAAGAGATGGCTGAGTCCACCTTGCACTCCCCTGGAATCGAACCCGGGACCGTGACACGGCAGCACAATGGGATAACCATTACGCTACTCCCACTGGGTTTCAAGTAAATCAGTACTTATTTTTGAGATAACCTACAAATTCTTGAAAAAATCACCTGGGAAAACTCGGGGACTTTTCATCTAAAAAAAAAATGTGTTACGATGAACTCTGGTATTGCGTCAATCGGCAACTACTTTTTATTCGAAGTCATAAATTATCTGACGAGTTTCTATAAGAGTTTTAACCAAAACATAGCAAAGATTTCATTCATGAGAAAGATGAGTAGGTAATTTTATCTCTCGGTTTCCCTTTTTTTTTATTATTAATATTATTTTTTTTTTTTATTCTGGCATTCGTACAAAGTGATAATGTTTGTCTGACATCTTATCGTGGCGATTCCCCAGAGGCCATAATTCTCGTAAGAGAGTAATGATAACAGCGGTTCCTCCCCAGCAGTCTTGTCCTTCCTTTTATGTTTACTTTTTCATTGCCGCGCTCCCAAAACAGCTGGCTTTATAGGCTACGGTTGGAGTTGCCTCATTTGCGCCTTCTCCTCTGCCTCTCTCTGCCGACTTCTATGCAGTGATGGTAACTGTAGGGAAAAATCGCTGAAATTACGATTCTGAAGGGGGGGAAAGGGAAATTATTCGGAAAATTCCATGTTTTGAGGGAAATTTTCGCATCGTGTTTTTTTTCCCCCTGTCCATTTATTATATTTCCATGTTATCAGCTCGGCTTAGCTTCGGCTTAACCCTTTGAGGCGCAACCCTTTCCCAATGCTGAGAACAGGGCAGCCGATGCCATCGCTCGACTTAACTACCAGCAAGATGGCGGACGATCGAAACGTTCATCATGTCGTCAAAAAAGGGTCTCTCGATCTGTGGCACTCGATGAACGTTTCGATCGTCCGCCATCTTGCTGGTAGTTAAGTCGAGCGATGGCAACGGCTGCCCTGTTCTCAGCATTGGGCCATCTATCCAGCTGTTCTCGCATTCTTCCATTTTTCAGCAGATGTCAGTGCTGTTGAAAAGAATCGTGACCATTTTTTCACGGGAAATGACGTGCTAAAAAGTAAAGGATTCTCGTAGAACTATGTCACCCGCCACTATTTTTATAGAAATCCAATCTACTCTTCGCGACTGGCAACAGTCAAAACGTCAGAGTTGGGTGTTCCCAGAGCGGGAACACTGCGCGTTAAAGGGTTAAAAGTACTGTGCATTTGTGGATAATTCACTTTCGAACTTGTTTACTTGGCTTCCAGAACAATCTTTTAAATTCTCGTCGAATAAAGTGGACAACACCGTGACAGTTTTTACTAGAACGGAAAGGGGAAAGTGTAGGACGAAAGCAACTAGGGGATGAGTGGGAATCAAACCCATCATTATAAGATTAGTGTTGAAAATAAGTCGCAGGCTCCAAGCACACTTTTATCTACTTCATATTAAAAACCATCAAATTTGAAACTTTTTTCATGTGTAGAAGTGTTCCGCTGTTTTATTTCAATCCGAAACATTGTTACTTCTTTTCGCATATTTGAAACTTTTTCTTTCCTCCTGTACAGTCTGTCGTAATGTATCCGAACATTTCTTGTTAAAGAATCCTATGGTTATTTCTTAAAAATGGAATTTAGGTCTATTAAATATCTATCACTTGTATTTCCTGTTCCGTGATCTAATTTTCAGATATATGAAATATTTGAAGTTGAAAAGCGGGGAGGGAGGGGGGATTAAACTTGGTAATAATACTTCACGATAGAGGGCAGCATTATCGATTTTTAAAATGAGGGGAAATTTTTGAGGGAAAAAAACGAGACGAGGTTACCATCACTGCTTCTATGCACTGGCGTGGCGAATCCAGAAAAGTTTTAAGGGAGGGGCGGTAAACGGGACGAAATATATCACTGATAGGATACGACTTTTTAATTCTTTTAAATGTTGAAACCATGTTTAGCGTAATCGCAACGGAGAAGATTCTCCTTTGACCGATGTTGCCTCCCAAAATTGGTCTTGGAATGCTTCGCTTACCTCCGGCTTTGTGATTGCGCTATCGGTACGGTACAATTGTTCTAAGCAGAGGCGTAGCCAAGGGGGGGGGTTAGGGGGGTCATAACCCCCCCCCCCCATGAGAAATTTTTTGCCATACAAAATTTACATTCTTCACTACATTATCACACACACGTATACATATATGTGAGTTGTAGTAGTCGTAACACCCCCCATGAAAAATTTCTGGCTACGCCCCTGGTTCTAAGGAATTAGTGTATCGATTTTCGTACTCTAGCGCAAACGCTGCCGCACCGCAAGAAAGCCCCCCCCCCCCAGCTAGGGAGCAAACAAGTTAAAATCAGTAAGACACTTTAACATTTATTTTAAATTACTGTCCTTAGAATCACAAATGTATGTGAGTTTTTTTTTTTTTTTTTTTTCATGATGAACACCTCTCGCCAGAAACCAATATATTAATAGTCATTCTAAGACATTTTGTGAATGACCTTACAAATGAAGTGATTGGTGTTGGTCTTAAATTACAGAAAAAAAACGCAGTTTTCTGATCTGCCATGGACGTTTCTTTACCTACGTAACTCCTCTGCCCCTTACAAAGAAGTGACATTTACATTAACCCGTTGAGGCGCAACCCTTTCCCAATGCTGAAAAAAAGGGCAGCTGTTGCCATCGCTCGACTTAACTACCAGGAAGATGGTGGACGATCGAAACGTTCATCGCGGGCCACAGATCTAGAGGATCATTGGGCAATCTATCCAGCTGTTCTCGCATTCTTCCATTTTTCAGCAGATGTAGATGTCAGTGCTGTTAAAAATAATCGTGACAATTTTCTTACGGAAAAATGACGTGCTTAAAAGTAAAGGATTCTCGTGGAGCTATGTCACCCGCAACTATTTTTATAGAAATCTAATCTATTCTTCGTGACTGGCAACAGTCAAAACGTCAGAGTGTGGTGTTTCCAGAGCGGGAACACTGCGCATTAAAGGGTTAATACTGATTCTTCACTCCTACATCTCGCGGGGATGAATCCGACACTTAACAACAAAAACACTCAACAGAAACTGGTATTAAAAATAATTAAAAACTTAATAATACACATAAAAAGGTACTAAGCATATAATGATCGTTTCGGGTGACGCAAAAGGTCCACCGTTCTTCAGTTGTAAAGAAGGTGAATCCTCCACACGAATGTTCATATTGCGATAAGCACCTTTTTTTATGTGTGTTGCATCTTTTTGATTTAGCGCCATATTACTAAATTGACTCCAGCTAATATATTTCTAAAAACCCATTCAATGCTCAGCACCTAACATTCGAATAACATATGGCATGCGAAAAGAAATCGCAAATAGCATTCGAATAGAAACCGCGATTAGTATTCAAATAGTAAAAATCGGGAATATTCACTGTTCGATTAATCGATTTATTCACTATATTCGATTGGTAGTAATCCAGTGTAGAATTCATTCGAATGGCACGTCACTGCGAGCAGGAGATGGGTGAGAATTTTCGGGTTTAGCAATGAGAACTGTAAGTGGTAAATGTTTCATATTCTGATGGTCCCCACTTGACACGTCCATGGAAGTATTTATTACACACGTCCGCTTCTCCTTCTCCAAAGACCTTCAAAGTTCGTCTGCTGTCTTTGAGAAGCCGGGGCACAGGGGGAATTTCCCCCCCCCCCCTCCAATCTTGTTTACACTTTACCCGCTTAAATTTTCCCTTCTTCCGCAGGTCTTGTATTATATATATATATATATATATATATATTTTTTTTTCTCCCCTTCACATTGAAAGGGAAAAGTGCCCCCCAGCTGTAACTGAGGAAAATCAATTTCTGTTTTTAGATTTTCCAAGAGTACTAAGAATTCACTAAGAGTTTAGATTCACTAAGCGTACAGGGGTACACAGGGACTGATCTACACGCTTGGGAGCCCAGGGCACAGATACTTTTGGGGGCCCCCTGCACAAAAATATTTCGCAGAATATTACTTAATTAAATTAAGTGAAAACCAATTATCATTCCAAAGTTAACCATATGTAAACATTTACAAATCAGTAAAATGTCACAACAAATACCACTTTTATGAATTTTTCAGTTTTGAAATGTTTTTATGGGTATTTACAGTCGTTACACACTTTAGAAACGATAAGAGGAGGAGCATGCTGAGGTGTCCTATCGAATTTGCGAATATCGAATCGAATGGATAATTTTTAACTCCGCAAGTGACATTAAATTAAAAATTTTGAATATTTGTGATGAAATGAAGTAAGTAATCAGAAATTTTTACTCTTGAGAGATAATTTTAGTAGTTATTATGATTACCTAAAAGGAAGTTTTGGGGTCCCTAAAAATTGTGGGCCCAGGGCACGTGCCCTGCAGTAAATCAGTCCCTGGGGGTACATATACCCCATGAAAAAAAATACTGTCGAACGTAATAAACGGATGATAATCTCAAGTAAAGAACGAATAAAATGTATCTAGATAACAGCAATTTAGGCGTAAGTGATTTAGTAGTAACATAGTTAAACCACTTAAATCGGCGATTACATTTAATTTAAATGGTTGTATGCTATCCAGCCCACAACCCCCTCAACTCTGTCGTATTCCGCTTTCCTTTCTCCGAAGTGTTTGTTCTTCGAATTCCTACGCATTTTAAACGTCTTCCACTCCTTTCAGACAGCGCGTTTTTCTGGTGCTGCTCGGCTAGTGGGCGGAAATTCATGCCCTTCGCTCTCTATCGACTGAGTGCTCGTGACGTCACAGCACCTGGGGTTGACTCGACTGCAGCGGCAGCGACGAGGTAAACAAGATGACGGGACGCTACCATTTCGAACGTAGAGGGATAAAGGAAGGAACAGAAAGTGGGAGGAAATTGGAGGGGGGGTGGGGGTGGGGGTCCCATCTCCTATGGACATAGATATATAGATATAAAGAGGAGTGTCTCAAACTCTGTAGTTTCTCTGTAAGCTGGAAATTCATAATTATAATTTATCCTGCTTGGATCGCATGGCATGAATCTGTATTCTGTTGGTCTTATTTCAGTTACGTTTAAAAAAAAAAAAAAAGTCTTAATTGCCTCTAGGTATTGATTTCTTGTGTACTTTTTTTCTCTCATTTCAGAAAAAAAACTACTTGCTATGTATATTTTAAGGGGGGGGGGGGAAGATTGACACTACTTACCCAGCAAACACACACAGGTTCTCTGAACGTCTATTAACGTTCAGAGAACCTGTGTGTGTTTGCTGGGTATGAACTCTTTATGTTGTGTAAAATAACTTCAAAATATTACTAAAATATTAATCTTATTAATTTTTTATACTTTTATTTTTCTTGCAGTGAGTTGTATTATAATTGTCTTTCTTACAATTAAACGTATTGCAATTTTTAATATCTTGAAACATTAACTGTTCTCTGGCCAATGATCTATTGTGTTAATTGTATTTCACAAGTGAACCACCAGATACCTCCAGTGCGTTTGTTGTACAATTTATTTGCCAGGACAGGGCAGTTCACGACGCCCAGTGTGTCGTTTACAGCTACATAAGTCCTTCGTCCTTCCTTAAATTCCCCGCCACAGTTTGGATCCTCATCAGTAGGAGGAGGAGGGGGGGGGGACTTCTGAATATTAGCACCCCTCAGAAATTGCTAGTGACCGCCGAGTTACACTTTGGAACCACATATTTAACGTGCACGTACACCGCATGTACATGGTGGTTACAGTGATACGTCGGAATCGAATTCTGCACATATCAGCGATCTCCCGCTGGCCTTATGTGGTCTGCCACAGCTTTTCATGCGGCCCGCGTAGCATATTAAAACCCATATAAACCATTCCGAATCTCAGTTATACGGCTCAAGACTTTGTTAACATCCTAAAGATTGGCCCGCAGCTTGTCAGAGGTTGTCGATACCTGCCTTAGAGGAACCTGAATGTATAATTGTTGGCGGGCTCAAAAGCGCCCCCCCCCTTTGACTAAAAATTTGTAATGTTACAGAAGTTACGCTTCAAATGACTTCACCTCGATAAATGATACTCCAAGGTAATAAACATGACGTTTGTTCTGTCCCTAAATACAATGTAAACAAACATTGTTGCATGGTGACATGTGTTTTAAAAGTGTATATCTGTATTTCTTCTCATTATTATTTTTTTTTTTTTTTTGCTAATTAAAAAAAATGTTTAAACTATTTTAGTAATTTTGGGGCCCCTAAACATAAGGCTCTAAGGCCAAGACCTAGTTGGCTTGTGCAGTAATGTAGTCGTGCTGATGAAGAGTCATGTAACCCGAAAGTGATATAGCAAAATCTTAGCGAATTTCAAGGAGCGGTAGATCAGATTCTTAATATTGAAATTTCGTTATAATTGATTTTTTTATTATTATTAAATGTTTTATTTGTTGATCTGAAGTACCTGGTTGTGCTTCGCTTGTGAATAGGGTTGCCAACCGTCCCGCGAGAGCATTTTTTTTTTAAAAAATAGAATAAGTAATTAAATAATTTGATAAATTATTATGTGGGAGTGTCTGTGATCCCAGAAGAGAGAGATTTTAAATATTAAGTTTCTCCTTAAATGAATAGGATCTCGGCAGAAGTGATTGTGTACTGCCCATTCTTTCTTTTTAAATAAGTAATATTTTGTTTTCAGTAAAAGTAGATCAATGTGATTTGAGACTAAGTTTCTCTTGTAGGTATATTATCGATACCTACTTAAGGGGTTGCTTTAACTATTTTTTTTAAAGCCAAAGGTTTTGTTTTTATTTGTGAAAGGAAATATTAATTTAATTAACTTTAAATGAAAATGATAGTACTTTTTGTTTTGATTACAAAGAAGAGAGATGGAAGACTCGTTAAATTAATGTTAATTTTCCATTAGTTTGCCTGATTGATTGTTTTAACTTTTGTTAACTATGTTGCATGTATAATTATATAGTTAACATGATATTCAATAAAACTATTTGAAATGTAGAAAATTTTGTTTCTATCCTTCCTGTAATAAATAAGCTGCATCCCGCTTTTTTTTTAACCACGGCCAGCATTTTAATTCTGAAAGTCTCGTAAATCCCTGTTTAAAAGTGGGCAAGATTACTTGTGAAACTTAAATTTGCTTACTCGGAATCTTTACGAATACTGACGGATCCTTTTTAATGGAACATGAGTAAGGGTTTTTTATCGATTGACGTTTTACCTGCGTATTGTAGGGGAACTGAGCATTCACGACTGTTGAATCTATAGAATTCAGTTTTTAAATAAAAAATTTGTTACAATCGCATTAAAAAAACTCTTTTAATTTAGCAATTTTAATAAAATGTAAGTTAATGGACAATACTTGTTAACCCAAAATAATCAAAATTGAGAACTTTTGTAATTGCTTCATTTAACTTTGTTTAGAACAAATCGTTCGTTTTCTTTGCCATAATTGAAAGAAGGATTTTTTTATCATGTGAATGTGTGGGCATGATGAGTGTGCGAACTATGTGACGACACAGGACCCCGCGCATGTGGGTTGTTGAGTTTGTATTTTATATGTGCATTTCTGTTATTTTCAAAATTAAAAACGGAAAAAGAACTTTTTGTGATTTCTGTGTCTCGAAAAAAAAAAAAAAAAATCTAGCATCGTTGGCTATAATTTCAATCGAACGTGAAATTACTAGGAGAATACTTTATAACGATGTTATAAATAACTTATTAATAAGTTAATTAGAATAGACTCATTTAAATTTATTATTTCGAAATTTTTTGCTTTTATTTTTATTTATTTATTTTTTGACAATCACGGCAAAATTTTATTCAGTTGAAATTTTTCTGATCTCTTTTTGTAAAAATACCCTCAAATAAGATGCAGCTTAAATTTTTTATTAAGAAAATTATTCCAGAACTAATATGAAGTGGTTGTATAGTTAAAATTGCTATTTTTTCCCCGCATAAATTGCCCTAAATAATTCTTTAATTTTTTTTTTTTTTTTTTTTTTTTTTTTTCAAATTAACTGACTGTATAACTCTTAGTGAGAAGTTTTACTTAAAAAACACTTTCAGCATGAAATACTTTTGGAAAAAGGGGGGCGGGGTTAACAATTTCCCCGGATCGTTCGTAGTCTGTGAAGTGAAACTGACTCATTCGTACTTTGGAAATTTTCCAAAGCGCCCTCTATTGTTAGATTTCTATTGTTGGATTGGAGAAACCTCTCCCATCTTTTTTTCTTTACGCTGTGGCTGTGACACTTACTCAACAGACATTAACAGATTTAACTTTGTATTTGTTTTACAACAGTCGTGTTTTTTTTTTTTTTTTTTTTTTTTTTTTAAGAGGAGGTTTGCACTGATCCCGTAAACGGGTCATTTTCAAAAATCAGTACCATTTGTTGTCCGCTTGTAAAATATTTTTTCTACAAGGTATAAAAAAATTTAAACGATTTTTCCTTTTATCATGGTTTCTATCAGACAGTTTATACAAGACTTAATAATTAAATATAGCTGTCCGGATATTTATATCAGTCTGATACCATACATTATTTTCAACTTTTTAAACCACAAAATTAAAATTTGAGAATACCAACACCTGTTTACCATTAAAGCATGGTCGAAAAAGAAATATACACAGACTTCTTGAGTTTTTGTCATTTGACTGAAAAAGCAAAAGCCCATTTGTGATAAGTGTTTTATTGCATGTCATGTCTGTTACCTTAATTAGTTGTATACATAACGTGACCATTTATTTTTTTCTTCAGAACGGGACATCTACTGCTTTTTTGGCAACAGTGTATCTATTTTCTTCCGCAAAACAGGACATCTACTGTTTTTAAGGTAATAGTGTAGGGAGACTGAATGGACAGGTCTCGGTATCTTATAGTTGTTAAGAAAACGCGCAAAAAAGCTTGTGCTAATGTTAATATCAAAATAATATGAAAAAAAAAAAAACTTTGCTAAAACACACATATACCATTAAAAAATAGTGCAAGACGTACGTTTCGGGTGGTACAAGGGGTAGGCCCTTCTTCGACTTCAAAAACCCCATCCGACACAAGGCAGGAAGGTAGGAAAGTGAGAAATGTACACAAAAGGACACACGGAGCGATGGCAACGGCTGGAAAGTACTACCTGGAGTGGAAAATTCACTCAAAATACTGGTGTTAAACGATAAAGTAATTAAAAAACTTTGTAAAAAACACACATAAGAAGTAATAGGTAAGAGGATACGCACGTTTCGTTCAAAAATTGTTTTGAACTTCATCAGTCCAAGCCCTTCGTCGTAAAGAACACAGGGAACTGAAAAGAGATAAACAAGCAAAATAGATCTTGCTTGTTTATCTCTTTTCAGTTCCCTGTGTTCTTTACGACGAAGGGCTTGGACTGATGAAGTTCAAAACAATTTTTGAACGAAACGTGCGTATCCTCTTACCTATTACTTCTTATGTGTGTTTTTTACAAAGTTTTTTAATTACTTTACTACCTGGAGTACTGCCAGTAGTCTAGTAGTACCTGAAGTACTGGTAGTACTGGAAGTATTGCCAGTAGTCTGGTAGTACTGGAAAGTACTACCATACTACCAGCAAGATGGCGGACGATCGAAACGTTCATCGCGTGCCACAGATCTAGAGACCCTTTTTTGACGCAGCTGGCTTGCCCTTTTTCAGCATTGGAAAGTGTTGCGCCTCAAAGGGTTAACTGAAGGAGCGAGCCAAGCAGCAGCAACTGTGCAACGCAGGCGGCCCGATATCTGGAACCGGCCCTGTGTGTGTGTGGTGGGGGGGGGGGGGGGGAACACATCCCAAGTGATGTTGCCCAGTTGTTGTCCTGCCGCCGCTCCTCGGGAGGAGGCAAGTGCGTTTTTCGAAAAACGCTTCGGAAGTTTTTCTTCGATCCGTCTGTTGACCTTGCCGCTCTCTCTCGCATACCACCGCCCTGAATTTCGCGCAACAAAGCAGTTTTTATATTCCGATTAAGGAAGTGCTTCGGTTTAGTCTTTCAACGTAAACTGTCCCGTCTGTGGAATAGTTATGTTATTGTAGGTGTGCGCCCGGATTTCGCAATGTTTGAGAGGGGGGGGGGGGCGCAAGCGGACGGTGTCCCCTCTCAAGCAGTATCGGTTGTTTTAGAAGACCTCTTGAGTGGTCCCAGACGCGCTTTCGGATCGGATCGAAGCAGGTTCCCATTAATAGAGAGCCATTAAGCCGCGACGTTTTTAAGTGTGCTTTTCGAATAAAATGAAGTTTCCAGCGCATGCGTCCTTCTGCGTTTCATAGAATATTTCGAATCGTTTTCGCTTTTGGACAATCGCACGCCGTTTAAAATATTTCGTGAAATAATCTGTCCCCCCCACCTTCTTTTTTTTCATGGTTAAGAAGGGAAGGAGGGTTGTTACACATGGTCCAAAAAAAAAACCCTCCCCTCCCCCCCCCCCCCCCAAAAAAAAAAAAAAAAGTTTTTAGCTACCTTTATTTTTAAACACTACAGCTAAGTGTTTAGCTTGGTTTGCCTGTCTGTGCTGTTACTACCATAATTATATTTCTAGTTCAAAAAAAAAAAAAAAAAAAAAAAACTGATGAAGTGCACACTAATACCAAAAAAGGCATTGCTAAAGGGTTACATTCTGTGAACGTGAGTAATATTCAAACAGTATATTATGATTTGCACTTTTTTTTTTTTTTTTTTTTTTTTTTTTTTGCTGAATTATTCCTCCGCCCCCCCCCCACCCCCCAAAAAAAAAAAAAAAAAAAAATTCTGGATTTGCCACTGTTTATAATATTCATGGGTTATCCAGAGCAGCAGTTCTCTACCAGTGGAGCACACACGCCTTGGGGGCGCAGAGAGTTTGCGGGGGGGGGGGGGGGGAGGCGAAAGAATAAATAGTAATTTATGCTTTTAAAAATAATCTTATTTATTCTTATTTTTGCTCTAATGTTTATTTCGCTAAAATGTTTATTCAAACTTTAACATTATTTTGATAAAAAAGCTATTAAAGGCTGATTGTGGAAGAATTAAGAACTGTACTATGTAAGCTGAGAAATGTGAGGGAGGGAGTGCAATATCGTAAGTTATCCTTTGTGTGTGTGTGTGGGGGGGGGGGCACAGTGTTAAAAGGTTGTGAACTGCTGATCCAGAGCATCTCTATAAACAGAAACAACACAACAAAAAATATATTAATATTTGTGTTACAAAGATCAGTGCCGGTCCGGGGTACTTTACGAATTGGTGCTAACTGTAAAAATTGCACCCTCTCTCACACACACATGCACGTAGCTAGAAAAGTAAGGAATGGCAGATATCTATGATCGAGTAGAAACATTTTGTAATTAATTCCTTGCAATCTAGAATCATCTAAATGCTTTTAAAATGAGTGTCTGACACACACTTACTATATCAACAAAGCTGCAACACTTAAATAAACATTTACGTGTTGCAGCTTTGACTTGAAGACTAGACTTGTTAGTTTTCATCCTATTGATAACATTTTTAATCACCGTGATCAGTGAAAGTCCCTAGTTTAATATCATTCCCTTCAACTGCCTCGGAATTTGATGTTTTTCAGTGTTACAAAATAAAATATGCAATTCATAAAAAGCAAGTTTGATTGTGAAAAAAAAAATGTCATACTTGGCAATTTTCTTACATACTATTTTCTTCTTTGTAGGTGACTGTGATAGTTCGTCAGCATGGACCCTGTGCTGTCGAAAAAACATATGAGGCACAGACAGATTTCCTCCCTGCAGTGTTCACAGACGGATCTAAGGCAAGTGGCCCGGGTGTGAGAATACGAGAGGAGGTGGCCGGCAAGCATGTGGAGATACACCTACGCTACATCGCAACGCGCATCGTCATCCGCCAAGTGGGCCGCTACTTGGCTTTTGCCGTCAAGATGCCCAGCTCCATTGCAGTGCAGGGGGCTGAGGAAGATACCCTCGAACTGTGCGTGAGGGGCTGTCCCCGTCGCGAGAGGATAGACTTTG
The DNA here is from genome assembly GCA_038373885.1 of Cheiracanthium punctorium. Lineage (NCBI taxonomy): Eukaryota > Metazoa > Arthropoda > Arachnida > Araneae > Cheiracanthiidae > Cheiracanthium > Cheiracanthium punctorium. The sequence goes on along the minus strand of JAWZYV010000740.1, from coordinate 282,406 downwards.
AGCGTGTTCTCGAGCCTGAGAGCGCGTCCAAAAAGGAGGCCATTGCAGTGTGCAAGGCCCTCAACATCACGGACTTTTATCTGGACGCATGTGTCTTCGACCTGCTGACGACGGGAGATGGCAGCTTCAGTGCTGCAGCCAGGGAAGCCATGCTGGACTCGGGACAAATCCCGGTCGCCAACTCCAGTACTGCTGCAGCCATCATCCCGCGCAGCGTCGAAGTCAGCAGCAGTGCAGCTGACTGTCAGTCTTCATTGTACATGGCTCTGTTTGTGGAGTTGATCCTTTTTCTACAGTTTCATGCAAACAGATAACCCAAGTTTCCTAAATGCAGACTGGCTATTGAACTTTCAAAAAGAATGCGAAGAAAGGAAGAAAAACATAAATAAAGGGTTGCAAGCTTAAAGGATTATTGAAGTGCCAAATGATAATTATTATTTTGAATCTGTATTTACATACAGCAACTTTAGAGCTGAAATTGCCCAATTACACAGCTTTCTACAGTACAAGAGTTGGTGTCAGTTAAACTAACACTTTTTTTTTAATGATTAGTTAATGTTTCATTTGTAAAGAAGGTGAAAAGATAGTCTTGATCTAAAAAAATTCAACAATAGTGTAGTTTTAAAAGGTATTTCTATAAAATTTGTAAATTATAATTTTAGTTTGCCATTATAGTTGTTTTTGTAATCATTCCAAAGACTACTCAAAGATAGATGATCTGATTTACTGTTGAATACATCTAAATTCTGTCAATGGTTAATTTGTGTTCTTCTGAAAATTCAAATATTTAACTACAAAGAAATTAAATTTGATAGATCCAGAAAAAATGTGTGTGTGCTTGCAATCCCTTTTGCACATGCACATTTTGTTTTTTTCTAAGACATGATTGATTTCTCTTTTGAAGTCAGTTAAATAGCAGCTCATTTTGGCACAAAGATGTTTTTTGGCAAGTTGATTCATTAAATTTCCAATCCTTTAAATCATGCTTTTCCCCCATTCATTGAATCGCTATGTAGTTAAATTTCTTAAACATTCTGCTGAATAGTATTACTGAACTAAACTCGGTGAACAAAATTGACTTTGTCTTATTGTTGTATTGCTTTTGCCGGCTGTATTATGAATGCTGTCAAAAAATGAATATTAAAATTCTTAATGCTGTTGAGTATTTAAAATATTTTTTATTAGTATTAAAAGCAGATCCCGAAAATTTAAATTCTAAAAGTGTTTTAGAATGACAGGCCTTGTGACAATTTTTAAGAAATAATGTATCATAGGCTTTTGACCTGTCATTGCAGGAACTTGAATTGTCCAGTAATTTATTTTTCACGGTTACTGTTGATAGTTTGCTCATGATGCTTCTAGTTATTGTGTTTGTTTATACTGACAGTAGAGAAACAGGATATGGATAGCTAAAAAACACCCAGAAACTTTGATAACAACTCTTCAAAAGTAAGATATGTTACTTTTGTAAGATAATGAAGTAGCATATCATACCCGAAAAGATAATTCCTGGATGTGAAATTGTAAAGAGAATCAGAAATAATAAAAACAATACTTCTGATGCAGAATGTTTAAAAAAAAAGTTTTAAATTAATATAGAATACTTTATAGATTCACAAATGTATGGTACATAAAGTGTCATATGCTCATAAAGATATTTATAAATAAACATTGTAAATATTGTTTTTATATTTGATTAAATATATTTGTATATTATTATTTGAAGAGATTTAGTTTTTAAGGAAATTCTACCAGTGGTAGAATCATACTCAGGTTTTTGTGAAGTCCTGTTAAAAGTGTTTTGCTTCTTTTTACAGATTTGATTTCAAACATTTTTCATATTGCGTTAAAATTTTCATGATTCACTTTCAAAAACTTTGATTAAATTATGTAAATATTCAAGTAATGTTATTAGATAAACAGAAATAACTCTGTTTAAGGTATTAATCAGTAAAGATATGTGCAAATTATTTGTTATTATAGTCAGGGTAAATTTTTATAGTAATTTTTTTCCTATATAGATTTTAAAAAGGAATTTTGTAATTGGTGTCTCCCGGCATGAAGATTCCATATAATTGTAGCTAGTTTTCTGTAAATTTTTTTTTCCCCGAGTGATTTCAACCTCTAAAGAGTCTTAAGCACTATTGTATCGCTCATAAAAAGAAGGCATGTATGATATAAAGCATGGACTGCAAGATATTGACATTTTTTTTCTTTGTAAAATTGTCTGAAAGTTTAAGATTGAATGAAGGCAGATTATTTTTTGTACAAATGAGGCAAATTAAGTGATGTATAAGTCTGCCGTCCAAGGGACGAAACATTCTCCGACTGGGAAAGGGGTTTGTTACCTTTCCTTTGTATATAGAGTATAGATATATATATATATATATCAGTATACTGTTGTGTATCTGTGTATTTGTTGGGCAAAATAACCCATTGTTTTTGGGTTAAAATTTAAAAGTAGAATGATGTCTGCTTCTCCCTTCTTAACTGGCCAAAAGAATGAGCATCATTCAAAAGAAGAACCACTGGCACAATTTTTTAAAAATCTTCCATTTCAGATTTGACTGTCATATAGGTATGTTCTGTTGGTGCAGTTTTTTTGACTGCCATCAAAAATTTTAACACAGAAATGATGCCATTTATGGCTGAATTGATTGCTAGATCATCTGCAAGCTTTGAAGATATCAGACGAGATAGATAATATGGAAAAGTCATTTTTATGTTACCAGTTTTGCCTTTTTGTTGTTGTTAAGAAAAGATTAGCTGTTAAAGCCTTTGCGTATTCCCTGAAAAAAAATTTCTGCAACTTCATTTTATGCAATTTCTTTTGGTCTTAAGATTTGAAAAAGCCGATGTTCTTTTTTTCAAACGTTGAGAAGGGAATGGCCATCTATGCACCCTACCCAAATTTATTTCTAGTCTGTTTTGCCTAAACAATGTATGACACTCCTTATATGGAGATATACCACTGTGAAATGTTTATATAAGAAATACAAATTATTCAGAATTCTGTCACTGTTTTAACTTCTTAGTCTTTCTTACAGTATTATGCATGCTTGCTTTAGGAACTGTTTTTAAAGAACTATGCTATTGCTGTTATTTTGATAATTTGCTACAGCTTTTCACACAATGATATAGATTTAATCTAGTTGCAACTTTTTAATGAAATAATTGTTGCTCTGATATACATCATAAATATATTTAATGAAAGTTAACCAATGTGACATTCAAATAGCTTCAGCTGCCTTACATTTTCAAGCTATTTTGCTAGCTGTAATTACATATTTAATAATGCCTTTTGTATGCATTTCTAGCTATATAAAGCTATTTTTTGTCGCTCTGGTAAATTATATTAATGGACCAAATATATATTCTATTTTTGTGTCTATTTTTAATATTTTTGCATAACTGCTTCAAGTACAGACTGATGTGCATAAGCTCAAATATAAATGTTAATCCATCATTTGCATGACTACCATGTTTATTCTTATTGGCATTGACTAAGTGGTTTTGACTGTGTCGAAGGAGGAGAGGGCTTAATTCTTTCTAGACACGCAGGAAATAATACAACTTGCTATTCCGTCGAATGTCCACAACTTAATAGTGTGAGACATGAATATTTTTACTGTCATAATATATTTTGTACATGGTTGATATGGCATTTAGATTTAGTTAATAATAAAATATTACATTGCTATTAACAAATTTTAAAACAGTTTCTTAAAAAGTGATATTTATTCAATGAAAATTATGTTTTATGTTTAACTGTAATATTATGGTAAATATACAATAAAGATGTTTTTCTTTTTCATACTTAAGAAACAAAATATGTTTTTATTTGTTAAGTGAACAAATTTAATTAATTCATAATCCCTTATCGTCTGAAAATTTTTGTTTCTCATTTTTGTTAACAAACTCATTTCAAAGACAAAATATTTTTCCCTTTTAAGTTAAACTGTGATGCGTTATAAATTAGATAAGCTTGGCAGGAGGAGGAAACTACTCTTAGATATGTGTGATAGAAATTATGTATAGTGATTTATTCAAATGCATTAGTCATTCAAATAGTTTTGTAGGGAGTAGATATCTGTAACATTGAGAAAAAATTTCCCTTGCATTTCACTTATTTTGTGAATTTCTATTCGGAGCATCAAAATTTCATAGGTTTTAGTAGGTTATCACATTTGCTTAACATGCGGCTAAACTCATGATTTGGAAATTGGGGAGATTTTCTTTTGTTAATTTAATGAGTGTGTGTTAAGTATAGTCACCCCCCCCCCCCAAAAAAAAAAAAAAATGGTTAAAAATTGGTCAATAAATAAATAAATAAAATCACTGCTCAAATTTTCATTAAGAAAAATGTCAAAATATTATGCAAGAAAATTCCTATATAGTTCCTATATCAACCCCCCCCCCCCCAATGAAACGTGTGTTTTTTTGTTGTTGTTGTTGTTTTCCTTTTCCTTAATTGAGTATCAAAATAATGTTATAGATTTGCAGTAACAATCTACCATGTTCATTAGGTGTTAAAATCATTTTGCATAGCGTGAAAAGATAAATTAAACATGTGTTTCAAAAAGCCCCCCATTTAAAAAAAAGACTTTTTCAAAGAATAAAATATTCCCAAACTCAGACTTTCCTGTATAGTGTTTATTTTACTCATTGTGCATGTTAATACAGATCTGTATAATTTAATCTATTATATACCTTCAAAAACTCTAAAAGCAATTTAGTGCATTGTAAATAAACCACTAAGCTTATTCAGTTGTATCATATATTAGTGTAGGAGTGCAGGTAGTTTAATTATTAAATTTTGATAGTCCCCCCCTTTTTTTTTCTTTTTAATTAACATTAGCTTAGAATAGCCCATGTATTAAGACATGCTAGAATCAACCAGCTCATAAGTGTGTAGTTTCCAGGGACTGATTTCTGGCAAGTCGTTTGGGGCAAACGCCCATTACCTCACCAAAAAGAGAGGCCCCAAATTACCCTTTAAGTTTAAAAATTTTCAAATTTTGATTTTAATTAAAATAAAAGACAGAGAAACTAATTTTAAATTTAATATTTAAAAATAATGATGATAATAATTACTCAGTTACTATTCCATAGCGCTAGTATTATATCCACACATTTTTTTAGCTAATTTGCAGGCAATTATATAACACAAACTTATCATTTAGACGTGGCTTATGTAGTGATGTATGTTGGAATAGATGTGAGGAAATCATACAACTGATTTTTGATCGGAGCATATAAAAGGAAATAACTTCCTAAATGGAGCAAAGTGAAGATCTATCCCAATATGTTGTTGTTGTTGTGAACATGTATGTCGGATTTGTGTGCTTGGCTCGAAGCCCACTTATAAATCCCTATCAGAAGGACAACACAAGGGGTGCCCTTCATGGGGCTCTTTCTAAGGAATCCTAACCCGTGTTTACGCTAAGTTTCGGAGAAAACTCCGAACAGTTAGGTCGATTGAACACGAACCTGGGACCTTCACACTTCGCCTGTCTACCATTTCCAGTGATATAACCACTGTGCCATGGTGAGGCCGTCTATTCCAATATTAATGAATTCTCTGGTATAAACATTAGGAGAATAAATACAAAAATATCCTGGAACATGCTACTTGAAAAATATGGAATGAAATTAACAATTGAAAATTAAGTAATGTAATTAATTGAAATACTACATAATATTATTAAAACATTGCATTTAATTTTGCATCTTGATTAAATAATTATTTTTATGCTGTTACAACATCCTTCTTTGTATGGGCCATGGACATAGTCAGGGGCTGGGCCTTGGAGGCCTAGGCACCCCCCAAAATTTTGGATTTTTGTTAATTGGATGTCAATAAATAAGCATAGAAGTTCTTCCTTTTTCACCTTTTGGGCATTCTCCGAAATTTTCTCTGTCTCTGGTATGGTGTGATATGAAAGTTGCTTTGTCGAGTATAAGAAAGTTTTCGTAAAAGGAGCCCTCAAATGAAGCTTTTGCCTTGGGGCCCCCATCTGTACAAATCGGTCCCTGTAGTTAACTGATTTTTATCAGTATGAATGAATTTGGGGATACTAAATTAACTTCCTCAGATTTATTTGTAAGATGTTTACTTTTAACATGAAATTACTGTATGAGCCCACAATAATTATTTAATTCTATCAGAATGGGTTATTTTGTAATTTCTTTGTACTACTAAATATTTCTTGCTGATAAATTTTGCTTCAAGTACAGTCTCATAGTCTTCTGAGAGCTAACTTAAAAGGCTGCTGTATATGTTATGAGCTTCAAGTTTTGTTTCACATTACTTTATTTTATAGAAAAAAAAAAAAAAAAATCCAACTGTTTTGCTATCATCCAAGATATTTCTGCCCACTTGGTTGCTTCAAATTGTAAAGTATTGTGCCATGATTTTTTGTTGTAAATTTTTTGCATAATAAATTTTTTTTCCATCTTTGGATTGTTTCTCTTTAGTGTTTTTCAGAAAGTTACACACTTGGGCAAATATCCAAAATAATATTTTGAGTACCTTTTGTCTGTGCCTCTACATACAGGAATATTATCTTCCTTTCCAGGGAATTACCCTGACTTATGTGTGATAGTAAAAGGAAAAATGAAATCCCAAAAGCATCTATATAAATAAAGCAATGTGTAAATTGTCCGTTAGTTTGTCTGTCTGTCTGTCTGCGTCTCGCGTAGCTCCGAAACGGGTGATCGTAGACCTACCAAATTTTGTACGGAAATTCTCCAAGACGGGTCTCGACACACCTCGAAGCGATTTTTTCGAAATTCGAATTAGAAAATGTTTTATTTTATGTTTTGTGCGATTTTTCTTGCGTAATACATAATAACGCCGGTCGTTGCACTCGCAAGAAAACGATAGTTACATCATCGTATAGAGGAGAAAATTTTCTTTTAAAAACTGTTTGTTTGGACTGTGTAACATAATTTGCAGATTTTTGGGAATTTTTCAAATAAAATTAAATTTGACGCTGACTTTCGTAAAATATTTTTAAAACTGCTGCATCTTGAATTCTATCTGTCATAACTTTTTTATATTTCGGCAAAAGACGGAGCACACAATTCGCCCACTTTTAAAAGAAGAACGGAGGAAAAATATAAATTAGAAGAATTTTTAAGTAAAGAAGGATTTTCATTTCAGTAGCACCTGCTTATCAATTTCGGTTTGATATCTTGCGGTTTGGTTGCCATGGATACAGTAACAATGATTAAAATTGCCAGTTAAAAAAAATAAATTAAAACGGGTCCCGCGCCATATCTCGAAGCGATTTTTTGCGAAATTCGAATTAAAACATCTGTTGTTTATTGCCTTAATGCGCCAAATACTACTGTTATTGTACAACTGAAAGTCAAAGCCCGTTGTGAAGCAATTGCAACAAGCGCTCTTCTGAAAACGTGAAAAAAGTTTCTCATTCCAACAGTGGCAGCTCGTGGGATACAGCAAGTACAGCCGGGCTGCACTTGAAATTCAGCACATACTTTAAAATAATTTATTCTACTAATTTTCCTAAATTCAGATTAGAATTATGGAATTCCTACGGTAAATTAAAAAAAATCAAACAAAAAAACCGTATTGTGCCGGATCGCTCCTACAGAAAAAAAGCACTTTTAATCTTCCCGCAATTCAATTGGGAAAATCTCTGGTTCAGCCCAGAGCGCTGATAAGAAAATTGGCAGCACAGTTGCCATGACAACGATTACGTAAGCAGTCCCTCCGGCATAGGCTATAATGGGGATATGCAGCTAAGACTCAGCTCATCAGATTTTCAAACGTCGGCAGCACTTGAAAGAGCGCGGTGAATTCGACCCACTGATTGGCTCGAGAAGTGAGGGAGGGGGTAAGGAGAATATATGTTCGGCAAACTCTCGACTTTATATTGCTGAATTTATCAAGAAGGTAAGCCTGAATAGACGCTTATGAATGGACAATTACCCATCAAAGCAGTATTGTTTTTAAGTAAGCAAGAACTAGCATTTAGAGGACATGGCGAGCGAGAAAATTCTTTAAATATGGGAAATTTTAAAGAGCTTTTAAAATTATTGATATCTGAATTAAAACAACGCCTTTTTATGAGGGCATCACTGACCGATTCGCAAGTTTAAAAGAAAGGAGGATTGATTTGACTTATAAAAAATAAGTAAGTTTTCTTTTTTTTTTTTCTTTTCTTCTCAAGTTATCGTTACAAAAGAAAATTCTAAGGAAACTTCGAATCCGACACGGATTAATGCAATTTTGAGGATAAGAGCGGCTGCTTGAAATTTATGTCCATTTTATGGAAGTAAAATAGGATCTCTTACATTTTTTATGTAATTTCTTTTTTTTTTCTCCTCGGTGAGGGCTTAATCCGCCAGCTTTCGAATTTAGTAACAAAGATTTTCCATTCCTGTCCGGAGGAAGGGGGGGGGGGGCTCATATGCTTCCGGCTGCACTAACAGTTTTGACCACGGGCCGCCACTGCATTCCAAAGATTTCGTTTTGTGTACATAGCTATTCTTATGTCCAAGCAGACGATTTCTTTGCTTGGCTCGATTTCCTTTTATAAATACTGGATTTATTTGTGAGAAGAAAAATTAAACTCCATAATCTAGAAAAACAATTTTAAAGCCTTTATAAATAGCGCAGTCTTATCTCTTTTCTTTTTGTAAAGGGTTGCAAGAGAGGGTGACGTATTTTTAAAATTTAAAAAAAAAAATGTCCATTTCATGTAGTGTCTGAGGTATTTAACGCTAAAACGTGAACCTAAAAGACAGCATGTCTGCGGAAATAAGACATTTTGAAAGTGAGAAGTTCACTGCAAACGGTCCATTTTCACTTTTTTTGATACCAAATGACGCTGTGAAATAATTTTGCTTTTTCTAGATACCACATCACTGGAATTAATTCGAATTACACATGTGAGGAAATTTTTTGTTTCCTACCGTGCGAAGAACGGGCAAACAGCTAGTTGATTATAAAACACTTAACAGTACAAATGTTCACTTCCTTAGTACAAATAATTCTGTTGTAATTAAGTTATATTTGGGACTGTAAACTTTGAAAATTATAATTGGTCGCATTAAACATTTTAGTGCTAATAAATATATACAGGGTCAAATAATTACGATTCAACTTAAAAAAAAAAAAAAAACTGGCTCAAGGCATCAGCATAGTGAAGTAAGCATTCTTTTAAGATTAACTGCTACCGACATTACTTTGATTACCATAAGTTTTATGCAAGTTTTTTTAATGCACTTCTACAAATAGTAATACATTTGCCTGAAAGTTTGAGGTGGGTGTCTTAAATCCGCCTCCCCCATGGCTACGACTTTGGTAATATGCAAGATTACAAACAGTAAATATCTTAAGAAACATTTATGAAAAAAATCTCAAACATGACGGTATCTTACAATCATTGATAACCTAATCAGATAATGCTCCAGGCGATTTTTTGTGTTTTAAGAATTATTGTTTGAAAAGTTCGATGAGACCATAGGCCCCCTAACCTCACCCCAACATTGTCTAAAAATCTTTTGATTTTAACATTAGTTAAGAAACTCAAAAGAAATTTTGCTTTTCTGTTGTTAAATTCGATATGTTCCTCATCTCTCCAAAAACAAAAACTGCTCGTGCCTTTTAGAGGAGAGTCCCTGGTATCATAGTACAGGGGCCTGTAATGCCATGTAGTTGTTTTTCCAATTATAATAGCATTCATTTCACCAAAAGAATTTTAACATATTTTAATCTCTGCCCCCCCCCCTCCTTATCAATGAACTTTTAACATAAAGTCCACATATTTTTAATTTAAAGTTTTTTTTTTATTTTTTTTTACCGAAATTATATGTCTGTAATCCCTAACACCCCCCCTTGAAAAAGGTCTAAGTACGCTACTATCTCTTGAAAAATAACTGATCCCTTAAGGCCGTTTCATTTGAAAATCGTGCAACTTTTGAACAGTTTTACTTTTTAAATTTAATCGCACTAGAGACTCAAAAAAATTTAGATATGTCTCTTCACAAGTTGCTCTATAAAGTTATACTGAACTGTAGGAGTTAAAAAACTCGGGGGGGGGGGGAGGACTAAACATAAGGAATTTTGCAATATTTTTCAAAAAGAGAATTTCTCGAATAAATTTTGTAATTTTTTGAAAAATTTTGATTTTTTTTTTTTTTTTTTTTTTAGAAGTGGGGGGATTTACTACTTTAAGGCATCTGAAGAAAATATATTAGTTGGCTGCTTAACTTAAACAGATTTCATTTAACTTAAACAAACAAATTAACTTAAACGAATTTTTTTAATGCTTATTTATTTTTTTAGATTTTGTTAAAATTGTTTCTTGAGGCTTAGTTAGTAAAATCTCAACAATGTTTCAAACAAACTTTAGTTACAGGCGAGGAATGACCGCTTGACTTTAAAAGCTCATTCCACTAAAATAAAACCTGCATTTTAGAAGTAAAATGCTTTTTCAATCGATGTCCTAGACAGGATTTTATTTCTGGTTGGAGGTGAATCAAATTGAAAGCTGGATTTCGGCTGCAGGTCCCTTGGACTCCTCGGATACGAGTCTGTTCTCTATTAACAATTTCACTTAGCACTTAGTTACTGTCTGGTCTAACCTGTAAGCAGTGGCGGATTTCCCAATAGGCGTACGCCTTAGGCCCCGCGCTCGTAAGGGCCCCGCGTTTTTCAACTTGTTTACCAATATTTATCGTTAATTTATGTAATGTGAGAAAAGTAAAAAATACTTCACAAAAAATTTCAAAGACGCAAAGCAAATTTCCCTTTTAAAATCTTCGTTCGGCGCTTATTTCTTGGGGAAGGGGCGAGCCCGACCGCCTGAAAATTCTTCTCGGAAAAACTGAATAAGCGCAAAAGTGAAGCAATAGGTTGCGAGGTACAAACTTGATAAGAAGGAATCGGATTTCACATCCCTTGAACAGTTCATTCTGTTTCTTCCCTGCTGCCCAGCCTCTAGGCCATATAGCTGTCCAGTGGAAAAGAGGGGGCTTTTAATTAGACTAAGGGTATTATTCACTTCCGCGAAGATTGGACCACCCAAACCCAACAAAGAGATAGTTGCATTCAACACAGTGAGAAAACTGTCGTAATCACGGGATGTCTCTTCTTAAGACCGCCATATCCCCTTCAATGCATTGATTGAAATTCGACGACCCATAAACTCCCACGGGGCTGTATGGGTTTCGTAAACACGGTAATTTGAGTCATGGATATGGTAAGTACTATAGCTTTGTGTGCAGCGCATATGTCCATTGCTTTTCTCATCCAGGTTTTCAGTTAGTCAATCACTCCGATTCAAAGTGCTGTGTGCTACTACCACTCTGCCAAATTTGTTAAGGTGTTTTGTTTTTTAAATTTTGTGTTGTGTTTTTCTTAATTTGTATTTAGAAGATCCGATATAGTACTTAGTTGCAGGTGAACCCTCAAAGATAAGATATGTTACATTTTATTAGAAATTGTAAATGCTCTCAAATGTTGTTTAATATTGCAACCACCGGCATAGCAAAGATTATTGGCGCCTAGTGCAGTCTTTTAAATTGCCGCCGTATTTTTTTTTTAAGTTCCGGCAATCTGCTGCCCCATTTTTTCTAATCTTCGGTGTTCGGTCTTTACCGATACATTTGTTTTATATACATTTCCTAACGCGTAGGTTTTGTTAAGAATAATCCTAACAATACCTATTAACAATGCTTCAGGAGAAAGATCATTTTCGGTGCTAAAACGCATAAAATATTACTTAACTAAAATAGATTTTGAAATTATAATTGATAAGTTTGCTGCCGAAAAATGTAGGAGGAAATTAATTTAACATTTAACTCTAAATAGTGAACTAAAAAATATGTATGTTGTGCTTGAAGGATATATTTAGACATTTAAATGGCTACGTAAATAATTTTGTTTAAATTAAACTTTAGCAAAACATAAACCAAATGAAATTAAATTGCATAATTTTTATACGCTTTAGCACCGAAAATTAAGTTCGCGGCAAAACTATAGTTCATGGTAACCAAGATGCGGAAATGGGCATTTTGTAAATTATGTTTTAAGTACCCATATTTTCAAATAAATTTTACTTATATTGGAAACTTTTCTTAATTTGTTTATGAAACTAACAACTTGGTCTATTTGTATATAAAATTTGAGAGGAGGGGGGGGGGGGTAGCTGGACGAAAGAGAATTTATTCATAAAATTTCAGTTGGGGATATAAAATAAGGAATCAAGGCTCCGCATATATTTGACGCCTAGGGCCCCGCTCTCCTTAAATCTGCCACTGCCTGTAAGATATTAACAATACTCAGAATTTATAACTTTGCTATACAGGGTGCCCCCAAAAAGGTGGTAATGGGCTTTAATTCTTTATCTATTAGAGATAAGTGAGCAGTGCAAATTGTAAAAATCTTCTTAAATAAGGTCGGAAGTAAGACCCCATTAAGAAAAAACTCCTCTTGTTAATTTTCAAAAAGTTACACATTTTAAATTTGCATACGACCCCCATATAAAATAATACCCAATTAGTAAAATGTGCCCCATACACTCACGAGGTGACATGCAAAATTTGAGAATTCTATGTGTTGAGTGTCAAATATGAAGATAAATATAACGCTGATGTAAACTACTTTTCAATGGTTCTAGGAGGGAAAAAATCTGGAGTGAATCCACTCGACTTTCCAAACACTTACGATTAAGATCATTACCAAGCATTTAAGTAAATTTTAATCAATGAATTATTCAAACATATAAACCAAACTGAAGCTCAATCGAATGTACCGTTTAAATGCTAGCGCACCTTTAAGAATTTCTCCCCCTAGGCCCTAATGTAAAAGAAATTTTGTCGTAGCCCTGTAGAAAAACTGTAAGTCCTATACACATGAAAATCAATACCGGTCTTACGATGGTGGTTTATAACATGCATACCCAATTTGAGCTCAATCGAATGTACCGTTTAAACGATAGCGCACTTTCAAGAATTTCCTCCCATAGGCCATAATGTAAAAGAAATCTTTGTCGTAACCCCGTAGAAAAACTATAATTCCTATACACACCAAAATCAATACAGGTCTTGCGACGGTGGTTTATAACATATATACCGAATTTGAGCTCAATCGAATGCTCCGTTTAGGAGCTATCGTGTTCACTCACATACACACACATATATACATACATCTCGTAAAAATAGCATAAACGAATTCTGAAGACCTCAAAACGTGTCAATACACCAAAATCTCGAAGTCGAATTTTTTCATGATTACAATACTTTCCTTACATGGTACATGTTCGGAAAGTAAAAATCACATCGAATGATCGCATTTCGCGGGTCGTACAAAAATTACGAAAGAAAATCTTTTTTTCTGCTCTGGAATAAACATTTACATACAAAATCATGTATAGTCCCCCCGATCATCTTTCTTTACAAATACCTCTGCGACTGTTCAGCCTATGATGAAAGGCTCAAATTTGGTACATCACGTCATGAGTGTATGGAGCACATTTTACTAACTGGGAATGGTTTTGCACGGGGTCCGAATAAAAATTTCAAAAGTGTAACTTTTTGAAAATTAATTAACTTATTTTGAACATTTTTTCAATTTGCACTGCCCACTTATCTCTAAAGAATTAAAGCCCGTTGCCACCTTTTTGGGAGACCCTGTGTACTTTTGCCAATATGCTCATTCTTTGTACTGCTAATGCCGATGAAAATACATGCTTTTTGATAATTTGCGTTACATACTAAACCATCTAAGATGGGTAGTTTAGGTAGTATGGATGGTTGTAGCACCTTTAATTATTTTAATCTTTCTTAAAACAGATTTAGAACAGTCAGTCAGAATTTAGGGTGTCCTAAAAAGGTGGTAACGTGCTTTAATTCTTTATCTATTAGAGATAAGTGGGCGGAGTCAATTGAAAAAAATGTTCAAATTAAGGTCGGAAACGAGACTCCGTTAAAAAAAAACTCCTCTCGTTACTTTTTACAAAGTTATACTTTTTTAATTAGTATATGACCCCCGCACAAAAAGCATTCCCTAATAGTAAATTGTGCCCCATATACTCATAAGGTGATGTACCGAATTTCAGCCTTTCATCATACAACGTCTCAGAGATATCTTTAAAGAAATTGTGATTGGGGACTTTACATGATTTTGAATATAAAAGTTTATTGCTAGCTCAGGGGAAAAGATTTTCCTTCGTAATTTCTGTACGACCCCTGAAATGGGATCGTTCGAAATATTTTTTTCTAATGTCGATTAATATTTGTCGATTAATGTCGATAATGATAATTTTTCTAATATTAATTTCTGCATTTTCGAAGCATTTTGTTATGCTAAAATTAATTTAAAAGGATGCACATATTAGGTAAAGGTTGAGGAATAAGAAAAAAACTATACTTACCTTAAAAAGAAAAAAAACGGTAAAAAAGCAGCGTCCATATTTTCTTAATTTTTCTCCTGAAACAATGAAGCGAAAACTGTAAAAAATGATCTAAATTGACTGGTACTGCAATCTAGGCACGATTTATGCATCTAGTTAAGAGCCTCCTATACTTTCTACATGAATAAATGATATTGATATCACTGAAAGAAAAAAAATACTAAATTCAATTGTTTTCTCTCTAAATATTGCTATTTGAAAGAGGAGCCTCATATGAGGTTGAGGGTGACGAGAGGGTTAAGGCTGTTTCACTTGAAAATCATGGAACTTTTGAACAGCTTTTTAAAAAATTTAATTGAGCTACAGACTCGAAAAATCTGGAGTGACTCCACTCGACTTTCCGAACACTTACGATTAAGATCATTACCAAGCATTTAAATAAATTTTAATCGATGAATAATTCAAACATATATACCAAATTGAAGCTCGATCGAATGTACCGTTTAAAAGCTAGCGCACTTTCAAGAATTTCTTCCCATAGGCCATAATGTAAAAGAAATCTTTGTCGTAGCCCTGTAGAAAAACTATAAGTCCTATAAACATCAAAATCAATACCGGTCTTACAATGGTGGTTTATAACATGTATACCCAATTTGAGCTCAATCGAATGAACCGTTTAAACGCTAGCGCACTTTCCAAAATTTTCCTCCATAGGCCATAATGTAAAAGAAATCTTTGTCGTAGCCCTGTAGAAAAACTGTAAGTCCTATACACACCAAAATCAATACCGGTCTTGCGACGGTGGTTTATAACATATATACCCAATTTGAGCTCAATCGTATGCCCTGTTCAGGAGCTATCGTGTTCACTCACATACACACAAACACACATACACACATACATACATACATCTCGTAAAAATAGCATAAATGAATTCAGAAGACCTCAAAACGTGTAAATACACCAAAATCTCGAATTCGAATTTTTTCATGATTACAATACTTTCCTTACATGGTACATGTTCGGAAAGTAAAAATTAAAAAAAAATCTCTTTACAAGTGTGGCACTGTGAACTGACATTGAGAATGAATCTGTAAGAGTTACGAAATTGTCAGAAAAAAATGCTGAAAAAAAAAAAGGAATTTCGCTATATTTACAAAACTGGGTATCCTCGGCCCATTTTTGAAGGCAATTTTTTGTGCTTATGAACTTTTTCTGAAAGTTGCACCAGGCATACAGCTTTACTATTAATGTCAGTCTATTGTAGTGCATAGGATGAAGTTGCATTATTAATTTTTTCGAGTGTTCAACATCGTTGGTTTGTTTTTAACCCTTTAACGCGCAGTGTTCCCGATCTGGGAACACCAAAGTCTGACGTTTTGACTGTTGCCAGTCAGGAAGAATAGATTTGATTTCTATAAAAATAGTGGCGTGTGACATAGTTCCACGAGAATCCTTTACTTTTTACCACGTCATTTCCCGTAAAAAAATGGTCTCGATTATTTTTAGCAGAAGTGACATCTTCTGAAAAATGGAAGAATGTGAAAATAGCTAGATAGATTGCCCAATGCTGGAAAAAAGGGCAGCCGTTGCCATCGATCGACTTAACTACCAGCAAGATGGCGGACGATCGAAACGTTCATCGCGTGCCACAGATCTAGAGACCCTTTTTTGACGCATCTGGCTGTGAGGCACAGCCAGCTGTCGTTTCGATCGTCTGCCATCTTGCTGGTAGTTGAGTCGAGCGATGGCAACGGCTGCCCTTTTTTCAGCTTTGGGAAAGGGTTGCGCCTCAAAAGGTTAAAGCTCTTCAAAAGTCCTTTGACGACGATTGATCTTCGGGTAGAACACCCTTACGTCAGCGTTCTATTTATCTTCATATCTCTTACACTTTTAAGGTAGAATTCTCAAATTTTGTATGTTGGGAATTGTTTTGTACATGAGCCGTATACAAATTTAAGAAATGTAACTTTTTGAAAATGATCGAGAGGAATTTTTTCTTAACAGTCTTATTTTGAACATTTTTTCAACTTACACTGCCCACTTATCTCTTCTCTAATAGATAAAGAATTAAAGCCCGTTACCACACTATTGTGTCACCTGTATAATGCACGCTCGTACTTTCGGTTTCAGAATCTTTTCACATTGTTAGAGTTAGTTAACTTATATAGCATAATAGGAATAAGCTCTGGGGCATACCTTAATCCTCCGCGGTGCAAGGAGTGTGTGTGTGTGTGTGTGGGGGGGGGGGGGTACGCTGAAGAAAGGCCTCCACACAATAAAGCATTTAAAAAATAAAATGTTTTCAGATTTGAATTATCTGTACTATTTTCGAGGAATCAGCAGAGCGCAAAAGAAAAAAAAAAATATTTTGCAACACTTTACTGGTAAAAAAAATACGCTTACAGATAGGAGAAATCTAACAATTTATACTGTGTGGTCGTCAGGCACGTATCCAGAAAAGCATTTTGAAGGGGTCCAAACCGTAAAAAAGGCAGAATTTTTCACAAAAAGACTCTATCATTTCAGTAACAAAAGTCAAAATTTCGTGGGGCGGCAGGGTGGTCTGGGCAACCCCCCTTTAAATACGTCCTTGTGTGTGGTATTTCTATGCGCTTATGCTTTAACTGTAGCATCATATTTTTAGATAAGGGTATATGTCGAAAAAAAAAAACCCCTCTGTTTTTAGCCTTGGTACCCAAATTGAAATAAACTAATAGCACCATGGTCTCCAAAAAATTCCAGAATGGTTCTTCATAAGCTGCTTTACGCATTGCAATAATCGAAAAAGCTGTGGCTCTTGCGAAATCTTCAGAAAAAATCCTCAAACATGGATCTGAGCTGCAAAAATTTTTCGAAGAGTGACACGTTTTGCGAAAATTTCCGACTTTTAAGAATTTTTTCTAAAAGTTCTGAAACTGATACAGATGGATCGTTTATTTCAGTATGTAGTACATACAGTTTGTAAAGAGACAGTTTCAAAATTCTGAAGTGCCTTGTATAATTAGTTTATTTGTACTTATGTACCAAAATCACATTTTTTCGAAAAACACCGATAATTCATTGAACTTTAAATTCTCCCAATGAATTAGTATTAGCTAATGTATAAATGTGAAAGTTCGTTTCTATGTCTGGTATACGAACACAAATCCACACAATTCGATCAATCGGCTTGAAATTTCGCCTAGATTTGTAAAACGATATGGAGAAGTCCATACTTGACTTTACAATTCCGAAAATCTACTAGTTCTCTGATTTCCCCCAGTTTTTGTGTTTAAAAAGCTCCTCTGATACCCTATCAAAAAAAAAAAAAAAAAAGACCAATAAGTATGGGGGAGATTTTTTTTAATGTAATGCCAGCTATAGAAAGTGAGATTGACGTCATTTTGATGTCACGAGTTATGATATTTAGACTATGTCATGATTTAGAAACCCGGATACGTTAAAAGACTGTAATGAAAAGGATTGATTCCTACTTTAACCCCCCCCCCCCCACACACACACACACTCGCCAAGGTAGGATAACCATAAATAATGCAGTTATCATGGCGATTTTTTATATTTATTTGGCAACTATGATTTAAAGATGGTGATTAGAAACAAATATAAATACAGCATTACTTATTTTTTTATTTGGATTGCCAGTTAATGTAGTTTTATAATTAAGAGTATTCAAATTCCTTAACTGGTACGTTTATCGCTAATATAGTCACTTTCGTTTTCACCTAGTTCCTTTAAGAGCGCTGAACTTTCAGCAAAACTCCCACGACTGCGAAGCCCGCCAAGTTGCGGCGATTTTTTAGGATGGTGAGAGTGGAGGGCTTAAGTAGGAATCAACCTTATTTTGGTTAATATAGGTGGAACGATTACATTATTTGTAATACGTATGGTCAACATTATTCAAAGGTTACTGAGAACGAAATATACGATTAAATAAAAACATACTGGTTTCAAATGATAAGGCGATGTTAAATACTAACAAACTATTTGAAATTTTAAAAATAGTAACCATTAATTCAGCAAACTGGGAATCAAACTCAATCACCGCTTCGAACGTTAGTTCCTGGTCCCGTCGGTGTTTAAGATATTTATTTGTTTATTACCAGCGCACGCATGGGCAAAACAAAAAATTAATGAACTCACAGGGTCATCTAACAGGCAAATTTTACTTAGCTCTTTCACAATGCATTGATGATCGTCCTATATCAAACATTCAGATCATAGGTGCCACTAGGATTTGTGGCGGCACAAGATACCGCCGTGCACATACAACACCCGGCAATTGAAGACCGGTCAAATGGGTACCTTTTGGCCGTGCTGGATTCAAGAGCGGCTCCAGAGTCCAGACTGAATTCTCGGAGGGGGCCATCAAACTTTTTACTTAGGTCTATAAATTGTTCAAAATGCGAATCGAACGTGTGAAATCGTGAAGTATGCGAATCTAAAGTTGTAAAACAAAATTTCGGAGGGGGCCATGGCCCCTACTTTGGAGCCGCCCTTGGCTGGATCCTGGATTGCGCCTCATTCCACCACCCAAATTTCTCGGGTTCTAAACCGGCTCCTTACCTTGATGACCCGAACACGCATTCTCCTTCTCGCCTACAGCGACAGATGGCGCCAGCATTGACCTCTTCCATCTCTCACTCGGCTCTTTCTAAATTCGCAACAAGCGGCAGGAACCTCAAAGTCCACGACGAGTGGCAACATTCCATAACGATTGGAACATCGTTCATCAGCCTCCGACTGACTCTCTAGGGGGGGAGGAGTAGTATGGCGGCACGATATCACTTTCGCGCACACAACACCCGGCAACTAACCTTTTGGCTCTGTTGGATTGCGCCGAATTCTACCACCCAGAGTTCTCGAGCTCCCGCGATAAAGACGACTGCGCACATACACACTCGTTATAGCATTTTTGTAAATCCTTTGGGATGTATTTAAGCAAAACTACTGGTCTGCTTAAAGATAAAATAAAAAAAAAAAACGATCGGCTTAGATTTTGTATTTCTATTTATAATTTTGTTTGTGCAATTTCCCCACACAAGGGTGGGCATTTGCCTATGGGCAAGGGTTTGTCCACTCTAGCTGCCGGCGCCCATGATTCAGATGCGAAATCTAAACGATCTGAACAATTCAAGATAATTATTTTTATAAAAATGGATAAGTAACGATGAAGTCGTGGGGGTATAGCTCAGTGGTAGAGCATTCGACTGCAGATCGAGAGGTCCCCGGTTCAAACCCGGGTGCCCCCTACGTTTCTTTTATTGCAGTAATTTTCGCACTTTCCCCCTTCTTTTTTATTAAAATATAATCAGTTAATACAAATGATGGATTAATTATAACGTTGAACATTTTCCCTCATTAATCTGGAAATAATAGCTTTTTATCTTTCTCAAAAGTCAGAAAATTTCCTTTAGTCTTTATTTAGTTATTCTTATTATGATACCGTATGTGCATTTTTCTTTTTGCTAAAATAAAATCATTTACAGTTCAGCCCAGGGCCGTACCCAGGAAAAAATTTCGGGGGGGGGGAGGGGACCAGACCCCCCTGAGTACAGCCTCCCAACTTCGATAATTTTCTGAGGGACGGAAAAGGCTCATAACATTTCCATGCACCTCCATAAATTGGACACTTTGACTTTGAACCGCAAGTGTCCACCTTTCTGAAGTTTCACTGTAATAATAAATGCAGCATTAATTTCTAATCTTGAACATTTTTTCTCTCATTGATCTGTAAATAGTATTTAACCGTCTCAAAAGTTAGAAAATTTCTTTTCGTCTTCATTTAGTTATTCTTTCGATGTTACGTAGTGTATAGTTATACACGCCGCATAAATGTAATGTTGAACAACTGAACTGATGATAAAATGTGTTGACTGTAATGTTTCCCCCCGCCCCCCCCCGCCCTCGTTTAAACGTTTAAGCTGGTAAAATATGAAACACAGTTTTCGAAAAAAATAAATAAAAATGCATACATCCGTTCGCATAGGCACAATAATAATTATTATTATTCAGTTTAGGATAAAGATGGCGCGTTTTTTTTTAATGCTTCTCTACAAAATGCATTAGCATTACAGTCAATTTTCTGCGTTATTCATATTTCATATAGGTCATCTTTCTAATTATTAATATTGGTCATTTTTCTAATATATCAGTACGTACGTATTATCCCGGCGGTCATTTCCGAATGAATTATTTCATTTGTCCGGCATTTATCTTGGCGAAAAAAATGCTCGTCTTGGGGGGCCGCCGCGATAATACGAAAGTACCAATATATCTAATGAATTCTTAATGAAATAATTTATCACGCTTTCACAGTCAATAAAATGGATGATACAATGCTTCGTAAAACTTCTTATCTACCGCACCTTGAAAATTGCCATTTTGAACAAATAAAACTGGTTTAAATTGACAGTCAAAAAATATTAGTCACGTGAGCTTTCTTCTCTATTAGATTTTGAGAGTTAGTTCCTAATTAAAGAATCTAGCGTTTTGTATTCGCACTAAATGATAGTAACGTTTTACCATAATAGAGGGCAGCACTAAATAACTATTTTATGAATGTGTATAAAATTTTGTAAACGTTCATACAATTAATGTGAGAAATGAAATGAGATGGCAGTTACATTTAAGTAAAATTAAAACCAAAATTAATATTGAGGCATCCTTAAAAATTTAGTCTGTTTTTCAATATTTTGCGTTAATATACTAAAGATGTTTATCAGTATCAAACTCCAATGGATACTGTTTTCATTTGCTCCTTTATATTAATAATTTATATTATTATGAGGGGCGTAGCCACAGGAGGTGACTGATGGAGGCTGCAGCCACCCCAGAAATGAGTAAACAGAAGATACTGAGAAAAATACGTTTTCGTGGATAAATTTGAGAGTTGCCCTTGAGAAAGTTGAGGTTCATCTACGGACCTTAGACAAGCTGAATCCCCATATTGTGTTTTTCTGAGAGCAAAAATTTTGAACTCCAATTATAAATTTTTCCGGTCCGTTTTATACTAACGAACATTTTTACGCCTAAAAGGAGGCCCATTCCTCCCCCTCCCCCCAATTTAAGTAATGCAGTTGCTTATTCAACAAATAAACATATAAAGTGGGTCCCAAAAAGATGATAACACACTTTAATTCTTTATCCATTAAAGATAAGAAGGCAATGTGAATTTAAAAAAATTTCAAAATAAAGTAGAAAAAAAAGACAAAATAAAAAAAAAATCTTAAGTTTTTAAAAGTGATAATTTTTAAATTTGTATCGGCCCCAATAAAAAATTCCTAAACAGTAAAATGTGCTCCACACACTAATGAACTGATGTACAAAGTTTCAGCCTGTCATCATAAAGTGTATTAGATATCTTTAAAAAAAAAGTTACTAGGGGATACACGAATTTGAATGTAAATATTTATTGATTGATAAAGTTAAAGAAAAAACCTTTTTCGTTTGAAATTTCTGTATAACCCCTGAAACAAAACCATTTGATGTGATTTTTTTAATTTGAGAGCAATCGAAAAGTGGTTTTGAGAGCAATCGAAAACATATATTTATCATCATATCTCTGACACTTTTTAGGATATAATTATCAAAGTTTGTCCATCACCTCATTAGTATATGGCAGACATTTTACTACTAGGCAATTTCTTTTACAAAGGGCTTGAATACAAATTTTAAAAGTGTCAGCTGTTTAAAAATTAACTAGAGGAATTTTTTCTTACATCGTCTGTTTTCCTAACTTATTTTGAAGAATTTTTCAATTTACATTGCCAGCTTATCTATTGAATAAGGAATTAAATAGCATGTTTTTTTTTGTTTTTTTTCCCACAAGCCCTATATATTTAAAATTTGGAGGCATTCATTTAGTATTATGTGTTGATTTAATTTATTAATGAGGCTCTAGCATATTTCCAAATATGTTTAGGGCTATTTTGTGTTTATGGATAACTACTACTACATAATAGTTTTCCATGATAGTACAAAATTTTAAAAATCTTATGTTCCCAGTGGCATAGTGAGGGTGAGGCAAGGAGGTCTATCATGCCACAAGTACCACTCGCAGAAAGGTGCCAAGCGGCACAAATAAGATTTTCCAGATTTTTTTTTTTTTTTAAATTACCTATATTTATGTACACACAAAGAAAATTTCTTGTCAATCCAGTGAATTCTCTCAAAGTTACATACATATTTGTTATGATGTGGCATAGTGCTTACCACAGGATGTTGTTAGGGCTGTGTATCCGATTTACACAGCTCTCAGCAACGAAAAATTATTAAAGATGTGTGGGTGGTTTCATTCAAAACAGCAAGAGCTACAATCAACTCAGGGGCGTAGCCAGAATTTTTTTTTCAGGTGGGGGAGGATGTGAAATATTTTCAAAACATAAACAAAATTTCATTGCACAGAAAAAATCTGAAAGCTTATACTAACTTTTCCTATAAAAATACAAGTTTCATTTGACTATACATGCATTAATCGTATAATTTCTTTTATAATAATTCTAAATAAAAGAACTCAGAAAAAATTTCCAACAGCATTTATTTATTTATTATATTTTTTTTATAAGAAAAATAGAAAGCACACTAAAGATTTATTTTCTAGAAAAAAAGACCTCAAAAATATAAACTACCTCTAAAATAGATCACATGGTTTTCGCAGACCACAGATACAGAATGCATACGAGTGTACCTGCAAAAATAAGGATTCTATAGAGACCCTTGATGACGACCGAAAATCCAACCACTGGCGAATGGGGTGTGGCATGACTCCCAAAACTGTACTGACACTGAGAACACAAGTAGTGTACCCCATGTATTCAGGCTGCCAGAAAAAAAAATTCGAAAAAGATTACAGTTCATCGATATTTTGTTTGTTCTTTTTTTCCAATTTCTTTAGAAAACAAAAAATATACTTCAGTACATTTTCATGTTTCTAGTAATAATCAAATCTAGGATCAAACAGATTTGTAAAATACCCGAATGGTCCAGAATGAAACCTGTTGCAATTTTCCGTCTCATATCTGGCCATGATTGCCTCCGCAAACATCTCCATCGCATAACTGTCACTTCGGACATGAACTGATGTCACTTTTGTCATCCTTTAGTGATGTTCAGTTGTCTTAAAACTAGTCATTGGAAAAAAAAAAAAATTCACGGTTTTCTTAGGTATTATTTAAAATTACAAACTTCAAAAAAATTCAGGGGGTGGGGGGAATATATATCCCCCAACCCCTTGGCTGCAGCCCTCAATCCACTGATATGGAAAATTACTTAATTAGTTTCATTTAGTTCAAAAATTGTGACAATAGCTGCCATCCTATTCAATGAAGATATAGCATCACTACTGTATTACACGAATAAAGTCTGTTTCCCTGAAGCTGTGCCTCCTCCTTGTTAGTATGTTTTATACTAGTACATATTTTAAACTGAAGGGTGTTTACTACATTTAATATAACAATTTTGAGTAAGTCACATTGAAGTACAGTTTAAAAGACCTCAGACATAGTTAAAGTCGAAACGCATATTGAAAAAACTATCTCGCAGGGAGCCAGAAAATAGCAGCGCTGTTGTAGATTTTGCATTACTCAGGGTGCAATATGAGGAGGCCTTTCATTTCAATTTATGCCACTTTATCGATTACCTCACCTCATTTTCTCGATCTAGACCTACTGATTGATAAACAAAACGAACGACTCTCTTATCCAGGCTATTGATCTTTCTACAATTCAAAATAGATACCCCATTAGTCATTGAACCGTATGTGCAGACATAAGCCCAATGTTGCAAGAGATGTAATGGTGCTGGCGCTGGTGTTTTTTGTGAGCACTTTGCTTTCTACTAAGCTGTTGGAAGTGATACTACAAGTTTCAATGAAGAACTAGTGGCTATTTTTATTGCCTTGCAACGGATAGTGATTTTGCTAGATATCAGATATCCGAAGCTCCTTTGGTTGCTGGACACAGATATCCACACTAAACATGTATTTAGTTATCAAGTGTGTTTTTTCAATTTTTTAATATAATATCAGAACAATAAATTGCAAACATGTTTCACACATCATTAAAGTATTTTTTAATAATTGACATATAATTTACAAAAACTAAATATCTTTACATATATGTACATAAGAAATGTTACTTAAAATGTAAAAAGTTAAAATATTCTTTTTATGCGTGCACTACTGGCAAAAGCGAATGAAATTTAACCATGACACATTTAGTAATGTATCTATAATTGCAGATTATTTTCACGAAGAAATGCACACTTTTTTATTTATTTAAGGATAAGATATGTATTTTGATAAGATACCTATAACAGATAGTTATTTTTTTCCAAGCATAGGTTTAATGTAAATCTCTTAAATATTTATAATGAAATTATGATGCTTTCTTTTGTAGTTTTATACAGTTATGAAACAGGATTTTTTAGGTTAGGCATTAAATTTCTTTAATTGAAAATAATATTGTTTTTAAATTACAAGTTAAAAAACAAAAATAGGCCTGTTTAATTGCTTGCTCCATCCATCCATCCACCCACTCACACACACAAAAAAAAAAAAAAAAAAAAAAGATTAGTAAAAGTTCTTTATGTATGGAGTGACAATTATGCACAATACTGTAGTAGTAACTAAACAAATATTTTAAACTAGTAAAATACCGTGTTACAACATGGCTGTCTGCACAAGCAGCCATGTTATAATTTTCATTAATAAATATTTCAAAAACACATTTTAAATGTACAGATTTTAAGACTTAATTTTAGAAATCAATTGAAACTTGCAGAAAATCATAAATGAATTTAAATAACTGAATTCAATTACGAAATATGCAAAATAAAGGTTAATGCACATAATTTTCAAATGATACTCTGCACCGTGCTTATAATTAAACTTCCTCCGTAAACAGCAGTCTCCAGCTGAAAAGGATGAGAAGATCGCCTCCAAATTTGCACATGGACACTAGATGAGTTTTCTGAAGTTTTTTTTTTTTTTTTTTTTTAGTTCAGAAAATGTTCGCTAAGCGGCACTTTGCAGCATGAAATCAACTCTAAATATTAGCCTAACTAGTTATAAATGGGCTCAAAAACTACTGAACAAATGTTGAAATCGAGTGTTTATTTTGAATGAACCATTTCCAGCATTAAATTTGCTGTTTTTTTCAGTTAAAAAATATATCGCCCCGTTTTATGTATCACTTTATCAAGAATGTTCAAATATAATTTTCCATCCTGTCCCATGCATATTATAGACAGAAATTTAGTAGTATATAGCCGGATATCCAGAAGAGAAGTCAGATATCTGGTAGTTATGATTTGGATATCCAACAGTATCTCATATATTGAAAAATCAGCTGGACAGGCCAGATACCCGTTACTTCCCTACTTAAAACAAAAATTCATTAACAGTTATCTTAGATTCCACACACGAGGCTCTACTTCAGGCTATCTCCAATAATAAAGTCTGTAATTCTAAGTGCCTTTTTGATCGTAGGTCTCTTTTAAAATCACTTGATGATTTTGTGGTGTTGCAGTGGATTCCCTCCCACTGTGGAGTGGAAGGTAATGAAAAAGCCGATTACCCTGCAAAGAAAGGTAATACTGTTTTGCAGAGACCAAATCTTCCTCCGACTTTTCATTCTGTTAAATTTCTAATTAAAATGGAATTTGAAAAAAGATTTAAACTGGATTTGACTACATTAGCCAGGGGAAAGGCCTGGGAACCTCTCTGTGATAGTGAGTGGAACTTCTATTCCAGACGTCAGAGTTCTGCAGTTTCCACTTTCTGTCTTAACAGGACACGATTGTCTCAATGCCCATTTTTTTAAGAATTGGACTGAAGGACTCGCTGGTTTGTTGTCTTTGCGATTCTGGATCCTCAATGAACATATTACGTAGACACATGTTTTGCACTTAAAAGTTTAAACTGTATTGTTCAAAAATATTGGAAAGAAATAAAGCTAAAGACTTGATTGTTAAAGCCTGGCATTTATCATACATAAATAACTCACAATCCATTTTTTAACTTACCTATTTTTAGGAAAAGCGATTGCAGCCTTTACATGCACAAATACAATAGTTTAATTAAACCCATGAAGCTGGTGTCTCAAAATTTAATAACAAAACATAAAATATACATGAAATAATGTAATATACTTTAATGTATAAAAAAATGATGAAGACATTTTACAACATCTGTACAACACAGTTAACAGAGACTCGTTACTCATCAGTACTAACACCATATTTCTTTTTTACTTTTTCAAGCTCCTCTTGCTTCTTGTCAACATCCAATTTTTTGAAGGCCTATTTAAAAATAAATATAAAAATGTTAATATTAAAAGTAAAGCAAGATTAGTTTTATTTTAATACATCATGGAAAGAAATTAGTCATAACTTAGCTTTAGGTTATTCATAAAATATTTAATATAGAGTAAAACCTCGTGATAATGATATTTGATACAACAATAAAATTTTGCACACCTGGGGAATTTCCATACAATATAATCTCCTCTCAATATAACGATACATCAATCTAGAACATTGATTTTTTGGGGTTCCCTTAAGTATCATTACACCGAGATTTTACTGTATTAAAAAGAAAGGTTATTGCCATTCATTTTTTAAATTGCTTCAAAAACAAAGGCAATAATTTGGGAGATTCTATAAAATTATTTAAAATTAGTGAATTGTAACACTAACAGTTGAAATTGGATTATCATTTGATTAAGAGATACGTACCACAAAATACAAACAGTACATACATATGGAATGGAATGAAATGAATTATAACTTCTCCCTGCACTATTCATAAAATACTTAATATCTTTAAAAATATATATATAGGTAAGTTATTGCAATCTATTTTTTCAGGGTTTACAAGATATTGACATATGATGTTTTTTGCCATCAAAATGATTAAAAACCCAAATCTTTCGTAACATTCCATTTTTATTTTATTTCAGCTGATTAAAATTTAAATAAAAAGTATCTTAGGACATTAAGTTTTAAAAAGGATGGATAATGTACATTTTTTTTAATTTTAAAAAAGATAACCCTTGGTTGAGGACAGCAAATTTTACCAATACATTTTGCGTTATAACATTTCTATTTGTACAATTTTGTACTTTGGATACATGCGTATATTATATATATATATATATATATATATATTGTGCCGGACTGGACTGGGCAGCCAGTTGGTGCACGTTTTTGATTTTATTAAGTCATGGCATGTTGACAAATGACTGCCTGCCTGCTCATACTTTACAGTTAAGGCCGCTACCCATTGATTCCATGGCAGGGCACTGGTGTTTCCCTAGTCCTTGGACGTCTATGAAAATTAATCTGTTCCTGGCCATATTATTGGGTTACCCAGCAAAGAATCCTTATTAATTTTATGCATACTTGGGATTTTCTGCAAGACATTAAAACCTGCTTGTGATAGGTACTTCTGCTGTACGAAAGGCACAAACTTAGTGAAAATAATAACTCTAAGGATGCATACATACAAGTAAAATGGCTTTTCCTAGGGATTATAGAGTAACTCAAAAAACTTTTCAAAATACAAATGCTAAAAAAAATAAGTTCAATACTCAATACTTACTTTATTTGACTGATAGTATAGGACAACTAAATATCTGTTGCAAACATTAAATCCAGAGAGGTGATCACAAGCATTTTTAGCATCAAATATATCTTCATAAACAACAAAAGCTGTTCCTCTTGTTTCTGATGTATTACCCCTAGAAAAATCATAATAAGCAAAGACATAAATATAACACACAAAGAAAACAACACAATTTTATTTTCTAAATGGACTACATTTTATTTTCTTATACCTAGTTCCAAAACAATGTAACTACAAAGCAAATAAGAGAAAAAAAAAAAAGTCTTTTCACACTACTAAAAAAAAATCTCCAAAAAGGATAATTCCATTTTTCTCTCTGGGAGATAGTGTCTGATCTCCTTTTCCCTCTATCGTTTTTGCAGTGGTTTTGAAAATTATAGACGTAATGTTATTCATATGAATTCAATGTTGAAAATAAAAGATTATCCCCACAACCGTTCTATAAACATTCCATAACAGGAAGTTTTTATTTTTATCCCTTTTTCTCTTCATTATTTCAGTTCCAAAGTTTCTCTGAAACTCTTTCGCAAAAAAGCAAAAACCCATTAATTTCATTTTAGCATTTTGAAAAGTCTTATTCCAAAATAAGAAGACAAATGAATACAAATCCAGCAGTTACAACAAATCAGACTTTCTTGTACCTCATAGTTGCAAGAGAGAAACAGAAAAATAAAATTAAAAAAAAGGAAACTTCAAAGCATAAAAATGTAGACATCAGAAATCATTTGAAGAAACCAGGGGTATAGCCAGGGGGTGTCTTCTGGGGCTGCAGCCACCCCAAAATGGATAAATATAGGGCTATGGAGAAAATTTAGTTTTTTGAAATAATTGTAATGTACAGAAAAATATTTCTTTTTTTACTTGATCTTTTAAGATGAAATCTTAGTTACAAAGTCCTCCACACAAGGCACCCCTCTTGTGCAAATAGTCCTCAAGTAGCTTTGCATTAACACAGTACACACGCACAGAATCTTAGTTGACACAATGACACTCATACCAATATCGGCCCATCAACAATTGTTTTCTCCACTCCAAGGCTGTAATATACATAAAACAAGACTGCTTATCAGGCTTTCAAGGGAGAAAAAATATTATATAATTTAGGGTCCCCCACAGTTTCAATTACATGACATTTTGAAAAAGAACAGGAAGGAATAATTTTGGAAATTTTTTAGGAGAAAGAAGTTTTGTTTATGTGAATGGTCAGTGGTCCTAGGTGATTGAAAGTTTTCTTTTGAGAAATATGAGGTTTAGCTATGGGCCTTAACCAAACTTAAAAAAAAAAAAAAAAACTTTTCAAAGTACAATGAAACTTTTATGAGTGACCACCTTTTCCAATGACCAATTATTCAAGACACTGACTTATCATATCTACTTAATGTTAAAAGATCCTCTATAAGAGACAACACAATGCTCTATCAGCAAATGGTCCCAGTTCCCCTTTTTGAAAATTCTCTTGCATTTTTCTGTAAGTTAACAAAAATTGCACTCCAAACCATTTGCTTTACAGCAAAGAGCGAACAGGTACGAGTAAACGTACACATCAAGTGCAAACCTTGGAGGTTAGAGAAGAGACATGTCTAAGAAATGAATGATTTTTAATTCTGATGTGATTGAATCGCACGAAAAAATGAAATTTGGAGAGAAAGCGGGCGGTTACTTTTGGTCATCTGAAAAACCCAAGAGCAAATAGATTTTATTATGGGGAGTTTAAAATGCACGAAGAATATCAGGATAAAAGCTCTTTTGTCAAATGTAAAAAATAAAGTAGAGAAAGAAGTACTCTCGGAGAGAGAAAAAAGAATGGAAGAATCTGAAATTTCTAAATATTTGTTTTAAAAATCTGCATAATTATTTATGTATTAGAATGCAGTTTCACAAATAACAAGACAAACAATATTTTTTAGTATTTTTTCCGCCTTTTAATTCACTTTTATAGGCGAACACTTTCAGCCAAGATAATAATAAATCCCCCTCCCCCCACAAAATGTTATATTGATTTTTATAAGCTGTATTCCATTCCAGTTCTCAAGCTCTCAACACCCCCCCCCCCCCCAAAAAAAAAAAAAAAAAAAAAAACTCCTGGCTACACTACTGGGAGAAACTTTGCTTGCAAAAAAGTAAAATCACCCCAAGAGGTTATAGACAGTCCCCAAAATGCAAAGTGAGCTAATTTGTTACTATTTAGAGACAAAGGACTGTCCAATGACAGCAAAAATATGATTGAAGATACAGTAAAACAGTTGCAAAAAATTCCTCCTTTCATACATCTTGTAAAAATCTTGAGTGACTCCACTTGACTTTCTGAACACTCGGGCAGCCGAGAAAAATTGATCTGGAGCATAAAAGGGGGCACTCTTTTTACGTTTGCAAGTGGCACCACATACTCTAAAGCCACCTCTGCGGAGACTTGATATTTACTAAGCGTTTAAATAAATTTCATTGAACTGAATCAGATCTTGTGTTCAAGCACTAGTGCACTTAAAATGATTTGAGTGTATAGGCCACAATACATAAGAATACTTTTTTGTAGCCCTGTAAAAAAATGTATGGCATAGATTCTCTATAATTTATTCAGTATGTAAGACAGTGACCTATAATATGTGTACCTAATTTGATGTCAATCGAATGCACCATTTAGACACTAGCTCACTTTAAATGATTCACGTCCTTAGGCCGTAATATATAAGAATTACTTTTTGCAAGCCCATGAACAAACTATAAGCTCTACACATACCAAAATGTATGTAAGTCATGAGACTGTGACCTATAATACTCATACTTAATTTAAGCTCAATTGAATTCACCCTACAGTCATTAGCTCACTTTGAAGAATTTTCATCCATAGGTTATAATGTAAAAGAACACTCAATTGTTGCCCTGCCAAAAAACTTAAGTCCTATACAGAAAACTCAATACATTTTGTGCGATGATGACTTAAATATACATACCCAATTTGAACTTCTACAAATGCATCATTTAGAGACTAGCTTTTTTTAAATGATTTGCATTCATAGGCTGTAATGTATAAGAATTATTTTTTGCAATCCCGTGAACAAATTATCAACTCTACACTTGCCAAAACCTATGCATATCAAGTGACTGTGACCTTTTATATACAAGCCCAATTTGTGCCCATTGGCCATAATGTAAAAGAAATCTTTTTCGCAGCCCTGTAAAAAAACTATCAGTCTTATACGCACCAAAATCAACACTGGTCTTCTGGCAGTGGTCTATAACATATATATTAAATTTGAACTCAATCGAATGCACTGTTTAGTCGATAGGGCACTTTCAAGAATTTCTGTCCATAGATCATAATGTAAAAGAAATCTTTTTCGCAACCCTGTAAAAGAACTATCAATCCTATATACACCAAAATCAATACTAGTCTTTAGACAGTGGTTTATAACATAGATACCGAATTTGAGCTCAATCGAATGCACTGTTCAGCAGCTATAGTGTTCACTCCCATACATACACATATATACATCTCGTAAAAATAGCATAAATGAATTCAGAAGACTTCAAAATGCATGAATACACCAAACTCACAAAGTCGAATATTTTCATGATTACAATACTTTCTTTACATGGTAGATGCTCAGAAAGTAAAAATTCTAAATAAATTTTTAAAATTTTATTTTTTTGTCCCCTTAGCATGAAACAACCCATATGTGATTAAAAAAAAAAAAAAAAAAAAAAAAGGCAATAACTGGGTTCCCACTCATTTTTCAATATAAGAAATAAGGCTTTTTTAAGACCTTCCTAAGTCTATTTTTAAAAATTTCTAGGCCAATAATCGAAGATACGTTCCAATGCAATTATCTTGTCCATCTCCTTAATAACACTGCATTTCATGTCTTTTAAAGTATTATATATAACCCCCTTCTTTCTCGCTCCCATGATATTTTTGAGCTGGAGAGGCCAGAAGTTATGCGGCAGAAAGATAAGAGCACTTCAATTCTTATGTACATAATTTTTTTTTTATAGCAAAATGTCTACAATCCGAAATAGAATGCACAAATTGTACACTTCTTTTTACAGAATTTTCTTGAATAAAAAATAAGTACTTATGTGACCATTTTCTTGAAAATAATATGACCTTTAAGGCGTTAATGTGGATTTCAGTTTAAAACTCTCATTGGGCTTTAATCAGTTATAATAATGTTATGTATTTATTTCAAATCACTCCTTTTCCCTCCCCCCTTTTCTTGTCTCTGATCATATTTTCCCCCCCTCCCTAACTATGGCGTAAGGTAAACGAATCATGGAACAAGGAAGAGCAGAGCAGAGAAAGAAAATATCTTCCATGCCCCTTTTTCTTTCTTTCCAGATTGAGCAGCATGCAGACAATGTGGCTAGTTTCCTATATGACAAATTCATAAAAACAGTTAACGGATTTCACGAAAAAGAGACCTTGAAAAAAGTTCCCGGATTGACCTCTGTACACTACAACGTAACATTTGCCAGCATATGAGAACACCTTCTATAAGTGGTTTTCACGACAAATTAGTTTTAAGCTGGTTCACAACTGTCAAGTTTGAAAATATCTAAATTTATTCCAATTTTAAAAAATTATTATATTTCTGAATTTTTTTTTAAATTATTATTTCCCATTAATCTCCAGTAGAAATATTCCAGTAAACTTAAAATACAGGGTGTCAACTAAATTTCTGAAAGTCAATTTCTTGACTTTTTCCATACTTTTGGGAGCTTCCAGAAGAAATTTCCTGACCACACCTGCATTTTACTTTGAGAATACTCTCAACAGCACTGCCCCCTTTTTACATTTACATATTTTGCTACCAGGAGTGATTTTGGGACGCCTTCAAAAACCCTGAAAAGTGCATGGAGAAAGTAGTATCTTTTTAAACTTTTGCTGGCAACAATAAGTGAACAAATGAATATTAACCATTTTTTAATCAATAGTTAAATTATTATAAAAATTATTCTGCCAGCTTAAATGAAAAATAGTGTGTTATAACCTTCATTAGCTATTGCCAATAAATGTTCAACAAACATATTTCTTATGCAGATCTTTTTGGAATATTTGACTTACAATTCCAAATTGCCAAAAATCATAATTACTCACTTATCACAAATCTGTAATAAATTAATTATTAAAATAAAGGTCAATTTTTAATTGAAGATTTAAATAAAAGAGTGCTCAAGAAAAGAAATCTTCATTCATTTTCAAAGCAATTTTCTCCATTGCTCATAATATCTGGAATTCCAGGTATAACTGGAATTTCTGGACCACAAACACCCCTATGCTACAGCTCACTTGAAATAAACTTTTAAAATGTAATATATTGTTCATGCACTTAAGTTAGATAGAAAGAATTACAGACTATATTCTGTATCTGGTGCTGTTTACATGTTTCATTTGGTGATACTTCTGGCGCCGTCGTGGCCAATGCACATCGGAAGTGAAGCACCCTGCCGGTGGTAGTTGTGACTGGCAACCATAAAGAATACGTGTTTCGTCAGGTCTGGGAATTTGAAATTGTTTCTGTTATTGATGGAAGGGAATGAAATGTGTTATGTTAATGTATGAAAAGAATTTGTGTGTGTTTTTTAGAAATATGGCGTGAATATAAAGTTAAATAAAAAGAGCATGCTGGTGTTATGTTATAAGCCGGTGGGTGTTAGGGACATTTCTGAGCGGTTATTTAAAAAAAATAAAGGTAAGTGCTCTTTTTTAACGAATCTTTGCAATGTTTAAGGTTTTTAATGTGAATTTTAAATTGATATTTGATGTGTTTATGTTTTCGTAAGTGCTATTTATGTGCTATTCTAATCATACCGACTTTATATGAGGTGTACAACTAGGTTGTTTAATCCACCGATGTTTTTTTGAGTTGAAAACAGGCCAGTGTTTGCCCAGTTTACATTAGCTGTACAACTATGCTTAATCCACTGTAGTTTTTTTAGTTAAAAACGGTCCACTGTTTGCTCATTTTAAATTGCCTGTTACTGAATTTGCAGAACAAGTTCTTTGGAACAAGTTCTTTTGGTTAAATATGGACGTTGTATTTTGTTTTAATGTTTTTGTTAGTGAAATAATGTGCAAGTTTAATGTGTTAAAATACTTTGCTGATCGTGCAAAATGGTTGGCGACAGTTGCTGGGGCTTGGCAATCGCCAAGCTCCAACGACTGTCGCCTTGTTTACATGGGGTGCGCACCGTCTTGTATAATTTTATCAAAATTACAATTAGTTTTAAGAAAGATACTAGCTGGATCAGATTTAACCAATACTGATCGTGCTATTGGGGTACTACAGGAATCTAGAAGACAAAATTAAATGCAGACATTACATTTCAAACACAAAATTTTATGTTCTGGTCTACAACACTTCAAATCTGGAAGAACAGAAAATGATAACAGAAAGTTCTATATTTTATTGCTGGTCATAAACAGACAGATAACATTCTGACCCCCCTGTCACGAGAAACACTCCACTACAGAATGCAAAGCAGGTGCGAGCATCTTATTGTATGCCCCACAAGCCTTTTGACTCATTCATTCTACCTAAAAATGAATCACCTTTATCAGTATTTTTCATTCTTTGGAGTTTAAAAAAAAAAAAAAAAAACCTGCCACGAATTTTTAATAAACAGAAAAATTTATTCCTCTGGAGAATTTTCTACTCCCCCATTTTGCATCTTCCAGGCTTTCCTGACCGAGAGACACTATCATTAGTTTAAAATAGTTCATGCATTTGTTACAAATAGGGGAAATTTTAACCAAAATAATACATCAACTTATGAATACAACATTTTGACATTAAAAAATGTTTTTAAATGAAGATCTGCTTTAATGTTTCTCAAAATCACATACTACTTCTGCGTTGCAGCAAATTATCAAGTTTGAAATTTATCATCTAAGCACAAAGGGGGATATTATCACTTCAATTCATCAAAATGAAATTTCAGAGAGTAGTTCACTATTCCTTTGAGTAGATGCAAAATGCCAATTCTTTTGCAACAATACTTTTTTCTGAAGTTTTTAGTAAGAGACTGACAAATAAAATTCTCATAGATTGATAATATATAAGGCTGATAAACTCACACTCTAATTTGACGAATCGCACCATACTTCCCAAATATATCATACATTTCTTCAGCAGTAATCTTGTAAGGTAAATTTCGAACATACAAAATCCTATTAACTTCAGGTGGTAAGCGAACCTAAAATGTAAAAAAAAACATTAATAGATTCAGATTTAAAATGTAATATAAATAAGCATAAGTTGAATTATAATATCTCAGTACAACTGAAAAGAATATTTACGTTGGTTTTCCTTTGCATAGCCATATTTGCGAATTTTTAATGTAAATTTAATTTATACAATTGTATTTTGACTTATGAAATGCAGGGACTTGTCTATCTCTTTACCAGCACATAAATATACAACTGTCTACTCTCCTGATTGGACCTTGTCTGACGGTGTTGAGCCAATGATATTCCAGATTAGCCATCCCTATGCCTCTATGGAGGTGAACATGATTTTAGCGTTAAGGCGGAGAAAATTCCAACTACTGTGTATTTGCGTTTTCCTTTGCCCAGTTTAGATAGCCGTGAGTATGAGTAAGATCAGAGGAAGCCACGGAGAAACAAAAACAAATGCGGCCTACTGCGCATGTTTGTTAGTGATCGAGTTTGTAGATCAATTAACGTTTTGAATTACAAATCTAATAAATAAACAAATCTTTCACAATTTTGTTTAAACATGCTGTTAAATACTTTGAGTCGTGTTATAAGTTTATCGTTTGCCCGTAGGAGTCGCAATTTTCTGCCGTTATGCTTGAATTCAATTTCATTAGACCGACACATAAACTATCAGAGTTTGAGTAAACATGTTTTGTCTAGAGGTAACAAGAAGGTCAGTAATGAATAATGTTAAAAAGCTAGTACTCATTGCCAAAAAATTTTCGTTTTTGAATTAAAAAGGAAAAATTTAATATTGAAGCTGTGTTTATGTAAATTTCCTTTTTAAGAATATATTCTCTCTCACTCTTCTCACACACATACATATTCTCCTCTTTGTTTAAAAGAAGAATTATGAACTTTTTCAGCGAATTGAAATATGCCGGTTACTTGAAAAAAAAATCTGAATGTTTTTTCTGTACTATGCACTCCTACAAGCAGTAAACCCATTAAAGCTATGAAACATTCTGAACAAAATCTCAGTGAAATTTCTGTATTTTCCATTGTGAATTTTCAATTGGATTTTTATACTTAATAAGTGCCCAAATATTAATCACATCCCTAATTTAAATTCTTTTTAATCGCTTTATTGCTGTGATTTCTACCTGTCCAATAGTCTATGTAATAAGTAGGTTGTCATGTATAATACATTACTGTCTGCTTTTAACTTATTCCTTTACTTTAAGTGCCTGCATTTATATTATCCATTTGGCCCAGCTTGGATATTTGTCTCTGATTGGCGAATTGAAATAGTATCTGGAATTGTTACTTGTGCCATTAGACAGTTTAAACATGAGAAATGTATGGAGAACAGTTTTATTGGCAACCTTAATGGGGAATGAATATTAATTATGTGCATAAGAGCAAGAATCTGCGAGAGGGTCACAACTGTGATTCATGCCATTTCAGGTTACACCAAAAAATTACCAGTTGTTATTTAGCTTATTAAAGTAGCAAATCCAGACTATTTTGTTCCAGAACTGAGTTGATTACTTTTTAGCCCCTACCCCTCCTCAAAGAGAAAAATTTAAAAAAGACCATGCAGCACAAAAGAAATGGAGCATTTTTTTCATACATAGAAAATGTTATGGTCAAAAACTTCGTGGGAACAACTTGACACCAATTTCTTTTTTCACATCTGGAATGTTAGAGGAATGAACTTTGTGAAATACACGAAAAATTATTGCAGGTTTTTGCTGCAAGGTCACAAAAGGATGCATTTTCAATGTTCTTTTACCATTTTTAAGGCTTAACCATAGCTTGTACCTTTTAAGTTGCCACAGCAAAAGAGGCGTCCTTTGAAAGATATGTATTACCACTTATAAAAAATGCATGTATAATTGAGGCAAGTTGAATGTGCTTTTCATTTTATAAAACTAATAATAAAAAAAATGTCATATTTGTCCAATATTCAAACTTTCATAAATTCTTGCGGCAGAGGTTTTTTGAAAAATCCTTTTGGTCATTGTTCTCTGTTAAATTTATCTTTGCAAAAAAGTAAACTTCACTAAGGCAAGTACCTATAAAAAATTAAAACTTTTTAACATACCCCTATACTTTCAACGTAACTGTTCTGCTTATCATAACTACTTAAATAAATTCTTTTTTTTTTTTTTTTAAACTTACATTTATAGCTATTTAAATTAATATTTTAAAGTATTGTAACACATATATAATGCTATTACTTATTTTATAAACAAAATTGTTTACTTTACAACCTGTATATAAGTTATTCCACGGTATTTGGATTCACAAGCTTGAAGAAAAAAAAAATTAAGTACAATACATCATTTTAAAACTTTAAATCTCTTCTATTAAAGTTACCAACAAAAAAAAAATCTTTATTTTTAAGTAAACAGAAATTATTGCATTTTGTTTGCAGTCATGTGTGACTTGCAGTAGTCGTATCCCCCCCCCCCTCCTCCCCCCATGAAAATTTTCTGGCTATGCCACTGGCTGAATAGAAAAAATAAATGCACCTTGATGGCTGATTAAAGTCAACTCTACATAAAAAAAAGGGTTAGATCAGCATAGAAAGTATGAAACTGGGAAAAAAAAACTAACAAAAAAAAGAATTTGAAAAATGAAAGAAATATCAAGATATATCTGAAGAACAATTCTCAATTTCAGTGACACTGCATATTTTAGGAAAACCTGCAAAGCATGTTATAAATGTTTTAACAAATTTTAAGTTCTTTATAAGAAAATTAACATAAATCTTTTAATGTAGTAAATGTAATAAAGGAAGCTCAGATGAAAAGATTAAATACATTTTCAGAAAATCTTAAAAAAAAAAAAAAAAAAAAAAAAAAAAGGAAATATCTCATTTTAACCAACAAGATTCAGTAACAGGAGCTTCTTTGCTAACAGGTTACCAACATGCATTTTGTCTCTCCAACAGGCTCAGACTGTCTGGGCTTTTGGAAGCATTTTTGCTTTTCTTATAAAGATATAATGAATTTATGCCCTGTAGTACAAACACAATAAAGAGCCTACCTCAGACTCATGCTCTAAATTACTGAAAAAATGAAACTGTGTATCAATCAAAAGTCTGAGTATCTACGATAATTATTTGTAGCCAGTAGTTTTGTAGGGCATTGATGATTAATATCTTTATCTCTCTTTTATGAAACCTTTAGGCAAAACATGTTTTCCTGTCCACACATCTCAGAAAAGGATAAAATCCTTAAAAAGCTTGGAAAAAAATGAAGTCCAGTTAATAGCTAGGGACATTTTCCGGTACAAGTGGAGGAAGAAATTGAAGACATTATAGATGTTCTTATATAAAACATATT
Organism: Cheiracanthium punctorium; assembly: GCA_038373885.1. NCBI lineage: Eukaryota > Metazoa > Arthropoda > Arachnida > Araneae > Cheiracanthiidae > Cheiracanthium > Cheiracanthium punctorium. The sequence continues at coordinate 243,886 of JAWZYV010000740.1, read as the reverse complement.
TTAATTTTAAATGTTTATTATTTTTTCAAATGGAGTTATGTATGAAGCTATGTATTTATATAATAGCAATTAATTTTTTCAAAGAAATCACTAATTATATAATTAAACTTAAGTTTGAATACTTTAATAGATCTAATAAATTCATTAAATTAGCGTCTGTGTTAATTTTAGTTCATAATTTTTTATAGTAGTGTTACTTAAAATCACATGTCCTGTACGTAACACAAGTAATTAGTATTCATTAATTAATGACACCCTTAAAAAATATTTTAAAGTTAATTAATAAGTGTACTTTTCTTCTTTTACTAATTAAATTTATTTGTGAAAATACCTCGTAAATTCAGAGCAAAAGCCAAACTGCTGGACGTACTTTAAAAACAATTTTTCGTGATGTCCGTACATAACAAAACTTTATTAATTAGGTAATTAAAAAAACTATTTGATCCAACAAAATGAAACTTGAGGAATCTAGTTGAGGTGGTGTATAAAACATTAAAAATAATTGCAAACTTCCTCATTTATATTTTGATATTGAAAAATGTACAAGTATGTTAAAATTTTGCTATGAAATGTTCCATACATAATACATGAACACTGCGGAATGGCCCATATATTGAAGCACAAATGAAAAATATATTCACTGAGCTTTGTCAGTATTTTTACATTTATAAGTTTCTGCTAAAAAGCAAAGAAGACGGAAATTGTAGTAAGAAAGAACTCTATAAAAATGACTCTTTTGAGGCTGCTACTACTGTATCTTGCGGTACTCAAATCTTTCATCACAAAAGGGATGGGCACTAAGACCCAGAGTTGTTTTTTGACATCTAAAACTATTACTTTTTAACATGACAGAGGTAAGAAACATCAAAAATCTACTTTTCTGTATTTTATGGTGCAGCAAGCAATAAATTTTCTATTTAAAATTTTCTCATTAAATTTTATTACTATTATTTACTATTAGAAACTATATGGTCATTCTGTGTCAAATCAACCCAAAAAAATGAGGTTTTCACACCCATGATCACTATCCCTTTTCGACAAAGGAATAGTTTCAAAACTATTCCTTGGCTAAAAAGGTACTCCCTCACAATGAATTATTTAAAAAATAAAATGAAATACATACTTACATATATGAATTTTTACTTTTCTTTGCTTCAAGGTAGCAGTAGAGCATAAGAGATTAAAACTGTTTTGCAACACTTTACAAGGAAAGGAACTTACAGAAAAATATACTCATAGGTTGCAGACATCTAGAACTTTACAGGGTGATTTTTCCTAGTGCTTATTCCTTTTCCTGTTGAACTCCTGACAGACCCCCTTACCTTAAATAACTGTAATATCATATTCTTTGATAAATCCCTGATATGATACTTTAAATACTATAAGCTTGATAGGCTTGTACTCTCAGATTATAAATATGAAAGTTTGTTGCTCTATCTTTAGTATACGAATACAAATCTCCACTGTTCGATCAATCGGCTTGAAAATTTGCACAGATTTGTAAAAGCGATATGGGAAAAGGCCACAGGTGATTTTATACTTTCGACAATCTACCAGTTCTTCGAATTTTACTGAATTTTTGAAAGAGCTTCTCCGTTATGCTATTCTGTAAAAAGTAATGAATATGATATTTCTTTTTATGTAAAACTGGCTGTACAAGTGACTATGAAAGACTAGTACAAAGTGAGATTGATGTCATTGTGATATTATGAGCTTGAAAATGACTTACAAACCCAATTATGTGAACGGACTGTAATGAAAAAGTGATGTCAGACTTGAAATAATTCTATAATTTCTCAAATTCTGATTAGTATGAGAATAGTCCACCTTTTTTATATTTATTTTTTTAAATCATCGTGAGCCATGAATTATTAGATTGAGCTTCTTTGATTTCTGTGAAAGCTATAATTCACATTAAATTTCAAGTGAGATTGCAAATGTCTTGCATCACGAGTTTAAAACATTCATAGGCAACAGTTGTTTTTTTTTTTCCCTCTACTGGGCCTAATGATTGCCAAAGTTTGTAAAATTTTGGTGCTTGCCAGTTTTTCACAAAAAATAACTAATGAAGTAATTTATAGGGATGTAATGAATATTCAGCCACCATTCAGTATTCGGCTGTTTGACGAATATTCAGTTGGCAGAATATTTGGTAAGCCGAATAATGAACAGGTGTTCTGTCGAATATTGCTACATATTCTGCTAAATAATTTCAGAACAAAGAGAGAAAAATATTTTTTTTTATGCATTTACGAATAATATTGCTTAGTTATACTTCAATGTGTTAATCTCATATTATAAAATATTTTAAGTCATTGAATTTTAAGCTGTATGAAACACAACCTAATGTATTTAATAGTATTATAGAAATGCAGACTTTTCTACTTGGTGACACTACTTGACTTGATTTTCTAATTTCTTTATTAGGTGGGGGGTTGAAGGAATTTTTTCAGATCCTCAATTATGAACATAGTTTTGAAAAGCTGCTAAATATGCTTTGCTCAGAGTCTGTAAAGCCCAAAAATGATGTGATTATGTACAGTTACCAGATTAATCACATTTACCATAGCATATTTATTCAATTATAAATAACTCAAAATATAATTTAGTGTTTAACTTCGTAACGATACTTTTTCATGACTAAGATTTTTTTTTAATTTTACAGATAATATACTGTTTGTTGCGTGTTTTTAAGTACCTACAAATAATATAAAATAATTTTTAATTAGTATTTAATCACAAAATTGAAAAGTGCTATTTTTTTACAATTAAAATGAATTCTAAAAAAATTAATTCAGTCTAAATTATGAGCCGAATATTCGGTATTTTGCTTGAGCTATTGGCCGAGTATTCGTTATTCGGCTAGTTGCTCAAATCACTATTCCTTACATCTCTAGTAATTTACATGCAACAACATGACAAGTTGGAGTATTTAAGCGTGGAACATTCTTTTTAGCCTAAATTTAAACTTTAAAAATATCTGATCTTTCCGAAACTTCACATTTCCCACTAGGACAATACAACCCCCATGAAGAGGTGATATTTACACAAGTACTGATTCCTTCTTCCTACTAAATCTTTCACGCACCCACTTACTTGTTATGGTTAATTTTTTTTTAATGACATAGTGTCAGTCATAAAGTCATAAGTCATAAAAAAAATTCATAAAAGGTTTTATATGAGCCACGTATGTTCAAACAAAATAAATAAAATAAAGAAAGCAATTCTCCCCGTGCAAAGAACTAGAACAATCTATTTGTTAGTTCTTGATAAGAGTGTACTCAACCATTAACAAAATACTTTATTTGTGTTAAAAAAGTCTTTTTAGTAGTTAGTTTTCTGTTTTGAGTCTTTACAATTATTGATTATTCATTTTGCATCACAAATGCAAGGGGTTTCATTGGCTAGGTGTGACAGTTTCTCAGATTCTTTTAAGTAAATTGCCTAAGGTGATAAAACATATAAACTGTTTCAAATTTTATTTTATTTTACATTATGAGTTTTTCTTTTTTTTACAGCATTTACTACTTTTACCAATCACATCTGTAAGAAAATGCACATATGGTATACCTTACACTCTGAAACACATAGAAGAAAGAGTACTCTTGGTACTGAAGCTGTACGATAAAGTTAATCCTGATACTGTGAGTATTCAAAAACATCCTTTTTTGTCTTTCACCCTATTTAAAAAGTATTCATGTGTAAAGGAAATTTCTTATTATTGTTCATAAAAAGGGTATAATTTAATATAATAGTAACTTCCACGGACACGTCAACATGGGGAGGTTTTGCCTACCTCTGAGGATTATGAAAATTTAAATTTGTTTTGCATTTTAGGTGTGTACAATACAGGTAAATAAAGCAAAAAATATTACTAAGCTATTTCCCCCCCCTCATTTCTTAAATTATATAATGGAAAAGGCTTTTTAAGTTTGTTTCTCCCATATAGTTCAGTTGTATTATGATGAGAATTTATTAAGGCATCTATTTTTTTACAATTGCAGTAAGTGTGTTCGTAGTTAGTATAGATCATAGGTTCCCAACCTTTTTTGAACTGGTGCCCCTTTTCTAGTGAATATTTCAATACCGCCCCCCTCCCACTCCAGAGAAATAAGAGCATACATAATGCGTGGTGAAAACAACAATTAAAAAAAAAAAAAAAAAAAATTACTAATAGATAGAATACTGTTGGAATTGAAACTCTACTGAATTTCTTCTTCATTTAAAAAAGAGGAATAAAAGTTTTAGAGAGGTATCTCTTTCTCTCAACAGCGAAGTCTCATATCGAAATATCTGAATTTTCGCACTGATAGAAATGAATTATCAGAGACGATACTTTTTAGACTATATTTGGTTAATTTTCCCACGCTCCCTCCGTGCCATATCAACACCTCCTAATTTTTTCTGGGTCTTTTACCCCCCCCCCCCTGAAAGCGCCAAATGCCCACAAGGGGGTGTTATCGCCCACGTTGGGAACCTATGGTATATATAAACCTGTTTTAAATTAAACTACAATGAACCAAAATACTATTCTGTCATAAACAGGAGGTTTTACTTCCTTGTATAAATTAAAGTATTGTAATCAAAAAAAATTTGTCAGATCTGATATATTATATAGGAAATACGCTAACATGCTATTTGACAAAAAGATTGATTATGGCCATTCCTGAATCTATTGTCACAAGTTACTTAGAGAGTCTGTATGTATAAATGTTCATATGCATTTACAATCAATTTTGATAACTTTTGGCATGACACCTGTACACATACATATCTTGTGTGTAAATCAATAAGCCACACAATGCTTAAATTTTGTTTTTCAGACTGCTGCTGGGGGTAAGCCATAGAGTCTTCAGCAATTCCAGAAATTTGGATTTTAGCCAATTGGATGTCAAAATACAATCCCCCTTGTGAGATATTCTACTTGTTCCATCTGTTGGCTCTCCCTTAATTTTCTTCCAGCTACATGTCTGGACTGCTGTAACATATGTCCTATTCCCCCTATTAGGCGGCATGCCGGAAAATATGAGGAAAACAGGGCTTTGGATTATCATTCTCTGGTCTATCCCGGCATGCCGGAAAAAACGAGTATCATGGAAAAGAGAAGTAAATAAAGAATAATCACTGACTGACAATGAGTGTACAGTGCATGACAACATTTGTACTCAATTTTTGTAAATTATTTCTTTACAATTTGCTGAGTATGCTTAAGTGAAGGAAAAAATGTTTCATACTACTTCACATGAACTTTTTACGAACACTGAATTTTAACAGTGAAAATTGCTGCTAAATATATAATCAAAGAGAATGATTACACAAACAAAAGTGTTTTTTAAATAATGATATAAATTGCACTAATTATTTAAGTAATAAATAAGTACGTTCCTACCTTTTACTGTGTGAGAATTTGGCTTTATGTGACGTATAAAAAAAAAGGAAGAAATGTAAATCTAAAATTTTATTTAACAAGAAAGAGCAATATTAATTGAAAGTCTACTTAGATGTTATCATCACTAGAGGATTCATCATTCTCTGGATCAGTTAATCCAGATTTCTCTTCGATATCATCGAAGCTAGTAATTGGATTTTTAAAAATTACTTCTTGAAGGCAACTATGCAAACAAACTCTCTATGCTTCTTTCTATATATAAACCACATTCATTAAGAGATTGTTTGATTAAATCCCCTGAAACTTTTTTCCAAACAATTTTTACCCACTGGGCAATCATTAGGTAAGAAGCAGATGGACGTTTGCCAGACTTTGAGAATTCCTGTTCTCCATTTCTTAGCCATTCACTCCATAAGCTCCTCATTTTGCTTTTATAAGTCTTATTCCAGTGAACATCCGCTGGCTGTAGAAGGGGTGTCAAACCTCCAGCAATCATAGCAAGTTCAATTTTATGATGTTGTTTGAAACTAGATTTGATGGTTATTTTTAAATGGGTTTTTGCATTACCCATGATTAGAATGGATTTCGGCTTAAAAAAGAATTAGGATGAATATCACAAACTTTCTGTTTATAAGTATTCATTAATTCGCTATTCATTGATCCTTTCATCGATACAGTGACAGCAACATCATTTGAAAAATCTGCTTTTGGACATTTTTTAAACCTTTAGAAATTATCATCAGTTTCAATTTTGTTCATCCGCCATTGCACTCAGTACAACTGTTTATCGAAGCTTTTCTTTTCCTGTAGTTTTGCAGAGAACGGATTTCACACCTTTAAACTCCACCATATTCACACCATTATAAGTCTTTAGTCGAGGAAGATCAAACCACAGCAGTGTCTCGTCCATATTGCCGATACAACTTGTATTTATATCTTTACTGCTGTGATCGAAAAATTTATAAAATTTTTCACACAGTTGATTTGCATTACTTGGAACCTTTTGGCTGATACTGCCACTAATCTGCTGACAATTTCATGTCTATGTAGGAACCTCTCAAGATACCCGTTTGACGCTTTGAAATCAGTGGAAGCAAACTCTTCATTTTCATTTTCTGTTCTCAAAATTTGTTCTGCTTGTGCCTTGATTGATAAAAAGTAACTGCTTGACCTGATTTTTTTTTTCTTCTTGGATCCAGTTAACGAAATCCTTTTCCATTTCTGCAAATTTTGCTATTTTTTCAATGTTAATTGTCTGACAGAATGTTACACCTCTTGCATATTTATACATCTTGTCCTGCAGAATTTACCACTTTTTCGCTTTGTTTATTCCAATCTTGAATACAAGAACCAGGAATACAAAAAAATTTTGCAGTTGCAGAGATACCTCCATTTAGCTCGTCTAGCTTTGCTAAAGCTCCTAATTTGAAAGTGATTGTATAGCTTCACGAGTGCATGTGTTTACTTCCCTCCATTTCCAGAATTAGAATAAAGAACAGTTTTTTTTTCTAAATGCAGCAAGCGGAAGTGAGATCTGTCTCTCCCACTCAGATGCTGTTGACTTTTGAACTAACCGTCCAATCAGAATGTGATTCTGTGCAAAGTGAAAATTGAAGATTTTTGTTCTTAATTTGACAGATGCAATCCTTTTTTCAGTATGTACAAAAGAAGTTATATCTGGGGTAGGGGATAAATTTCAAAAGACAGTTATTCTTATACTAATCCATTTTAAGATTTTGCTACCCATACCGGTTTCTTAAAAATGTCGTGACTGGAACTTTTTTGAAAAGTCTGGGAGGAGAAAAAAATATTAGCCATCATGTTTGCAATAACAATACCTCATATATTCCGGCATGCCAGTAAATACGGGTTTTTCTGGCATGCTGGTGTTTCCTCGATTTTTTTCTGGCTTGCTGGCTGTTGCGAGAGAATACAGTAGTTCTCAGTTTCCCTTTTTGATTGCAATTGTCTAGGTAGTTTATGTATAGTCACTCTTGTAAAATCTTGTTATCACCAAACTTGGTAACTTTTGGCAAATATGTATAATTTAATAGACATACAAGTAAATCATGTCGTGTCCATATACAGTTTTTATTTTTATTATTTTTTTTTAAATTATAAATGTAATTTAGCAAATCAGAAATTCATGAGATAGGGAAATATACTTATCAAAGACACGTTTCCTTTTTATTAAGGGTCTGCTCAAGACAGCTTTTTATTGCCCTAAATTTACATCAAAGAAATCGTACATTTTCATTCTTTGTGTCTGGTATCTCCTCAAAAGAGGCAATCATGGTCCTCAAATTTCCGGTAGCAGCACCAATGATAACTTCTCAGACTTTTGCTTTTTTCAAAAAAATCATGTGTTATTCACACAATTATGAAAAAAAAAAAATGTGGCTTACACACTTATTACTTCCTTGTGTATGGAGTATATTGAAGTAATGTGATCCCCAAAAATTATGGGGGCCAAATTTAGACGAAAAAAACAATCTTGACTACCTCTAAATTTACTTAAAAATTTTTTTTTGATGTATCTCATCGTACTCTAGCATGCATGTTCATATAAATGCGTGTACAACCCATTTTGACCAATTTTTCCATGCCCTCTGTATGCACATACGCATGTATGTAACTTGCATATCTCAAAAACTATTAGACGTAGAATGTTGAAACTTTATATTTAGGATCGCTGTAACATCTAGTTGTGCACCTTCCCTTTCGGTCCCATTCGACTGGAAAGTTTATCTGCAGGGCCGCCCAAAAGATTTAAAATACGTTATGCTCTATGGGCAGAAATTCATTAAAAGCGTATTTTAGAGGTATTAGATATTTCAAACAACTATGAAGTAATATATACTGTTAAGGGTTACAAAATTAATTTCTTCATCGAAAAAAGTGTCTATCATTTATAGTTCTGCTACAGGAACACTCAAAAGATTTCCAATACATAATGGTCAATGGCAATTTTAGGGATATTCATCCATTTCAAGCACAATACCGTCCTACCATTAGTTAGGTAATGGTCCAACCACAGTCACATGCTCCCTCAAGAATTATGCCAAAAGTCGCCAAGCTCATCGACTTTTGGTGTACACATGTATGTATTTAACTCTCAAATCTCAGAAACTATTAGTTGTAGAATGTTGAAATTCCATATGTAAGATTATTGTAACATCTAGTTGTGCATCTCGATTTTTGGCTCCAATTACTGGAGAGTTTATTTACAGGACCACCCAAAAGAATTTCAATACATTAATATCTACGGACATCTTCAATATATTACGTGTGCAGTCAGTCATTGTTTGGTCCATGCCCAAAATCTTGCCACTTGTCATCGACCTTGGTGAGTTTTGCTGAAATTTTACAATATTCAGTCATTTGGTCCATGCCTAAAATATTGCCATTTGTCATCGTCCTTGGGGAGTTCTGACAAAATATCGCCAAACTTCGCAATAGTCAGTCATTGTTTGGTCCATGCCCAAAATCTTGCCACTTGTCATCGACCTTGGTGAGTTTTGCTGAAATTTTACAATATTCAGTCATTTGGTCCATGCCTAAAATATTGCCATTTGTCATCGTCCTTGGGGAGTTCTGACAAAATATCGCCAAACTTCGCAATAGTCAGTCATTGTTTGGTCCATGCCCAAAATCTTGCCACTTGTCATCGACCTTGGTGAGTTTTGCTGAAATTTTACAATATTCAGTCATTTGGTCCATGCCTAAAATATTGCCATTTGTCATCGTCCTTGGGGAGTTCTGACAAAATATCGCCAAACTTCGCAATAGTCAGTCATTGTTTGGTCCATGCCCAAAATCTTGCCACTTGTCATCGACCTTGGTGAGTTTTGCTGAAATTTTACAATATTCAGTCATTTGGTCCATGCCTAAAATATTACCATTTGTCATCGTCCTTGGGGAGTTCTGACAAAATATCGCCAAACTTCGCAATAGTCAGTCATTGTTTGGTCCATGCCCAAAATCTTGCCATTTGTCGTCGACCTTGGCAAGTTTTACCTTAAAATCGCCAAATTTGGCACCAAAAATTATTTTGTAATTTGCATAACTCTAAAATTTTGCCCGTAAAATTTTGAAATTTTGTATTTAGAACTACTGTAACATCTAACTGTATAGGTTTTTTTATTGCAATCGACTCGGTAATTTATTTACAGGGTCAGCCAAATGACTTTAAATACATTAAGGTATGGATACATTAAATTGATTGAAATTTTGTGGCCAATGACTACTTCGGCTACCCCCAAAATCTCGCAAACTATCTCAAGCTTGTCGGCTCTTGGTGAGCTGTCGTCAAATTTATTGGATGTTTCAATTCTTTTAAACTAAATTCTAAATGTTAATTATTAAATTTTGAATGTCTTTTTAAACATAGTTCTAAAAAAAAAAAAAATTAAACTTTTCCCTTTCCTAAACTTTTTTATAACTAAGTATAATAGCTCCAGTTTTAAATATAACTTACATAAAATACTCAACTTAATTTTAATTGTATAATAGCCTTGAAACATCCTGTTTTCTTCCTCTCTCCCTAAATGCGTACATGTATTGTATTGTTTACAAAATGACTGGTTTGATTGGCTGCTAGGTATGTAGCTTAGTATATAAGCTCAGGAATTTTGGTATTTCCTCACTTTTTCTTTTCAGTTAAGATTGGGATGGTCTGTAACTAGCAGCTCTCCTGCTGGGGATTTGTAGGTATTATGGCAAGTTGCCATGTTTAAACTTTAATTTCCTTTTCTCCCTAAAAGCATGGGGTTAAATTAGAATTTAAAATAAATATGTAAAGTAATTTGATAATCAATTCCTAAATTAAAATAATGCAAAGTTGATAGCCTTTCTTAGCCGTATTGCATCCAGATCATTTAGTTACGAGTATAACTGCTATTTTGTAAATGTAATTTGAATGTTGAAATTTTGTGCAAATGTTTTTAGAAAAAATAAAGTAACTTTTTATCACTTTTTTGTCGTTAATTCGATTGAACAGATAGCAACCCTACGAAATTAAGTGTCACAAGTGAATGTTTCAAATTGAACCCAGCTTGCCAATATCGAAATATTTGGCTAGAAATCGCTAAACCTTAGTATTACTGCAGTATTTTATCTCTTTTAAACAAAATTAAGTTTTGGTGAAGTGTGCCAAAAATATTTTTGATTTAATAGACATGCAAAGAAGTCGTGTTGTCCACATTAGATTTTTTTTAATTTTTTTTTTTTTTTCTGTACTACTGAAATTTTCTGTTTCTTATCAGAACTATAAAATACAGTATTTTCAATTCCAGTTGACTGTCGATTCTCATTTCTATGAAGATTTGGGCTTGGACAGCTTGGATCATGTTGAAGTCATCATTGCTATTGAAGATGAATTTGGTAACTGAATTATTCATATATCTAATTTTAAAAATTTGAAATCACGTCTTACAAAAGTTTAAACTTTTAGAAGCCACATATGCTGAATAGGAGTTGCATGTATATTTTTATTAAATGTTTCTTGCATGTTGATTTTTGTTGTTTATTGCCCTCCAAAAATATATTCATTATGTTTCCTTTATAATGAAAATTAATGTTCAGATATTTATTTATTTATTGTTTTCAATTCATAACTAGTTTGGTTTATAACTAAAACTATATGATAAAGATCTATGTGGAGTAGTGCTGTAAAAGTAACGAAAAAATTAAAGCCTGTATGTAGTCGCTACTTTTATTACTAGTTCGAATGTGAGTAACAAGTCTTAAGATAGGCGCATACCTAGAGGGGGAGCTGCAGCCCTCCTTTCCTAAATCTGCCCCTTTACTTAACTTACAATGTGATATTTATTTACAACTGAAACTTAGTTGGCAATTTGATACACAACCCCCCCTTCCTGAAATAAAATCCTGGCTATGCCACTATGCATAGCATTACGTACAATTCTTTACGGATGTTTAAAATACTACGTGCAATTCTATTTTTTGGTTTAAGAGCAAATAAAAATATCATACATTATTTTTTAATTTTAAAGTGTAAGAGTTGTATTTAGAACTTATTTTCTCTGATTTATAGATGTTTTTATATGAAAATTTATTATTTTATACAATGTTAAATTATCAGAATAACTTAGAGCGCTTGTTGAATCTTCCAAAAGCATATGCCATCCTTTACTCAGCACTCTCCCCCCCCCCCCCACCTTTTTTTAAATTCTGAACACTGGTTTAACCTGTTCATTCTTATGATAAAAAGTATAATGGAAAGCTTGTGCCTAGAGTTGCTTCTGAGCTTGGAATCTTGAAAGATGGGGGGTCAAATCGCCCCCTTGGACGTCGACATTTAAAAAACATACTGAACTCTTTTGAATAATTTTAATACCAGTGGCGTATGCAGGGGTGGGCATAGAAATCCTGGTTCCCTCTTGAGATTTTTGTTTAAAACAAATGCTAACTTTAAAAAATGCATTTTAAGTTTACATGCCAAATATTTTTTTTAGTTCCAAATAATATTTTAAATAATAAAAATGTGTGAATTCGTTTGCTTTATAAAAATATTTTTTTTTTAAAGGTGTATTTAAATAATTTGTTATTTATTACTCATATTCCGGTTTTAGCTCAAACATTAAAAAAGAATAAGTTTGCAATCCTTCGGGACTACCCTGAAAAATAATCCTAATTACACTACTATTTAGTACTAAAATGTCAGGAAGCACGAGCATCCCCTTACTAACGTGCTTCTATTCTTATAGATATTGCTCTTCTACAATTGCAAGAACGTCCCTTTATACCCCCACAAAATAATAATAATACTTCTGATATTGGCACCTACGCATAACCGCATACCGTATCCATCCTCGCATTGTATAAAACAGACACCATGTCTAATCCCACATCATAACAGAGGAGCAGATACTGTATCTATCTCCGTAACTGATAGTGCGTCATCAGTAACGATAACGAAACATACAGATACTTTCAAAATGACACCAAACTTCAATCGGCCCATACGAAATGCAACCCCCTGACTAGTCAGTAACGAATAAAGAAACATACTGCTACTCCAATAACGAAACTCATTTTCCCCTTTTAAACCGAGAGTCTCTGTAATACTTCCAGGATCCAGTAATGGCTCGTTTACACTCAGCCCATTCCCCGGCAGTGAGTAGGAGAAGGGAGAAAAACGAGAGCCTAAACACCCATATCGCATTCATTGCTCCTCGTCTTGACCATCCCAACTCACTGATTTCCCCCCACGGAGGGATTTTTGATAGCAGGACAAATGAATGCCCATATGTGAAGGTGTGAAAGAACAGAAGTAAAGCTGAATGTGAACATTACTGCCTTGAGGAGCAGTAAAATACCCCTCATGGAGAGCATTTCCTGATCAGTGAGAAAGACAGCCCGAGTTACTGAATATAAATGGGGTATAACGAATAACGAAACATACTTCTACTACTATTATTCAAATACCAAAACTCATTTTCCCCCTTCAAAGCAAGCCCAGCAGTCTCTGTTGGAAGTTTGAAGCTGGTCGATCCGGATGCAGTAGTGACTCAAATTCGAAAGTAGCAATTCATTACTTCAAGTCAGTGATTATCCGTATCTCAGTACCGAATACATATGTTTTGCCACAGCTCTAATGTGGAGTCAATTACTATGGGCACTAGAAAAAACATTCGACAAAAATATGTCTACACTCAATATATTTAATCTTCCTCTACCTAAAATAAATAACTACATATTCAATTTTTATTATATACCGAAATCAAATTTTTCAGGTTCTTCTGGAAACATGCAGAAACTTTTCGCATTCAAACAATTTCGTTTTGTGGGAGCAGCCCCTCTTATATCAATGCATCATGCAGAGGAAATCATTTTAATTAGTGAAAAACTAAATAAACTGGCTAATATGAAAAACTGCTTTAAACGAATTGGAATCACAATTTTCCATTCAAAGCCTGATAACCATAACTTTAATCTGACATTAATGTCAATTGCAACAGCTAATTTTGCCGCACAAGTGATAAACTTTTATGCTTTCAGAAATAAAATAGAGCTGAAAATAGCAAGAAATCACTTAAAAATTAGAGAAAGGGTGGCTTTTCTGATTCTTAAAGTAGCACAGATTGTTTTCGATATTTTTTTACATAATTATGAAAATTTTCAAACCAATCGTACAAATGCTGTAGATTTTATTATGTTTTCTGCGCTTAACTTTTTCATCTTTTTGAAATAATGGTGGTAAAAGTTTTATCTTCAAGTGGTTGAACCAAAATTGTTAGAGTCAGTGAGTGAGGGATTATCTATAAAAGTTTGCTGCAAAACTCTCCTTTTCCATATTTAAATTAGGGATGTAACGAATATTTGGCCACTATTTGGTATTTGGCCTATTTGGCTGTTTTGCTGAATATTTGGTAAGCGAATACTGAACAGGTATTAGGCCAAATAGTTGTAGCCAAATGTTTCTACATATTCAGCTGAATAATTTCAGAACAAAGAGAGAAAAATATTTTTTTAAATGCTTTTACAAATAATATTGCTTAGTTATACTTCAATATGTTAATCTCATATGATAAAATAGCCAAAAATCACTGAATCTTAAGCTGAATGAAACATAACCTAATGTATTTAATAAATATTACAGAAATGCAGACTTTTCTACTTGGTGACACTGCTTGACTTGATTTTCTAATTTCTTTATTGGGTAGGAGTAGGAGGATTTTTTTAAGATCCTCAATTACAACCATAATTTTAAAAAGCTACTAAATACGTTTTGCTCAGAGGCTGTAAAGCCTAAAACAGGATGCGATCATGTGTAGTCACCAGATTAATCACATTTACTATAAATATTTATTAAATTATGAATATCTCAAAATATAATTATGCTGTTATTAGTGCTTAACTTTGTGAAAGATATTTTTTCACGACCAAGATTTTTTAGTTCTGCAGATTCTGCAGATTTAGTTCTACTGTTGTGTGTTTTTAAGTACCTACAAATAATATAAAAGGAATTTTAATTAGTCTTTTTTTAGTTCTTAATTACAAAATTAAAATGTGAGATTTTATTTACATTTAAAATGAAATTTGAAAAAAAATTAATATTCGGCCAAATCACTGTTCGTGACATCTCTAATTTAAATTCTAGGTTTACCAGAATTATTACAGGTTTAATGCCTTGTTTACACTCAGCCCACTTTCGCAGCAATGAGCAGGAGTGTGAGCACCTCACTTGTCCTGCCATGACTTTTCTTGCTGCTGTGAGTGCTCCCCTTGAAGGGATTTTGAAAAGTCAGTGAATAGGGAAGTACAGAAGAAGGCGAGTACAGCTGAATGTAAAACGTTCACTTCTTTTATAGCTGCTGCAAAAGTATTTCCTGGAAAAAAAGCAGCAGAAAAAGAAGTGGGAATGGCTGAATGTAAAGGGGGTATAAGACTATGTGAAAAATAGTTGTTATGACAATAAATATATCACAGAAAAATATTGTGACACTATATCATGTTTGTTAATAATAATAAGTTTTTTTTTTTTAAGCATTTTTTTGCATTTTTCTAAGAACTGGAAAAGTACAGAATCAGTTTTGTAATTACATTCTTTAATTGTCTGAAATTTAATGTTTTTAAAAGGCTTGTCGTGTGTGTCATGATAACATGATCTTTCTCTAAAATGACAAAATCATAGTAAAATACAATTCTTGAAAGAATAACCTTTTGATTTAATTTAAAAAATTTAAAGTATTCCAAAATCTTCATTTAAAAAAAAGTAATGTATAGTAAATGACCATGTAAAATATAAATTTTAAAGCTGTGACTTTTTTATTTAATGCAATTTATACAGACTATAAAATTTAAATAAGTTGCAAATGCATTGTGTTATGAAATTTATTAAAATACTGTAATAAACTTCATGATAGTTTGAGTAACTGTATAAACAATAGACTATAAATGGCACTAAATAACAATATCATTTATTTCTGATGGCCACAAAGCTGCTCCATAAAGCCACCAGGCTTTATGGAGCAGCTTTCTTGGGAAAATCCCAATTGAATGCATTAGTTCTTCATTTTAAATACATAAAATTTTCTCTGGCAGATTTTGAGATCCCAGAAGATCATCATCATAGACTCATGAGGCCAAAAGAAATAGTTCGATATGTAGCTGATAGATTTGATATTTATGAATAGGTAAGTTTTTTCCTCCCTTCATATTCTTACTAAGTAATTGTTATAATACAGCTCTGATCTCTAATTTAATTTATAGGTTCTGTAATGTGTATAATATAAATGATATGAGAGAGGCATAGCTAAGGGGTGGCTGATTGAGTTGCAGCCACACCCGAAATGAGTATAAATTTGCGATGAGAAGAAAATTATGAATTCATGAATAATTTTAATGTGCAGAAAAGTATTTCTTTTCTGTTTGGCCTTTGTAAGAAAAATCTTAGTTGCTCAATGACACTAACAACAATGTTGGTCCATCAATAACATTTTTTTCCACTTTAATGCTGTAATATACTTAAAACTATGTTCTGTGTCCGTCTATTGAGGAAAAAGAGAAGATAGTTCAGGGTCCTCCAAAGTTTTAATTACGTGGCATCTTGGAGAACAGGCAGTAATGTTTCGGAAATTTTTCAGGAGAGAGGATGCACTGTTTATGTAAATGTGTGACAATGGCTGGTTGTAGGACTCCCTTAAAGTGCCCCTTTAGAAATTTGAGGTTTAGCTATGGGCCTAGCCTTAAGCTGAATTTTTTTTTTACATGGAAACAGTTGAAAGCAAAAATTATTATTATAAAAAATATCCCCCTTTCCAAAAAAGTGATATGTTTATACCAATTTTTATAAATAATATTGCATTCCAGTTTTTGAATTTTCAGCCACCTCTCTCTTCCCCCCCTAAAAAGAAAAAAAAAATCCCGACTAGGCCTACTGCAATATGAATCCAAATTATAGCCTAAAAGTACTTGTGATAAGATTCGCCATGTATTGAACTTTTCTGTATGTACATGAAATATGCATTTAATATTACTTAAAATATATATGTAAAGTATATCCTGTTGCTGAAACATTAACCTCGCAAGTGTGAAGATGTTTGTTTAGTTAAATTATTTTCAAATAGAATAGAATTAATCTTCTCTTTTTTTCTTCCTCAAACAGCTGTGGTGTCATTAATTTTCAAGAATGGTTTAGAAGATTGTAGATTTAAAAAACACTGTACATTTTTAAAAATAAAATTGTCGTTTCAAATCTTGTGTTTTTATTACTCAGCAGACTATAGTACCTGATAATTTTAATGCTTAACCGCTTGTGCACCAGGTGCCTACATTTTTATAACGTCGCACATAAATACCATGGACGTACCTGCATAGGTTGTGGTACTATTGCGTAGAATTTTTTCTACCTGGTATTCTTAAACACAGCGTATAGTTATCTGGTATTCTAGGCCATGAGCCATCCAAAGAAAAAATCTATAATGTGTTGGAAGAATAAAATAAGCAAGGATTCGAGGAAGATGTGCACTGGCTACCCAGGAAATCTTGCAGCATTGACCATTTCTCAGAAAACCATAAATAAAGGGGTTGCTACTATAATCTACTAATTATATTGTACAATTCAGAACTGTATTTAAATAGCCATAACAGGTGAACAAATTTATTAAACAAAACTTAATAATCTGGTATTTGTCTATTTATAGATAAATTGGCCTGGTGCGCAAGGGGTTTATCTGAATTTTTCATATCTTTAAAAATAAATTCTTTATAAAGGAAATTCATTCATATATTCAACATTAAAAAATGAAATTGTGCAAAATTAAGAAAAACTAATATATATATATATATATATATACAAGAAGTTTTTATTTAATGTGAAATTACATTTTCTACATTAAATCTATTCCTTTAACATGCTATTTCCAGAGTATTAAATACCCTTGTTTGCATTTCATCACACATACAATTTGCAAGAAAGCACCAACCATGCATTTTTATAAAAGGAAATACCAAAATATACTTCAGATAAATCTTGGAAGAGAAAATACATAAAATGATTTACAATTCAACAAATGAAATATATTTAATAATTAACATCTTTAGTCTTTGACAATTGTTTTAAATATTATCACAAATGTTAAAAATAGTCTCTAATGAAAAATGTTACAAGTTTCACCCACAGTGAAACTTTTCTATCAGGACGCTCAAATAATGATTTGTCAATCAATTCTGTTCTATCATAAAGTCTCTGTTGCTCCTATAGGAAAATAAAAAAAATGTATTACAAGTTTTTACATTGCAGTCATAAAAATTATAGCTTTCTACAATATTGATTCTAGTGTAGATAAATCCTACATTAAAATTACCTACGTGTGTGTGTGTAATATAATACCAATTATGTACACATAAGTTAATAGCTAATTTTCTTTTTTTATTGAAAAAATAAATGCTCATGCATGCATTTGTATCGCATCAAAGGATATTTTTAAAGCTTCAATGCTTTATAACTAGATACAGAATTTTTGTTTTTATGAAATAGATGCAAATTTGTGCAAAATCTTTGTACAGCTGTGAATAGATGAAAAATATAAGCAACTTACAAACAGGCACAAGTTTATTTGAAATTTTCTTATTTTTATGAATAGGTGCAAAATGTAGCTTTTTTTTTTAAAGAAAGAAAATTGCACTAAAAAACCTCAAAAGTAAACCCAAGACTCAAATAAGCAAATAATTGAGCTGAGTTGTGCTCAAAATTAATGAAATTAAATATTAAAAGATTCAAAAGTTACCCATTTACTCACCATTACTGAAAGAAATTAGAAGACTTGAAAGCAACTCTTTAGATCCAAATCCCCTGAATTTGTTGCTCAACACAAAGCTAATAATTGCATCTGAGAAAGCTTTCAATAGACTTTCTTATAAAGCCTATTCCCTCACTGGTAAATTATTTTTTCCACCTGTGGCTGCAAGTATGACCCCCTTAAATCAAATTGCATTCTCAAAAGCTTTTCAAAAAATCCCCTCCAGAGCACTTCCTCAAAATGACTTTATTGATGGGTATACCCACTTGCAACCCCTAATGTTACAATCGATAAACAGGAATGAAGATCCCTGACATAATGTGAACTAATAAATGCTCTTTTCCAACTTATGCTGAAGCAGCCTTAGAACAGTTTGAGCCCAAGTAATACCTGAATTAATAAATGCAGAATGCTTCTTTAGTAATTATGTCGACGTCATTACAAACACTGAATAAGAATTTTAAGTGTATAAAAAAATGTTATATAAGTAGTTTATGAAAATTTTCATATTTTTTCTGTGAAATTCCTGTCACTCACAGTGTTATTTGATTTAAACTATTTTCTCTTTCAGAATTTTTTAAAGCTAGTTTTATGCTTCCTTAATAATGCAATTTACTTTTTTTTTTTTTTTTTTTTTTACAATTCAGAATGCTCAAAAATGCTTGACGGGCTTTTATTAGGTCAATAAATATTAATACAGTTAGCTCTCTGAAATCTGCAACTGCCTATAATCCACTATAATTTCAGAAGTAAACAATAGAATATATGATTATTTAAATTGCATAGTGATATTAAAGTTGTGGAATTCAAGATGGCAGTAAAATAAATCTTATGTTCTTTAGACAGTTTTCTTCCCCCCCCCCCCCCCCCCCCCCCCCCCCCCGTATAGCCTGAACAGTAAACAATGGAAAGTGTGAGTTGACAAGTTCGTGAAAGATGCTCTTAATATCATGCCTTTTTATTTAGAAGGGGGTGATGTTTTAAAATTGCTTAATTCTTAAGATGAAATTCCTGTAACTCACATAAGGTGATGAAGAAATAATCTCTAATGTCTTAGACATCACTCTAAAACTATATCAAATGAAGAAATAAAAAATATTCTTTTGAGGAAGGTTTGCCTCAAGGCTACAATTATTCAGATTTCTTTCCAAATCATTCATTAATATCACAACAGGAAATAATGGCAATTAATAGATCCCCAGAAAAAATATTTAAACTCTAATCAACAGCCCAAACAGTAATTCATTGCATCTTTGTAAAATGTATACATATATATATATTTTTCCCCAATGGCAGAGGGGTATTTTTCACATTTTCTCATATATTGGAGTTTGGTAAACTAATAACTAATTTGATAAAGAAGGTAACTCTTCTTTAACACAGAAAAAACAAAGCTAGCAAACACCAATGAGATTTAATGCCGCAAACTGACTTCGGTAAACATGACTTGCCACCATAGGTGCAAGAATACATTATCACACTGATGTTGTACGTCATGCCAAAATACGTCTGCGATATTAACTCTTAATTGGTGTTTGCTAAGGCTTTTTTTTTTTTTTATATATATATATATATATATTCATTTGGCTAGAAATTTTATAACGCTGCTTTAGTTTTCAAATAACAAGTATTCAACATTTTAAAAAGTCTTAGCTTTAACTGCATCAACCAATTCTGTATACATAAGGAAGAATTTCAGAATTATATGTACATCTTTAAAATGATTCTGCTAAAATACTGTAATTTGAAGGAGTTTTTATTATGTGTAAGATTTTGTATATATAGCCTACAGTAAATTTTAAGTGTAATGATTCTAAAGTGTTTAAAAAAACTTTTCTGTATAAAAAAATGGATTTTTTTTTTTGGGGGGGGGGGGTTAGTAAATACCTGCTCTGGGACCCGAAAATTCTGTCAGCGGCCCTGGTTTTAGAGTAAATAGGGGCGGCTTCAGCGAAATTCGAATATGTATGGAGTAGGGGGTAAGCCGCCATCTTTAGAAAGTTTTTGGTATTTGATTTGCTTTACTTTTATTCATTTATTTTTTACATTTTACAATGTTTGAACACAGGTGAATTATTATTACAAACAATAATAATATATAGAATGTAGGCCATTTTTTATACTTTGAGAATCCACTTTCTAAGGGGTTCTAATGCATAATCATGTTACATCTGTTGAAAACCTACCAAAACTCCACACTTCTGATAAATTATCATATTAATCATATAAATTAATCGTGTTAAATATGAAAGATTTGCTTTCGTCTGCTCAAAACTACAGGTCAAGGTAGCGAATGTCATTAATTCATTCAGATAAAATAATTAGAATGGGGAGGATCTTTTCACAAAGACGGTTGGGGTATTCGGGAAGCCATAACCCCAGGCAAACTGAAAAAAGAAGGTTTTCTTAAACTCTTGCTCTACAAAGAAACTCACAAAATACTTGATCACATTTAAGATTATTATGTCCTGCACTAGATCTGTCAATCCTCAGTTCCATTTCTTATGAATGAACCCATTAAATAAATGAAGTTAACAGAAGTTTAAAATATGTAACCTAGTACTAGTAAAGACCTTCCAAATAATACAATAATTTTACAAATATGTATTTTTAGAAGGAAAAAACTGCGTTTAAAAGCACAGTTTAAAGTGCATTTTGTTTCCAAGGATTCTAAAAATTTTATAGGAACAATTATCATTTTATGTACGTAAACTTGTTAAATTATATGTTTGCATATATGAAAAAGAGGGTGTTAGAAACTCAAAATATATACCCATGAACATTAACATTCATAAAAAAAACTGAGTTGTAGGTATAAATACCTGGAAAAATTGCCAGTCTTGCTATCTATTTAGCCCCACCCCCCCCCCCCCCCCCCAAAAAAAAAAATTAAATTTGAGAAGCATTTTTTCACACACCAATTTACTTGACGAAATTGATTTATCTACTGTTAGCTCAAATTTACTCATATTAAATCAAGAAAAGTTCGTAAAATTTGTGTTTTATTTCATTATCGTGCAAAAGCTAGACATTAGCACACCCAAGGGGGAGGAAGGGTTGGTACGAATCCCTCCCAAATCTAACACATAGGAAGTTTTAGTTTTATTTACATCTAATTAGTATTAATAATCCCTAATTAATTAGCACTAAAAATTATAATATAATTAGCACTATTTATTTTCTCAGTTAATTTATCTTTACTACCTTAATGTGAGGGTGAACTCTCCCTTTAAAAAAAAAAAAAAACTTTCTCTGGATGTGTTGTTGAACATGGGCCCCCTTGGTAACATTTGCTACAGGCCCCGTGCTGTCTTAATCTGGCATCGTAAAGAACAACTGGATTGACTGCTTAAATGACCCCAAGTCTGAAAAATACAGCCATTAGCATTGCACACTTCAACAATCAGCAACATGGCTGATGTTTTTTTGTGTGATTATGGCAATGCTACTCTGGGGCGATCTGCCTAGAATGGGGATTATAGGCAGATCTAGGGCAGAGAAATTACGGTGGATGCTCCTCACTAAACTAAAATGGTTGATAATGGTAATGCGTAACAGTTTTATTCAGTAATTTAAATCGATGTTTTTATAAAAAATTTAGCAATAAATAGGTAGATTAAAAGAATGTTGTATGAGCAGAGCACAAAGGAAGTCGCTAGTTACTAATTGTGAGGATAGTGACCGGGGGGGGGGGGAATCTATGGACATAGTGTATAAGACCACCCACTATAATAATATATTTTTACTGCATCCTGCTTATGATCATTATAAAAAGGTAAAAGAACTGCATGATATTTCAAAACCTTGCTATTTTAAAATTAAAAGTTTAAAAAAAAAAAGCTTAGATGTATCAGGGCTTAGGATCACACTTCAAGTGTAGTAATTTACCACTGTGAAACTGATACTTACTTCATGTAGTTGAATTTTTAAGTTTTTATCTTCTGTTACTATTGCTACCTGAGCCTCCAAATCTTTATACACAGATCGATAACCTACAAGATAAAAAAATAAAATAGTTCATAATTATGGCTTATTTTATGTAAATAAGTTGTCCGAAAAAGGTGTTAACATGCTTTAATTCTTCATCTATTGGGAGATAAGTGAGCGTTGTGAATTGAAAAAATGTTAAAATAAGATATAAAAAAGGACTACGCACAGAAAAAATTCCTCCCATTAATTTTCAAAAAGTCACTTTTTAAATTTGTATATGACCCCTGTACAAAAAAATGCCCAATTAGTAAAATGTTCCCAATACATCAATGAAGTGATGCACAAAATTTCAACCTTTCATCATAAAACATTTCAGAGATATCTTTATGATGAAAGGAAGGAAACGAAGATGATCAGGGACTATACATGATTTTGAATGTAAGCATTTATTGCTCAAATGAAAAAAAATACATATTTTCTTTTATAATTTCTGTACAATCTCTGAAATGTGATCATTCAACGTGATTTTTTTTACTTCGAGAGCCATTGAAAAGGTGTTTATGTCAGCAAATATTTATCTTCATACCTCTGAAACTTTTTAGAATATAATTATCAAATTTTGTAAATCACCTTGTTAGTGTGTGTGACACATTTTACTAATTGGTAATATTTTGGACAGGGGTTTTATACAAATTTCAAAAGTGTAACTTTTTAAAAAACAATGAGGAGAGGTATTTTGTGGTATAATCTTTTTTTCTTAACCTTATTTTGAACATTTTCCCCCACTTACATTACCCACTTATCTCTAACAGATAAAGAATTAAAGAGTGTTAGGACTTTTTTTGGATACACTATATAATGCACGTTATATTTTTAGTGTTACTAGAGAAAAAGGTTTTTCCCTTTTCAGTGTAATTTGTTTAAAATTAACATTTATTTCCCATATATTTATTTTTTAAGTTGGTCTGCCCACCCCACCCACCCCAATACTAATACATATCTTACCAAATTTTAGTTGTATAATTAGAACTTACCAAAATTTGGTGATCCAATAAAAGTCGCTGATGGTAATGTTTCTTCTGGTTTATAATACCAAAGTCCTTTAACATGAAAAGTCCATGCTGGTCTTTCATATTCATAAAGTTCTATTCTTTTTTCTTGTTTATAACTTAAAACTTTTGAAAAAAATGTTTTGGCAATATGAGTATAAGCCATTGGAATAGCTCCCGATACACCTTTCGCACCATAAAAACCATTCACCTAAAATTTGTAAATTTATAGTAATTAATCTAAGATGGCAAAATTGAAACAGTTTAACAAACAAGCAAAATTAGATTTAGCAAAAGTTTTATTGTTATATTTACCCCTTTTTCCTTTTAATAGTACACAAACTCTCTTCTCCTCACCCCCAATTTATATAATTTAATTACAAAAATATTAATATTGTAAAAGTTTTTATTTAATACATATTTTAATGATGAAAGCTCTCTTGCTAAGCTTTAAGACTTTTAATTTGTAAGTTCAGACACCTGAATAAAGTCTGAATTTTTCTTCATTATTTACTATATTGATAAACTTTACAAGACATAAAACTTTATTAAGATAAATATTTTAAACACATAAAAACTTGGTAAAATTTGCAAAAAGGGCAACCAATTTAGCCTGTACGGTAGATTGGGCCAAAAAATAGATAGTTTAAATAAGCAACTTTTAATAGCCACCCCCCCCCCCCCAAAAAAAAGAAAGGTGTTTTGCCATCCTTAATTTGGGAAAAATAATTTTTAAAATAAATATTTATGTCTGTAGGTCATGCCTGATCTTCAAAATTGTAAAAAAAAAAAAAAAAAAAAAAAAAAAAAAAAAAAAACATCAATTTTCAAAATATTTTATCAAGATACAAATATTATTAATTTTTGTTCTAATACTATTCAAATGCCTTTTCTTCAACACTCTTTTCATATATCTTTAAAAATATTTGTATTCTTTAACAGTTTTTAAGACACAAATAAGCCAAAAAGTTTCATGAAATTAAACAAAATTACTTTTTTTAGCTTTTCTTTTTTACATATTGCAGTATTTCTTCTTTAATAGTACACTTTTTGGAATAAATGTATATTTTACAGCTCTTTGTGCTTGTATGAAATTATAATTTATTACATTAACAAACCAGAACTCACCACAAGGAGTTGGTGAGCCTTGAAGTTCCACTCTGCCCTTCCCAACCACCGAGGCATGAAGAACAGTTATTTACAGTACTTACATTTACAATTACTATATGATTTTTAGGAAATATCTACATTTGAAGTAATTTTGAAGCTATGACTCAGCTTTGACATTGATGATGGCAAGTGTTAAGTTGTTCTCTAAATCCATCCCTTGTGTCTTCCCCAAAATACATTTTCTGTAGATTTGCTAATATTTTCATAATTGTTTCAACAGCCTGAGTGTGACATGGAAATTTTCAAACTTTGGCAATTGTTTAGCTTCTGGAAGTGACAAATTATCTTTGTTTCTCACATTTTCCATCATTAGTAACAGAGAAAGTGAACATTATTTGAGAATGTGAACATTTTGGGAACAACATGTTCATATCATGGTAAGTTCTAATTTGTTTATACAATAAATTATAATTTCATAGTGAGCAAAGAGCTGTAAAGTGCACATTTATTCTGAAAAGTTTAAAATTGGACTGTTAAAAGAAAAAATACTGCAATATGTTAAAAAAGCCAAAAAAGTCCAATTTTGGTTAATTTCACAAAACTATTCAGTTTATGTACGACCCAATACATGTAAAAGAATATAAATATTTGTAAAGATAAATGAGAAAAGTATTAAAAGGAGGCATTTGAATAGTATTAGAACAAAAATTAATAATATTTGTATTTTAGTAAAATATTTTGAGATTTGACTTTTGTTTTCTAACTTTGGAGGTCATATGCTACCTAAGGATATAAATGTTTATTATTTATATTCTTTTCCAAAATTAAGAATGCTAAAATACAACTTTTATTTTATTTATTTATTTATTTTTGCTATTAGAAGTCCCTTATCTGAAATATGCATTTTTCAGTACACCTTACTGTACATCTAAGATTTTTTTTTTTTTTTTTTTCAAATCTTTCATTACTCTCACAAATTTATCATTTATTAGAGTGCATGGTACAACTATAATGTAAAAACATTGATTGTTATCATTTCCTACACATAATTCACTGATTACAATAACAGAGCCTTAAAGATTTCAAACTATAATCTTGAGAATTTCAATACAATAGTTTAAAGCAAGTTTTTAAAAATGCCCAAAATTAACTAAATAAGAAAAAATACACATACCTTTGGTGAAGCAACTAACAGACTGTACAATGCTTTAGATGACTTTAATATTATATTCATATACTGATTTGTTAAATTAAAATAACCCGAAGCCAACTTGATTTGTGAACCTGGCTCTGCTGAACAAAGAAACTTCTTCATGACTTGTTCATCTTGCCTTATACCAAATGTATACATTTGAAGTAAAGGATATACCAAAGTATCATTCTTAATATTCCCTGAACTCTGGCTGGAATTATTTTCATAGGAAGTTCTTTTAGATGCTTGTATAAAATTATGTAAATAATTATGCCCTTTTGACACAAATTCTTTGAAGCTACCTAAAAATAAAAAGTTTCTAATTATTAATAAACTTACAAATTTAAAGCAATTCAAAACACAATTTATTTAGATATATATTTCTAAACTATAAATTTAAAACTGTATTTTGAAAAACAGTTGAAATAAACTGTAATAATAAAGCATTGTTGTTTGTACAATTATGAAGAAATAATTGTCAGCTAATACTTTAAATCATATATTTTATGGGTGATAACATAGTAGCCCTCTGATCACGGCAAATATACAGGATAACAGGATTTAATTCTTTATCCATTAAGAGATAATTGGGCGTTGGGCAATGTAAATTGAAAAAAAACTGTTCAAAATAAGGTCGGAAATAAGACTCCAATAAGAAAAAAAAATCTTCTCATTCATTTACAAAAAGTTAGACTTTTAAAATTTGTATACGACCCCCATACACAAAATTCCCAATTAGTAAAATGTGCCACATACACTAATGAGAATCCTTGAAATTTCCTGCTTAACCTGGAAAATTCCAGTTTTTTTGTTTTTTCCTGCACAGAAAAAAATATGTAGGGGGGGATCATAGGCAGGGGCGAAGCCTTCAGTCCGCGCACGATGCGCAGATGAGTAGCAGGTTTCTGAAAAATGCGAAGAGTTTTGAACTTGAATTCAGCGTATTTAAAAACCTACTTTTATAAAATTTTTGCAATAGAATAATCTTTTTTGCAAATTAATGGCTTATAAGGTATTTTTATTATTTTCTTGTTTGGTTTTGCAGAGAAACCTCCGTTTATACAAGATTCTTACAGCTGCCATCTTTTGGTCATAAAGGAAATCGTCCCAACCCGAAAAGAGATGCGCTGATAACAGAGCATCTCGTCCGATGACGCGCGCAGTTCCTTGGCCAATCAAATAGCCCGAAAATTTTGGGAGGAATATACGGTGAAAAGTGAGCCAGGTCATCTCTTAAAAGATAGCATCCAACCAGCGTTTTAACACCATTAGGCGACTGAACTGAGTGATTGTACAAAAAATATATAAATACGTGTGCATGTGAAAGTTGACACGAACGAAAGACAGAATGGCAATGTCTATCTGTGGAATGCGTTTAATTTGATCTTAAATTAAAATAAATAAAATCATTTTTTTAAAATGATTATTAAAATTAAATCATTTCCTGTCTCTTCTTACTTGAAATTCTTACGTCATTTCTTTATATAATAAGAAAATGCACTGCTGTTTCATGTAACTTATTCTGCATGTAACAAATTTACTTGTTATGGTGAAAGTATTTTGTTTGTTCTTTTGATAAATACTTTAATGCGAAAAAGGAAAAAAATAATAAATTTCTATATTAAAAAAATGTCCTATGCATTTGTAATTTGAATGTCTCAAAAAATGGACTATTTGTCGGAGGCTAGTAGAAGCCATTCTTTAAAAAGAATTCACATATGTAAGAGATTCACCCAAAGTGAAAATCGGATGAGTAATATTTCATTGCTATCGATCGAGAAAGAAATGTTGGCATCCTTAAGACAAAGATTTTTACGACATAATAATCGGAAAATATTCATCCAAAATAAGAACGGATTTTATTTTCAAATAATGGATGAATATTATTCTTTACCGTTTTCATAAGTACAATATCTGTACATATAAAAAATTTCCCATTTCTAATTAATAACTTTCTAAATAAGTACTACTAATAATAACTATTTAAGATTATTTTTCATTTTTAGTTATTAAATCTCTAAATAAATAATACAAATAACCATTTAGAATGGTTTCTTTTCTTTTCAAACGTTAGATTATCTTATTTACTTTGAAGTACATCCAAAATGTTCTTTATTCTTATACCACCTCATTAAAGTATTCGAGTGTAACACAAATTTACTGTGTTAATGTGTTCGATCTTAAGTATATTGTGTTACATAAAAAATAAATTATAGTCCAATAACAACGTCTAGTATTTCTTTTGAGTTATGTGTTTTTTGAAAAATGAATCAGTAATCAACCGGATCAAATAAGAAATTCAGCTTAGACTAGAATAGGAATTTTTTTTAAAATATTTTTGTACTAAATATTTAACTTAAATGTTGATAAAATATATGAACATATTATTTTTGACTATTTGCATCACACCTTTGTTATACAAAAATGATCAAAATTTTCTTTTCGTCGGTTGTTTCATTAGAACTTATAACACAGTGTGCGGATGTGTGCTTGCGCTGGCGGGGAAGAGGGGGATAAATCTGTCAGGAGAGATGACCATGGCATATATTCACGCCTCGCCCCTGATCATAGGGCTCGTGCCCCCCCCCCCCCCCCTGTGTACACTACTGCATAGAAATCCTGTATATGCTTTAGCAACACTACAAATTGCATTACAAAGAATAGTTTATGAAAAGTAAACAATACAATTTAAAATTTTATGCAAGTAGTAAAAAATAAAAAGACTACAGTTACCTTTAGATGGATGTATACTCCATTCAGGATGAAGAATTACCGAATTATCAGCTTTCAGCAAAAATGACATAGACGATACTGTGGACACCAGCTTGTCAAAAAAGTCACAGAGTTCTTTGCAATTATGAAACATGACATACCTGTCTTGCCGATTTGTAAAATACTGATCACTCAAGTTTGCGCTGGAAAAATTTCAGGGAAATTAAAAACAAAGAAATAATACAAAAACAAATTTTATAACAAAGTAAAGGTCTGCACTATTGGGAGTTTTTTACTTGCTATCTCTTTAAAATCAGTGGTTTTGGCATCAACATAAAATTCAGAGGTAATATCCAATTTTGATTAAAATAAACTCAATTTTCTTATAACAATCTAAATTTTCCAAAGAATTAATAATTATTCCTTTGGAACAAAATGGCACACAAGGCATACAAGTATCTAAAGGAGTAAACATCCAATCATTTGTCAAGTAAAAAGATAAAAATTAACAGCTAAATAATATTAATTCAAAACAATTTGTCTGGAAGGAAACAATTTTTACACCTAAATGATTCAATATATTCATACCTATAGAGAACAGATGCTTGTTGGCATGTCTGAGATACAATTAAAGTTTTAAAATTTTTGAATAGTGGCATATAAAATCTTTTCCATGGCTGTACTTTCATACTAGGAAGCTCAGCTACATCTGTTTTATACCCCCCCCCCCTTCCCCCTCAAATATGTAAGTGCAAAACTAAGGCTTT
This sequence comes from Cheiracanthium punctorium, assembly GCA_038373885.1. Classification (NCBI taxonomy): domain Eukaryota; kingdom Metazoa; phylum Arthropoda; class Arachnida; order Araneae; family Cheiracanthiidae; genus Cheiracanthium; species Cheiracanthium punctorium. The sequence continues at coordinate 214,970 of JAWZYV010000740.1, read as the reverse complement.
TCTGTGTTTTTTGCATTGATATAAGCCCATATTTGTAGCCCTGAGCTATACATTCACTTTGACCACATGCAATAAAAATTTTTAAGTATACAAATCATGACACCATATTATGTTCATATTTCGAAAAATTGCCTTGTTTAAAATAATGATAGCCTGTTGTACCCATTAAAATGATTGACAAGTTCAAATACAAATATCATTTTTTAGTGGAGGAACTGTTTATATTATTCTCATTTCCTTTTTAAACATACCACAGTTAGGACACAATCAAATTTTTCTATGTAGGTTCTACCATCAAGAAATAAGCATTTTACTTTAGGGGGTAAAGTATTATGTGTGTATACATTTCTACATGTAAATTAGATATAGCTATTTGCTTCTTGTTGCCTTATAAATGTTGTCATCCAGTTGCATGGCACTGATACTAAGTACAAAGTGTCCACTGGCAACTCAAAAGGAGACTTTGCTATTTAATTAAAGATTAGATAACTTTGATACTTTTTTGGTTAGAAATTTGTAATTTTACATCTATTTTCAAATATTTGTTGACTTTTCCTTGACCCCAGGCAATTAATTTGGTGATCAGAAAAATACTTTTATCAGATATATAATAAGAAACATGTAAAAAAAAACTTTTAAATTTTTATCTCAAAGACAAAAAAATCTTTAGCATTTTTAAAACAAAAAATTGAAGAAAATGGGAACACAGAGAAAAAGCCATTTAAAGAGGTTTTTTTTCCCAATGAAATTGCGCTGAGTGTATTAACAAAATTTACAATATCTCACGATATTCAAAATGAGGTGTCAAAATATTCATAATTTAACAGACTTTCATTTGATATCTAAAAAAGGAAATTGATTTTTTGACCAAATTTGGGGGTAAACTGTGTAAGAATATTAGCCAATATTTATTAAACAATAGAATTATGGAGGCTATTTTCAGTATTGTATAATTTATAATCTTTAAATAGTAAATTATGCTTTACAGAAACCAGTATGCACCTTTTACTATTTTACTGGTTCAATTAACATACTAGTGCATTGTGTAATACAATAACTCTTATGTTACATAATAAAATAATAAAACTCCAGAAGCAAAGTATTGATTCGCTAGCATTATTTTTTTCTATTTTAATACATAAATAGTAAAAATGCACATAGCATACCCACTTAAAATTAGTGTATCATCAAATAAATAAATTTTTAAATGAGAAAGTCCGATTGTTTCATTCCAACGCTCTGGAAGAAGCCATTTGATGAAACCTCTTAATTTTGGAGTGTGATAAAGAGATACTTCTAACTGAGATGCATGAGACTGTAATAATGGAAGAAATAAAGTTCTTGAATTTTCTTTCCCTCTTGAACCTCTAGTATAATCTATGAGGATTTTTACTTGAACTTGACGAGATTTTTGTAAATTTTCTGCAATACAAGCAACCTAAAATAAGAAATACCAATAGTGAACAAGCATATTTTAAGAACACTTAGAAGCATTATATAGTAGAACTCCAATTATCTGAATCAAATGGGACCGGACTACATTCGGACAGTCAAAAATTCGGATAAATGGATTTTTTTTTTTTTTAAATGGGTCTAGTATGTGTTTTAATTAATTACTGTGTGTGTGTGTATTTTGAAAATGGGAGAAAAAATCTATTTTTAAAGAAAAAGAACTTTTAATTAATTAAATGAAAAGGTAATAGGTTTACATGTTAAGCTTACTTACAAGTGCTGTACGTACCATTCTGTAGATGAAAGTCATTGCTTGCGATGCACCTACACTAGTTTCTCGGAGGGAAGGACAGTAGCGTATGTAGACAGAATCATTATTTTGCAAATCACAGTATGATTACGTCTTATTTTTTTCTGAAATTCTGAAAGTGATTCAGATAGTCAGATTTTGGATAATTGGAGTTCTACAGTACATTTAAAAGTTACGGAAGCATTACCATGATAAGGAAGACACATCGAGTGAAACCAAAAGAAGGCCAACTGCCAATCTAAATATTTTACATGCATGAATTTTTAATAATTTTTTATTTAACTTTTACTTTTTCTCCCTCAAAGGTCAAGACAATAAAAGCAACAACAAAAAATCATTGCTTGTATAGTACAAAGTAATATGGATTTCCTTAAACATTTTCAAAACCTAGGAATCTTCACTATCAAATATTAATCAAGGACATTTAAGAGTTGTGCCCAGAAGGTACAGACCCCCTCCAAAATTTAAATAATTTTTTGTTGATGAAATAATAATGCTAGTCTTTTTGTGAAAAATTCTGCATCATTCACCATTTGGATACTCTCTGAAATTTTTTTCTGGACATAGCCTTGGATATTATGATGCTTATGATATTTGTTATGTCTTATTATACAAAAGGAGAAAGTAAAATTCTTTTGACTTTACAATTTATATGACACATAACCTTACAAACTAAAATACTTTAAAATTTATGACTAAAAATTTTCCAAACAAATGTTGCTTAAAAAAAAAAAAAAAAAGATTACAGGATAATACAGGTTTCTCAGTAGCAATAAAAAAACAATAAGTGGTTCATGTCCATGTTTGACAGTTATGATTGCTTTTTTTTGCATTAAAATGACAAAAAGCTACTATTTCAAGAAACTGGGATCTATATTCTCTAAAAGAACAAATGTTTTTAATTTTAAAAAAGCATTCCCGTCGTAGCTCTATCTGAAAGCGCTGTGAAATCAAGCCGTAAATATACGTACTCACCAGTTCTTTTTCCAGTGGTCCTGTGCCAATATACAATGAAGCTAATGTTATCCTTTTAGTTGCTTTTTGTGACAATTCCTACAGCACAAAAATCCATTTAAATTTATTTAGCAACTTTATAATAACTAAATGATGAAACAGTAAAAATGCGTCACAGATATAATAAAGTCTATTTTATATCATACCCAAATTTTTATGTACAGTCAATGCTCACTTTTACAAACCTTTTTTTATGAGCACTAAGGATTTTGCTAAGGATTAAGTAGTCCCTTGGGTGATTTTTAAGACTCAATTTTAAGAACTATTTGAGTGGTCTAGACTCGAGTTAGTAAAAACATGCATTGACTATGTTTAGTAATCAGAAAAGGTAAGTTTTGAAGATGGTGCATCATAAGTAAAGTAAACTTGCATATAATACAGCACACATCTACACTCGAAAAGTTTGAGCAATAAGTTTGCTCAAAACAGTAGACTATAGAATCCATGAACAACGAAAAAAACACTCAAAATACTGGTGTTAAACAATAAAGTAAATAAAAAACTTTGTAAAAAACACACATAAGATGTTATAGGTAAGAGGATACGTACGTTTCAGCCAAAAATTGTTTTGGCCTTCTTGCTTCTTTCCTTTCCCTTATTTTATTTATTTTTTTTTTTTTTCCCCTCTCCGTGGTTTTGTTCGACTTTTCTTTGCCCCTTGTGGCAACATCTTGCTTGTTTTTCTCTTTTCAGTTCCCTGTGTTGCTTGCAACGAAGGGCTTGGACTGAAGAAGGCCAGAACAATTTTTGGCTGAAACATACGTATCCTCTTACCTATAACATCTTATGTGTGTTTTTTACAAAGTTTTTTATTTACTTTATAGAATCCATGTTTTTTAATACTTCAAAAATAAAATACTTCAGCAGGGGATACAAGCAGTATTGAAGTAAAACAGAAAAGAATTAAAAAGTGTGAAAAGAATTAAAAAGTGAGAAAAAAATTAAAAAGTGTAGTGATAGATGCTCTCAAGTAACTTACATAACCTCTAAACATTTGGAAGAGATCTTTTTAATCCATTTTCCCAATCAAACCATTCACGAAGAAGTCAGAAACAAGGCCAAGTTTTAAGAATGAAAACAAGGGTTTGTTTTCTTCCAAAAATAAATTCACAGAACAATTTCTACATAATGCTAATCAGTGCTATTACAAAAGTCAGCCAAATACATGAGTTTCCAAAGAAACTGCAAACTGTATACACAATAAATTCTGCAAATAAAAAAACTCAGAGGAATACATTCTCCATTTTATAAATAAAGAACAAAAACTGCTAGATAGAAAAATACTGTAATTAAAAGCTATTGTAATACATCAGTAAAAAACTGAACCAGCAATAAATTTAGTACTTATGATGTAAATACAAATACATAGCCAAAGCATATAATTCTTTACAAAATTCAATCAATTTTTAGTGTTGAAAGTTATATAGAGAAAATTTATACCTTCAATTTTTCAAAAAATTCAGATGGTTCTTTCAAAACTTGGACATTTTTGCTTGAAATAGGAAATTCTGGACAATATTCAGCTAACCAGCTCAGATTTTGACTATATTCTCTCATCTTAAAAATTACTTCTTTACTATTAGCATTTGGAGTTACTGAGAGAGGTATCAGAAAATTGTACGTAGTAAAGCAATTTAGGGAACTCCAAATCATTCCATGGGTTTTTAACAAATTCCTAGGGAAAAAGAATAATACATGCATGAAAATTGGAAAATTAACTGATAAGTAAACATAATTTACTAATCAAATAGTTGAACAATACACTATTATTTTTTGATTGAAGCAACTTTAGAGAAAGCACGTCTTATCATTTTCATGAAGTGCTACAGTAAATAATTCCCTTTACAGGTGCTATCATGCACGTAGAAAGGGATATATAGAACATATGTTAAGAGTTGTGTAAATTGTGGGCTAGCAATGCTTATTATGATAATAAAGGAATTATTTTTGCATTTCTTAAAACAACAGATTAAATATGCATTTAATGATATCAGAACATATTTTACAGAAGAAAAATTAGATTAAGGTGAATTCCAAATGTTTATAGATATTTTTTTTTTTTTTAATTTTAAGAGCTAATTAGATGAGTAAGAAAGACAAAGATGTTATGCAAATATATATTGATGTAATACAAGTAATAAAATACTTAAACTTTAAGCAGTCATAAATTTAACATAAAAAATATAAATAAAATAATGTTGTCCCAAAAAATATATAGACAGCCAGTGTTAAAAGCTGATTCAAGTACTGATCTCCAAATCTGCATATTTCAAGGTCATATACTTATGACAAAATAGTTTTCAGAGATAAAAGCAATGCTGCCTTTCTTTTTTCAACTGATTGTAAAGATGCCTTGCAAGGTGTAGTTTTCCAAAACTGAAATTTTGCAAATCCATCATTTGAAAGCTTGTGGACATTGGCAAGAAAAATGGATACATAGACATTTTACAGTTTGTTTTATATGCGCATAAATATATGTTAAGTAAATGTGAGAAGTTAGGTTCTTTCAACACTTATTTTTTGAGTATTTATCAGTTTAATATTAACTAAATACTTAAGTTCCCTTAAAAAAAAAAGTTTCTTTAAATATTAAATAGTTTCAACCAGTGCCTATACTGAAAATTCTTACTTATCAGTCATTCAGAGCTTCTTTAGCATGTTTAAGAAAAATAACTAATCTGTGGATGTCAAGGTTAATTCATGAAGCTTTTTCTATTGTTAAAGAATAAAGCACTTTGTTACTTTTTCACAAAGTTTCACTGTTCTGTTCGCCACAAATCAGGGGTCTGCTTTTTTTTTTTACTTTCCGAACATGTACCATGTAAGGAAAGTATTGTAATCATGAAAAGAATCCAACTTCGAGATTATTTTGTGTATTTACAGTTTTGAGGTCTTCTGAATTCATTTATACTATGTTTATGAGATGTATGTATGTATGTGTGTGTGTGTGAGTGAACACGATAGCTCCTAAACGGGGCATTCGATTGAGCTCAAATTGGGTATATATGTTATAGTTATAAACCACCGTCGCAAAACCGGTATTGATTTTGGTGTGTATAGGAATTACAGTTTTTCTACAGGGCTACGACAAAGATTTCTTTTACATTATGGCAAATAGGGAGAAATTCTTGAAAGTGCGCTAGTGTTTAAACAGTGCCTTCGATTGAACTTCAATTTGGTATATATGTTTGAATTATTCATCGATTAAAATTTATTTAAATGCTTGGCAATGATCTTAATCGTAAGTGTTCGGAAAGTTGAGTGGAGTCACTCCAGATTTTTTTTTTAAAGAACGAAATTCCATAAACATTTTACCCTAAGTTGAAAAATCAAAAGGTTTACAATATATTGCATAGCTGCCAACCTATCTTACCTTAAAACATGAAGATCAGAGTTAAAAAAAAAAAATAAATAAAAAAAAGATTTTCTGAAAACAGGAAGATTTTTATAGTAAAGTTTAAACTTTGTACAAACAAGAAAGAATCTGAAACTTCATGAATTTGCTTACTTTTGTGAATAGCAAGCTGGTTACAAGCAACATCTGCTTGTTTTGGCTTAAGTGATTTTCAGCTTTCATACCAAATTTTGCAAATCAATTATTTTCTTTTTTCATACACAAAAACACTCACAATGATTCCAAAAGATTTCATTCTCGCACATTTACAATTTTTTATGATTCCAAATTAAGAAATATCTTTCAAAATAATGAACCTGCACAATTGGCAGCGCTTACTTGTAAATTGTGCTTAAGTATGTTAAAAATTCTGTAAATAAGCACTTGGTATTTAACTGATGTGTCGAAAACAGTTGAAAAGTAATAAATTTTACTACCAACTTGCTTTTATGTATACATATAGGCACTGCCAAATGAGCAAAGGAAAGAATAAATCAAGGGAGTGGGGAAAAAAATGGAACCCCCTTTCTCTCTAAAGACTCAACCTAGGGGAATGATAAGGAGCAAGGACGTACACAGCGGGTGGTACAGGGGGTCCAGACCCCTCCCCGAAATTTTAGTTTTTGTTAACAAAATAATAACCTTTTAACCTGTTAACAAAATAATGAAGTATTTTTGTAAAAAATTCTGCCATTTTCACCATTTGGATCCCCTCCGAATTTTTTTTCTGGGTACGTCCCTGATAAGGAGGGCTGTGACAATTCAGAAAGGCTGTGCTCAAAATGAGAATTAAATAGAATTCAACACACTTCTTACTTTAAAAATATCGCATTTGTTATTTTTTAATTTTAACACTATGTACAGGAAAATGGCAGTATGGGGGTAAGTAAACAAAGGGAATGTGTTTAATCTTCCGGCATAAAGACAGAAGAAAAGTTCAAAATCAGGAAGTGTGTGTGATTATGGCAACGCTACACTAGGGCGATCTGCCAGGGGGAGTGCCTTGGTAGGAGGACTTTCTAAGGGGTTCTAAAGCATATTCACGTTACATCTGGAGAAAACCTACCGAAACTCCAGACCGTCAGATCGACAACCACACGATGGGACCTGAACCTGGGACCTTCACACTTCGGCCATCTACCATTTTCAGTGGCATAAGGATATCAGGAAGAGTTGGCAGCTATGATATTGCAACAAAGATAGAATCTATATTGCCGTGCACGTGTCTGTGTTGTATGTCAGGAAAAGGAAGCTCATGTCACCAAATGTCTCATTGCACTTTTCCTGGAGTTTCTTGCTACAATTTAGATCCCCTTCAGCATGTAGAGAACTTCTGAATGTGGTTCTGAACTGGAAGAGATTACCAAGAGGACTTTCAGAACCATGGATTTTACATGCATGTACAGAGGTATTTAATGTAGGAAATTGAACCCACAATCCCTAGGCTACTGGTTCAACAGTGTGCCTAGTGTACAACTGTGAACTACTATTCATCAACATCTGATTTTGGAGCATCTGTTAAATTGGGCAAATTTTCTTTAGACCAGATGCGGCTCAAATAAACAAAATGAACTGTATTCAATTTTGTAATTTATATTCTTTAATGGTTTTAACATGGAATCTGGGTATACCACTAATTAGAAAAATGAAAATATAACTCCCACTGCCTTTATTCAAAATAATTATTTCTGACTGCTTTATAATGCCATTAAGAAGGAAGGTTTTTACTTCTACAATATCATTAACATACTATAATTATGTTTAGAGCAAAAACAAGAAGTTTTGCACACATGAATGTTGTTGAATGAATGAATAATGTTGTAATTAATATTTTGGAGACCTATAGATAACTTATCCAGTCAATTGGGGCCAAAAGGGGAGGTACACAACTAGACGTTACAATCCTAAATATGAAGTTTCAACATTCTACAATCATTAGTTTTTGAGCTATGCAAGTTTAATGAATTTCTGCCCATAGAGCTTAATGTAGTTAGAATCTTTTCGGTAGTCCTGTAGATAAACTATCCAGTCGATTGGAACCAAAAGGGGAGATATACAATTAGATGTTACAACAATCCTAAATGTAAAATTTCAACATTCTACGACCAATAGTTTTTGAGATATGAGAGTTACATATGTAAGTACAAACGGTATGTAAAAACTGGTCAAAACAGACTTGCAGTTGATCAAAATGGGTTGTACATGCATTTATATAAACATGCAAGGCCGGATACAACTGATCACACTGGCCCGGGAAATATACATAAACAGCAGGGCTGCTTACATTTTATTCTGAACAAACATACACATTATATTTCATGGCATGCATGTGAAAGTGACTGGCCTACCAGAAAATTTCCCGGTGGGCGTATTCAGGCCAGTGAACATGCATGCTAACATACAATGAGATGCATTAAAAAAATTCTTAAAAGTAAATTTAGAGGTAGTCAAAATTGTTTTTTTTTTCGTTGAAATTTGGCTCCTGAAATGTTTCACATTACTTCCTTATACTCTGTAAAAAGAAGTAAAAAAAAATCCTTGAAATAGTATAACTAGAGTACTTTCCATATCTTAAATTTTTAAAAAACATAAGCAAATTAGTTTTTAATTTAAATTTAAATGAGGAAAACAATCAAATGCAAAGTACAAGAAGCACCTATTTTCCTAAAACGAAATAAATATTGTGAAAGGATCAGTGTTCGCTAAAGAAAGAACATAGTTTTAGTACTACTGTTTGACTATGGATTACATAGAAGCGTAAACATCTGGTTTAGAGAAGGATATGGGCACATTCATTAGATGACGGGGATGGCAGACAGATGTGCAATTGCCACTAAATTATTTAGGCACAGTTTTCAAGTTTTTCAACAATAACAATAATAATAAAAGTCCCGCGTGCTATATTTCAGTATAACATAGATTATCATAGGTTACTGAGTGTTGATGTCCACATAATAAAATCGCATAGAGCAAGAGGAAACATATGCATTCACTCTGTTAGCTTTACCCCCCCCCCCTCCTCAACCCGTTCATTTGGATTCACATTCACTGGCAGCTTGCCAATATTCTACGCGATCTGCAGTCAAACTACAGTGGGCTATAATTAGTGAAAATGAGATGAAATTTATATATATGTTAATTACAGTTAAATCATCAACTACCAAAAATTAAGAGAATTTTATGCATTCAAAATTATATAACTAATAAGTAGAGGAAGCTTTAAAATTTGTGTATGCAATGAAACTGTTTGAGCAGTTGATTTTAAAATTCAGATATTCTAACAATGTGTCTACAGCCAAGAAATTTAATATTCATTATAGTGTTCCATTTTTTCTTTAATAAAATTGTTTTACATTTCCAAAATATATTATTTCTTACATTTAGTTGACAAACATTTTTTAAGTACAGTTTAATGACTGGTATGTTGTTATAATGACTATCTCACTGTCTAACATACAAATGTTAAATGTATATGTATGCATGTATACTGTTTTTAATCATTAATATCACATAAATCTTGATTTAAATTTTTAAAATCTTATTTAAATCAAATAAATCGATTTTTGTAATGATAAAAATCAACAACCCTGATTGTGAATTTCAAGAACGATAATTAAAAAAAGAAAAAAAAATTGTATTACAAAAATAAACTTCGTTACTACATTAAAGCACTTTTACTCACAACTATAACAATGCAACTTTGGTATTCTTTTTCATATTACGATAGCAACTACCCTAAAGCATCTCACCGCCTAAATAGTCTCCATAAATCATTTGATGTTACAAATTTTACTAGCACTGAAACCGATGTTATAAATACACTTTAAAATCCCACAATCCCAGACACATAGCTATGCAAATTCTAATCTAAATTTAGAATTTTGCGTTTAATCAACAAGATAACAAAAATGGAAAATCAGCACTTGTATTTGCTTACAGCTTAAACTTCATTGCAATTTAACTGGTTTAGATGTCAGGAATTAGTTTATTTGTTGTGGTTTATTTTTCATAAAATTTATTATCCATTGATTTGAGGATCAATTTTAACTAAATGCCTACAGAGCAGAAAAATAAGTGTCTTATTATTTCACAAATTCCGTTTTCTTTTTGCAATTATGCAAGAACACTGTTTCAAAACTAAAACAAAACATGTCCATCAAAAGTAAAAGTAAAAATAAATTTGGTGCTCATGTTTTTATTGGATCCGAGTAACCTGATTCCATGCCTTGGATTGAGATTTTAGGATTGGAGAGATTGGACTTGAAATGCATCACGATTCCCACCAATCAAAATGAAGCAGCGAACTCAAAAACTGATTGCACCGAGGAAACTTTTTGCAGTTTAGAAATTGAAATAAGTTTCCGTTTACGAACAGGACCAGAGTTGCTAGCAGGGAGGTTGCAAGTTTACTTTTCTTCTTATCGTTCACTTTACTCCACGAGGATTTATGTGTGGATTCTGTGATCCAAGTACACTAGTCCGATCCGATCCAAATACAACAATAGTGAGTAAACTTGATTGCTGTCAATTATTTGATTATATATATAAAAAAATAAAATAAAATCTGACAGCCTGCTAAGAACAAATTTTTTAAGCTACTTCGAGTCCATCGATTTTACTTCGTAAGTGTTATTGAATTCTATATTTTTGATGTTTGTCTTGATATGATAGAAAAAGAAAAATAACATTTCCTAGATATTTCGTTATTTATCCTATAATGTGTTTTTAACTTGTCATATCTTATGGATAAGTGATAAACCAAGGTTAAAGTGAGTCTTCTTAACATGCGTCTTATGTAGGCAGCAAACACATATGTAACCAGTGCAACCATATCAATCTGTTGAGGTTTAAATAAATTCAAGCTTTTAATTCACATTCATAATAAATAATTGATTGATGAAATCACCAACATGTTGGTTCAAAGTATTGTGACAACACTGTTTTTTGATAATGATGTTAGTACTCTTGTTAAAAATTCTAGATATGCTAATTAGTTACAACAATACCTCAAACTAATGTATCAGTATCTACATTTAAGCATCATGTTGAGCATTATATTACAGCAGAAAGACCACCTGTTTACATCAAGGCTTTTAAACAGGAGTTTCAGTTTATCAAATATTATTCATCCATCTCAGTCAAAATGGTTCAATCCTCCTCTTTACATAGTTCTTTCCAACTATGCAGTAATTTTCGCTGTTTAAATTCATACATAACCCCCCAAAAAATCAAGATTGTTACCCCATATCTCAACTAGATGACTGCAACTATGTTTTAAACAACTATGATTAATTTTAAAAAAGAAAACTCTTCACCATAATGAAAAATTTTACTATTTGTAAAATAGTAGTGATTGGCAATTCCTTGCCAAATATAGAACAAATTGGCTTGCTGGATTCAGTTTTGGGAACTTATTTTTGACACCAAACTTGCTGACGCATTTCCAAAAGTGGGTGCCAACCTTGGTGAATTTGTACTTATAACTACATTTCTTTACTGGCAAACCTTTATGCAATGATTTAGAAACATGGATTTTTTCCAGTTTTCTGAATGAAAATATCATCAGGACTTGACCAAATTACGGGACCCCACAGATACAGTATGCCCTCTCAAATAAAAATAAAAAAAGAATTATCAAAACTGGCTCACATGGTAAAAAATTATTGCTGAACATGCGTACAAAGAAAAAAAAAAAAAAAAGAAATTTATAAGCGCATCCTTTTCGAAGTCAATTAAAAATATATGAATATTTTCTAAAATGGATATGCACAAAGCATATTTTCAAAATTCTATTCATGGAAACAGTAAGTGCAAAACTGTTAATAGCTTTCTCTTTCACTTAATGAATTTAATATCATGAATTCCAGTTTGACCAATGCACTCTCTGCTTTTCAAAGATTTATTAATCAGATATTATGTGGACTCTCAGTTCTGTATTCCTGTATTTGAATAATATCAGGGGCACAACCAGAAATTTTCTGTGGAGGGGGGTTCCTTAAAAATTATCAAGTACTTTTTGTCTGTAAAAACATGTTTCGTAAAATGAATTCACACTGCTCAAAATTTATTTTACGTAAAAACATAAATTCAGTATGCTAAATCGATAATGTTATAATTTAATATATAAGCGTCGGGGTTGTTTCGCCGGCTCATTCAATACTGCTTCAGGACTAACATGGAGGGTTTTTTTTTGGGGGGGGGGAATGTTCAGAATCTCTAGTCTATTCAATCTGCTTTCACCCGCTGTGCTCCGAAGATACGTTTTTAAAAGGTGAAGTGTTGAAAAGGAATGCTCACCAGTACAATTTGTTACTGGTAATGTGGCCATTATTTGAAGCAACCTATAAATATTAGGCATTATTTTCTGACACTGCAAATAGCTAAGGCTTTTAGTTCATTTGTTGGCAATCTAACTTTCAATACCACATGGCAAATTCACCTCTCACGAAACCTTTTCTATTTTATACATGGATGCCAGTTCTAAAATACATTCTACATTACATTTTTCCATATTCAGGGTCATACATTGAAGTAACAAATTTTGAAAGGAATTCAAAATGTTCTTATGATCCACAAATCTCGCATTGAGTTGGCGAATAAAAGTACAGATCTCCAGTAATATTCTTCCAGAATGAATGAAGGCTCACTACTTCGCTTAATTTGTCATCCTGCAATGCGTGGCATGCTTATAGGAATATCAAATTCTTCGTGCAATTTACTGGCTGAACTAAATATGGCTGGAAAATCATTTACTACGTTAGAGTGCTTTTCTTCATTGGATCTACATCTGCAGCATATCCCACTGCATCAGACAGATTAATCTTAAATGCTTTGTACAGTATAGAACCTGTTATCCAGAATGGTTGGGATCAAGTGTATTCTGAATAATTGGTTGGGAATTAACATGACATCTACGGATTTGATTGATAACATAAATGGTACTCTCTGTTTTTGATTAGAATTAAACATTAATTGTAAATGTACTAGAAAAAACTCTTAATATGATCAAGATAAATAAAAATCATTTAGAGAGGAAGTAAGAAATATATAACTTCTTGAAAACTTAGTCATACATTAAAAAAATAAATAAATTACCTTACCAGATTGCTTACTTTATGAATTCTAGCTGTAGTACTCAAAATAAAAAAGCAAAAACATAAGAAATATTAAAAAAAACTCATTTTTTGCCTTTCTTTCGGAAAAAATAGGAATTGAATCGATTGAAAAATGATTCTGGATAACTGGTTTCCGAATAAGAGGTTCCCTACTGTAATTATTTGCTAAAATTCAGACCATAAGTCTATACTTCTTGCAGGGTAGACAATGAAATCATAAAGTGAAAGCTTTTGAATTGCACACAGATTTTCAGCATTCGGCATTGCTTCACTATTTGACCGGATAGTTGCGATTTTCTGCAAAGCAAGGAAAATTGGTTCTATCAATTCCAAAAATGCACACACACTGTCCTGCCTTTAATGCATCTAGTGGCACACAGCTGTTTTAAGTGCTGCCGGTTTGGTAGATGATCCAGTTTGCTGATTTGCTTTTGGAGTTCAATTTGGCATTTTGAAAAAAACACAAGTTTTCTCAGTCAAAGTTTCTAATTTCCTTCATTGTAAACACAGGGAGTAAATTTCTTGCCTCCTAATTTTTTTATCAAAAAAAAAGTTTGTCCTGGGAGGGGTTTTAACTCTAAAAACCCCTCCCTTGTATGCGGGCGTGCCTGGATGATATTAAGTACTGAAAAGGAGCATGAAAAACATTTAAGTTAGTTTTTGACCAACTGCACAAATATGCATTAAGGCTTAGTAATTGTTATCTGTTTTCGGAGTTACTGAATTGGAATTTTTAGGTTTTCTGATTAGGTTTAGGAATTTTTTTGAAGTGAAAAATCAAAAGTTCTTATAAAAGTGGAAATTGTTCTCAATGTTAAATTACCTGATACTCTTGACCACCTACATGTTTTTCTTGCAAGGGTTAATCTCTACCATTGTTTATCATTATTTCATTATGCTGTCTCTTTCACAATTTGATTTTATTAAAGGATTGTTTAACAAAAGAAAAATTTCTTTATTCTATTTACTAAAAAATAAAAATGTCCCTAATTTTTCCCATTAGATATTGATTAGGGGGGAAAAAAGTCTTTAAAAATCTTAAATTGTACCTATGCACCATGTGATAAAAATTTTGGATGTAGCAAACATGTCGCACTATTTTAAGCTGCATGCTTTAAGTTTTTGACCTTGTATAATGTCTTTGCCAATGCTGATATGATGCTGTTTACTGTTGTTACACATGAAAAAAGAAAAATACATGTACATATAATTTTTTTTTCTCCATAATTTTTTAGCTGTTTTTATGAATCCAGTGAGTTCCGATAACCAAAATACTCTGTAGAAATGGTATGTTATGATTTCAAGTTTTAATTTTTGTTACTTCAAAATGACTGTTGAATGGCATTTCATCCATATTTCTTTTTTTAGAACAACCTAAAAATGGATGAAGACAATCAATCAGTTGATTCCCCAGCTCAGAGTAATCCTGGAACCCCCTTGCCTAGCAATCCAGGTACCCCACGCAATGACCGCAATGAAGACACGCCTTTGGTTTCATCAACATCGTGCTATCCTACACCCCAAACAAGCGCCTCTGGCTCATCCCGGCAGCAGCCGAAACCTAAATATTCACAGCTTCTTGCTATCATTGAAGAACTGGGCAAGGATATCAGACCAACTTATGCAGGAAGTCGAAGTTCTGCTGAGAGACTAAAGAGAGGCATTGTACATGCTCGAATCCTTGTGCGTGAATGTTTGATGGAAACTGAAAGAAATGCCAGAACATGATTTTTTAAATCTAAATTGCAAATAATTTCTCTAATTGTGACTTACATATATCGTATATCTTTAGTCAAACCACTATTCTAATCAGAAATATAAATAATAATAATAATAATAAATCATATTCATGAAAATTTATTCATTTCATTTCAAATCCATTGTCTCAATAATATTATACTTATTCTTCTTATTATTTAATTTAACCTTTCTTTTTCTGAAATTCAAAATTCATACTATCAAACGTGCCAAGTCTGAGGATTTTGGTCTGAATCTCTGACTTTTTGAAAATATTTCAGGCCTCAGAATTTTTCATTGTCTCAGTCTTTTAAAAAGATTTTAACCTTAAGTTGCAACTTTACCAATTTTCTTCATCACGTCTTCAATATTATTTCTCCTTCCTTTCATTTTGATCAGGTTCAACAACCTGAGTACATTTGATTTGATTTGAAATAATGTATCTAATGTTACTCTAAAAATGTAACTACGTAAATCACATATGGACAACCGCGGGCCGGATATAGGCCATCATGACTTTTGATATGGCCTGCGGAACATATCAAAACCCTGTATAACCCATATAAACCATTCAAAATTCCATAAAAATCCCAATTATATGGCCCGCGACTTTGCTAAATTTCCCTGAAGTTTGGCCCCCATATGCTAACATTCTAAAGTTTGGCCTGTAATGTTTCAAAGGTGTCCCATACCTGACACCAATAAATGCTCATTATTTATCTTAGAAATATGTTGGAAGTGTTTAAAGAGTTTTTTTTTTTTTTGTTACAAAATTGGAAATTATTTCAAATATTAGTGTTATTTTTAGGTATAATCTTTATGTAGATTTAATTCTTCATGTAATTTTTAGATATCAATAGTTTATCTATTTTGATAGATTTTTTTTCCCCCAACATTTTGGCAATTTCTTGAACTTGAATTTATTTACAGCATACAACTTAAGTAATGCAATAGTGCTAAGTTTCTATAAACAAGCATGTATTTAAGGGGAGGAGAAATGTTGTCTGTATTGATTATATGTATATTTTATGTTGAAATATATGCATAAGAAATCTCAGGCTTTTTGTCTTAGAAAAGGAGCAGATTTTAGGCATCTTGATTTGGGAAACTTGACACTTCTGTAGTATTTTGATGCTTACTTAAAAGAATGCTAGCATAAAGTGAAATTGCATTTGCTAGGTAGACTGGTAATTTTGTAGTTTCAAATTTGCATATCTGATTTTGTTTAAATTCTAGAAACATGATAAAAATATATAAAGTAATCCTTTAATACAGCTAATATTATTTTTATTGCTGCCTCCTTCTAAAAATTAAACCATTTATAAGTTCTTTGTAGCATTATGCAAGTGGCTATATTTAAGAATTTCAATTCAGAAATAATGATATGGTCCATTAGATTTATTAATTTCTTGTTTTAATCAAACAACTAAATTAACTGTCAAAATTTAAAATGATTGTTTTATGTTATTATGTTAACACCTGTTTTTTATTTTCATACTGTAATATCTCTGCCTAACTTGTCATAGTTTTTGAGTTATTTTGCCTCTTAATTGTGTGTATCTTCCTCAAATGATGTTCAGAATCTGTAATTTCTTTTACACTAAATTGAGTATATGAAAAAATCGGTCAGTGGTAGCTTATAACTCTCTGGTCCCATTTACATGCTCAAAAATCCATTCTATCCTGGATATTCTACAACCGAATATTCAGTTTTTGCTATTCGCCTAATCACTATACAGATTTTGAATCTTTTGTGGATTTAAACATAGATTTTGATAAATAAACATGGATTTGCTTATGTTAAGAAATATAGTGGAACCTGAATAATGTGACAACCTCTGAGAACAAAATTGATCACCTTACAAAAGGCAATAATGTGTAGTGGTTGCAAAGTGAAATTGTACAAAATTTGTCATTATAGACAGGCATTCTCTTTAACAGGTGATCAATGTAACAGGTTCCACTATGATTTTTTTTAAAATGATTATTTATTGTTAAAAAGGGGTTAGAAAATACTTGTATGTTCTCTCTTCCTTGATTTTGGAGGAAAGCTTATTGTAGAAAAATTTGCAACCTCAACTATCCTAATAAATAGTGGTAATCAATACAGTTAATAAGTTTGTGTCTGTAAATTTTCTGCAACCATTGTGTTTGAAGGGAAAATTCAACCACTTTTGATAAATTAATTCAAGTTCACTTTCATTTTGTAATTATGGAGCTTTTATTTCAATTCACTCCCTTCTCTATCATAAATCATTTGAAGTAAATGATGAATGCGTGATTACTCCTTTTGTACTGAACTTGTCATTAAAATATTTTTTTAGATTGCTGAAATGTGTGTTGTTTTAATTTATTTTTAATGTTCCTATTTAATGTTTAGGCTTTCACAATACATGTGGCAGTTAGATTTGATTAAGTGTGAAAAGCTACCCAAGTAATGTTTATGTTTTAGACAAAATAATGCAATTTGTGGAAAGTTTTCAAAAGATTCAATTTATTCAAACATGAAAAAAATCAGAATGTCTCTTCATGAGCTATAGAAAGCACTCTTTTTAATGATTAATCTATACAATAATCCAACATTTAGGGGAGGGAGGGAAGGAAATCTCTTGTATTTTAGAAAGTTTCTTTAATGGATGATATCTCTGCCAGGGGGGGGGGGATATCGGGATATATATCCCCCCCCCCCCCCCCCGAAATTTTTGGATTAGTTATGAAATTCCGTCTATTTATGCACATATAAGTTCATATCTCCCCCCCCCCCCTGGCTACGCGCCTGATCTCTGCCTTATAATCCAGAACTTTTTTTAATGAACCTTATATAAAATTATACAGACATAAGGATTTTATTGCATACTATCTATCTTGTAAAGAAACATTTAAATTTTTTTAATATTTGACTTAATTTTTGCTTGCTTTTAAAACTTTAAGAATCACATATGTATAGTTTTTTACCCCTTCTAAGAACAATCTTAAAAAGTATTGCAGGGTTCTAGCTGACAGGTATTTCATTTAAAAAAACACTTTTTGCCATAATCACTAAAAAAGCACTATTTTTGGTTAAACAGTCTGATTAGTCTCTTGCAAAAGAAAACTTTTGATGTTTGTTTTGTCAAGAGTCCAGAAGTGTACCAAATTTGATTATTTTTCAGAGAGATTAACCATTGATTCATTCGTTGTGCGATGAATTTTAAAAAATGGAATTCTAACAATTGTGAGAAGAGTATGTAAGAAGGATTTTGTAGAAAGGGTTGCCAGTAAAGAAAGCTTTACTGCAGCTTAAAAGAGAAAATCTTTTATTTTTAGATGATATTAAATGTGCATCTGCTGTTGTTACCGTGTTGTGCAAAATATCTGAAAAGGATAAAAAGGATTTTTATAAGGTGCCAGAGATCACTGCATTGAATTTTAGAAACATCTGAATAAAAAGCTAATTTAAAATGTAAATAATTTAAAGTCTCAGTTTTCGCAAAGCAAAAGAAATTTCAAATGAAATTAGTTGCCAAAAAGATTATTTTAATTGTTAAAAAGTGTTGCCAGGCATTTGAAACCAACGCGTAACAATGGATTAATGGCATCTTTAGTGAACAGAAAAACTTGATTTTACTTCAAATATTTTAATAGATTATTTTTGAAGAATTTTTTTTTTAAATAAAAATGTTTTAAGAGAAACAAAGTACACATTCAGTTTATTTGGTAAGGATATGCTTGTCATATCTCATGGCAGTGCTGATGTTAAAAAAAGATTTCCTATCTCACTCAGATTAATTTTGAAGAAAAACAAGCATCTCCAAAAGAACTTTGAATAATGAATGTTACACATTAAATGCTCTAAAGCTGTGTAATTTTTAGTAGGAGTAACCTTAATAACACAGAACTCTTAAAACTTGGGTTGTTCATCTGTTAAAACCTGGGTGCCCATAAAGGAGAGCACACACACACCCTCAGATTATTAGTGAGTGCCTCATGATGCAAATGAAATTGCATCCCTAAGCAAAATCAGAACTGAAATTGTTACAGTTTAAGGTTTGCAATTATTTTTTATCCAGTGAACTGATTTGAATGATTCTTTTTGTATTCAAATGGAAATACTTTAAGGATGGACCCATTTTAATTTGTTTCATAATGTTATAATTCAGAAAATCTAACAAAACCATGTTTTTGACGATTGCCTAAAGCAGCAGCTCCCTAACTTTGGAGCGCAAGAAAAACAGGCAAAGAGCAAGTGATATTGCATGTTTTAAAAAAATCATCCATTTATTCTTGCTTTTACTCTATAACATAGAAAAAATGACTAAATGTTCATTATTGGAGAATGAAAAACTGTATATATGCCAGAGAATTGTGAAGGGGGTGTGCCATCATAAGTTCTTCTTTGTTAAGGGGGGGGGGGACAATGTTTGAAGGTTGGGAAGTATTGGCCTAAAGGGTTGCCAGTATCTCAGTAGTCGCTGAAGTTGGCCACTTTTGTCATTTTATCACAAAGACCCAGTTTGGCATAAAAGATGGTCAAGGTGGCTTGGCATAAAAAGGGTAAAGGTTTTATGATCCAGCTTGGCAATGTCTTCTATATTTGGTTAGAAATTGCCAAACTAATGTTTTACATAGTGAATTAATTTTTTGTTAAGAGGAAGTCTTAGTTACAATCATCAATCCCTTACGCTCACTATGTTACGATCTTAATCATCTATGATAAGATTTTAATTATCTCAAGATGATTAAAATATTTTGTTTATTTTTGTTACGAGGAAGTCTTAGTTACAATCATCAATCCCTTATGCTTACTATGTTACGATCTTAATCATGTATGATAAGATTTTAATTATCTCAAGATGATTAAAATATTTTGTTTATTTTTGTTACAAGTTCGTATATTTACGACAGAGAATGGCTTTATGTTAAATGCGTTTAACATTTAAAAATGAGTTTCGATATTTTACTAAGAGTTTGAGTTTAGAGTGAATTTAAAATTGTGTTAAAGTTTATCGCCACATTATGAAATAAAATACAAATAATGATTGTTCATAGATCAGCATTATAAATAAACATTTTGTGAATATTGTCTTCTGTTCAATGGCTACACTGTGACAGGACATGTTACCAAGTGATATGTTGCGCCATCTGTTTGTACGACTTATGCATTATCCATATTTGTAAGGGAAGTGTGACCTCCTAAAAGTCTTAACTTTGTGAAACAGATGGTTAGTTTTTAGTGTTACGCATTGCACATTGAATACAGAACTGAACAATAGTACGCATGCTCAGCTCAGATCAGTAACGTAGCCAGGATTTTATATCGTAGTGGGTGGGTGTCAAAAGCCCCCACCCCCTTTTTAGCTAAATTGTAAGCTAAGTTTTCTACTGGATTGTGCCCATGGAAATCAGAATTTAGTATATATTGTTTTCAATAAGAAATTAAAATTGAATTACAAGTTAAAATTAATTTAACTTCAACTAATTACATAAATTATCATTTTCTTTTAGTATTATTGATTGCAAACTGTAAAAAAAAAATTAAATTGTAATACAAAATCAAATAGACATTTTTAAATTGTACATTTTTTTTGTATGGAGATGTCATATTAATTAAAGTATACATAATGTAAATATTTACGAAATCTAATATGAAATTAATCCAGACGGCTTCAGTCCAACATTATAAAGTGGTCTAAACACATTAGAATTGCATGTTCATCGATATACCGGAACCAAAGAGAAAATTGCTCAATCGGTGAAATCTGTTGTTACATACGCCAATATGTTGTAGAAGTTAGATTGCTGTATCTTTTCAGTTATATCGGACTGAATAAGGTGAGAATAGCAGTCAGTCAGCTAGTTCATTTTGTATGTTTGGACTGGTATTCATAGAATTGCAGCAGCTCTCAACTAGGTGTTTTTTCAACGTCACATCACCAAAATCTGCTTGAAAACGGAGAAGGAACTGAAAATTTCCATCGTTGTAAGTTGCTTTATGTAATACTAGCCGCCTCCGGTGACCATTTGGTTCGCCATCTTAATAAATCTTGTTCGTAGAGAATCCCGTTCCTCACTGGCTTCCTTGGCACTGAAATCTCTCAGATTCTGATGAAATTTAAAATTAAGATGGTTAAAAACAGGAGCGGCCCTAGGGTATGTGGCGTCCCCTGCTAATATAAAAGGGATGCCCCCTTTTATTCTCTTAGTTTTTGTGTTCGAAATGACGCCCCTTCGAAGCCGGCTCCCAGATGCGATGCTTACTGTTTCGGGCCGTCCCTGGTTGCAAAAATAAGATGGTTAAATGATAAAAGCCTACAAAAAGGAACTTATTTTCGTCCTATATTAATTCGGACGAGCTTCTGGATATATTGGCCTTTATCAAAAAAACGGAAAGGGAAAAAAAAAAAGTGAGACAATCTGAAACACTTTCAGATTTTAAATACGCACTAAAGTGCTATATATTAAAAAGCATATTATAATCCATGGGTCTTCCCTATTTTCGTTCCTTCTTTCATTAAGTTGGAAAGTATATCATTATTCATGAGTATGATTAAACAAAATTAAAATTGATATTTCTAATATCCTTTTTCTGGATGTAATACATTAGAAATAAATGGAGAAAAGCTGCACAGAAAAATGCACAATTCCAACTGAATGAAAATTTCAAAAACTTATTCTCAGGTGTATTCATAAACCAAATAGCAGACGATTAAATTACGATAAATAGAGCGAAGCGTTAGAATCATCTCCTCAAAATCGCACATCAACCATTTTATTTTTCGCCAAATTAAAAAGTTGCACATTTTAGTCTCTGAAAATTTCCAAATCCTATTTTTCTTTTGAGTATAAAACATTTCATTCCTGCTCTGATTTCACATGCACACGATATTTTTACTTCAAGAGTTTGAATCATTTAATAAACATGCCAAATATGGCAACTTAGATATGCTTAAATTTTCACTCATTCCAATGCGGGGTTACAATTGCGAAATGGCGAATCAAAAAAATGAGCCTTTTGCGACACGTTTTTTATCGATATCTCCTAAAATATTTCGAAAAAAATCGAAATTTCCATATAAATTTTGGTAAGTCCACCCGTTTCGGAGCTACGCGAGACACAGACAAACAAAAAAACTAACGGACAGTTTACACATTGTTTTATTTATATAGATTATTTTTCCTGAGCCAGGGGTATATCCGGGGAAGAGGCTAACGGTGCTGCAGTTATCCCCCCACCCTGAAACAAAATCCTTGCTACACCACTTCGTGCAGCCCCTGTGTCCAGCGAGCTGTCTGACCTTCTGGTTCTTTGAAATTAAAAAAAAATCTTCTGTCCAATTAAAACTTTATTCAGCTTCGGTCAGTTTACGTAGAGGCTTTGCTATTGTTGAGAAATTCCTTACGAAACGACAATAATAGCTGCGTCACTCCACTTTCCCAGGGTAATAAAAATCTCCCTTCTACTAATGGATCCTAAGAAAGGGTCTGCAGATATGCGGGAGCCTTAATTGTCTTTCTTCGTGATTCTTTCAATTTCCGGTAGTTGACTCAGAACCGTATCGATCAATCCTTAACAAGGACGGTAGGTGAGGCCCAAGGTCTCGATTATTCCGCTGTCGAGCATTTCTTTAACTAGGCACTCAGCGTAGTCTCTCTTTGCAATAGGCAAACGTCTTGGATTCTGTTTGGTGGATGATCACCTGTATTGATTTTATGCTGCGTTACATTGCAGTGGTCCACATCAGCGTCACAAGTAGAAAATAAATTTTGAAATTCATGAAGTAATTTTTGCACTGCTTTTCGCTGTTCTTTATCAAGTCCTTCACGATTCTCGAGAATCAGCTTTATATGTTGGCCATCGGAAAATTCCTGAGGACGAACGACTATATCAAACATTGGTTCACAATTCGCAATGACAGTTCCCTTTTCTGCAGTCTTGGGTTTATTATCTAAATTAAGAACTCTATTGGATATAGCTGTATCTGTATGTTCTGCTGTTGATTCTGCGTTTTGTAGTAATTGCCTTGTTAGGCACCCTGGTGATTTAGCTGTTGTTGAACTGTTGTTTTTATTGATGCAGGTAACAGGAACGCATGTTGCCAACACTTCATTTTTCTTTGCCCCTTTGACTTGTCAGTCACATAGACTACTTTGACTAGGATGATACTCTTCGGCAAGTGTTGAACCCGCAAGCACTCCTCTGACAGAATTACTATTGTTGGTTATTCGATCAATCCAAACCGGAATTTATTGCTTTCTTGTACTACTCCAAACGTTGTAGATTCACTTCTTGGTAGTCGAGTGAAGTCAGTCTGGACTCTTTTTGTTGCAAAGGTAGAATGGTTTTATTTTTAATGTCGAAAACAGCTATATCCTCTGACTCTGACCGAAGTCCATTATTTTTGAAGTCCAAGCTAAATTTATACAATTTTTAAAAATCCAGTCCAAGAATGAATGGGTCCGTAATATTGGCGACGTATATCACATGATCGTATCTGGCATTCCCATAAATGATCTCTACTTTTTGCCTTTCCACCGACTTCGATCTTGTCACGTTACATGTAACCGTCTGGAGAGTCAGCGAGGGCGGATTCCATATGGTCTTTAATCTGATGAGCTACTGTAATCATCATAAGAACAGCCAGATAGATCTGTTCTTATGATGATTACATTAGCTCCTGTATCAATTACCATGTGGCACGGATAATCATTAACATATAACAAAAAAACATTCAAAATAACTGGTGTTTAAAACATAAAATAATTAAAAACTTTGCAAAACAACACCATAAAAGTTATTTTGCAAAGTTATTGTTAGGCCATACAGTTGTTTCTATGTTTCAGTCTTCCAAACTATGAATGACATATCACTACAGATGATCGAAATTTTTTCGATTGAAACAGCTGTATTGCCTGACAAGTAACTTTTATAGTGTTATTTCGAAAAGTTTTTAATTATTTTACCATTAACACACAGTAGAACAAATAGTCCCTATTGCAGCCGTTTGCTGAAGAAATCTGCAGGACTTTTAGATGTGGCTTTTGAATATCTGGCAACCTCTGCCTTACGAGATGACCACTTCCTAGTTTACCTCGTGCTTCGGAGAGTGCTGTTGCTGACTTTCGTCGATAGTGCTTTTGTATGTGCCCTTCGAAGTCACATTTCCAGAATTTCACTTTCTTTTGACTGGTTCTGTCTGATCTTAATTTTCGTCAAGGGCGGATTAAAGAGGGGGCGACCACCCCCCAACCTCCCAACCGAGGAAAAAGAAATTAATCTAAAAGATCCTATTTTACTTCCATAAAACGGATGTATATGTCAATCTTCTAACCAACCGCCCCCCTCCCCGATAAACTTGCTATAATCCGCCACTGACTTTCGTTCTATCAGGTCCTCAAGTTTCTTCATTCTGTTCCCCATGCTCTCCATTTCTGTGTCAGTACGCTCCTCCGTCACTGCTCTAACTGCCTGTCGATCTTTTCTTACGGCCCTCTGAGCTGCCTTTAACTTTCTGCTGGATACTAGAGCAGATTTCAGATCTTGATTATCCACCAATATGAGCGCTTTTTGAATTTCTGAATCTCTAACGTCTTCAATAAAATGCCGCACAGCGATTTCTTCTCTGACATTATCAGGGTGATCCATCTAGCCGAGATGACAGTCTATCTGTGCCCGATGCAGTTCTTGAAGGGTCTCGCGAGGTCTCTGCATTCTTGATCTCAGTTGAATTCTGCCGTATTCTTTCTGGCACTTCTCTCCGAAATTGAGCTCCAAAGCATTGACGAGGGCGTCAAAATCTCTGTCTTTACGATGATTTGTAAAATGTTTTTTGCGTCTCACCTAAGGAACACACCAGTTGTTTCGCTTTCTCGGAGTCATCCCAACCGTTAGCTTTGGAGAAGATTAAAAATTGGGTCTTGTAAGCTTCGCAGGAGTCTTACCGTCGTTAGTTTTACGATTGAGCTCCTTGAAGACATCTTAATGTTTTCAGGTAACTTTCACACTTGACCAAACTGTCTAGTCTTTCTTCTATTATATATTTGAATTTTTCAATCTCTTTTGTAATTCTTTCACATTTTCATGTAATTCCTTCACATATTCATGAATTTTAGTTTCGATCTTTTGGGGTAGATTCTTTCATCATATTTCGCTTTGCTTTCTTTTAAAATAGACATTTTCTTTCCATCTACTCCTTCATTTCATGATTTTTTTTCTATTTTCTCCAACCCGGTTTTCATCTCTTCTGTGTTCCATATTCCATCTTGGTTTTCATCTCTTCTTGTGCGGCTTTTACCTCTTCTCGTCCGGATTTCATCTCAGTTTTCATGTCCTTCATCATTTTCATCAGTTCTTTAAATTGTTCGTGCACTTTTCCTCTCTTCGAAGGCATACACTGAAAAAATCAGTCTTTTTTTTTAGAGATTCCTGATCCTAACACTAGTGTTGCAAAAAACTGCTTATTTTTGGGGTTCGTAATTTAAAAGTTCTGCGTTGATGGGAAGTTCTAGCAAATAGCCCAGTTGACAGGACGAAACACAATTTTTATTGGTTCCAGAAAAGTCGATGAACAATCTGCTATACACAATTCACAGGAATTAATACGCAATAACACGTTTCATAATAGTCAGCTTATCACTGGAGCTTTTCAGATGGTGTATTTCAGACACAAAAAATCATTCCGCAGGTTAAAATTCCGTGGAAATTCTCGAAGAGAATTGTCATCTATTCATACCTTAAAATAGTGAAGAATTCAGAAACAGCTTTCGAAAACAAGCTATAGATGTTTACAAAAGCACAGAACAAAGAGCCTTATTATCACAAAGTGCTTAGTGATTGAGCAATCTGTTTGGGGGGGTGCTGAAGCCCCCTAGTCCCTCCCTTGGATCCGCTACTGTTTGGGAATATCGCGGAATTCCGTATGTTTTGCATTTTCTCCTGAGTGTTTCGTAACTCTTATAGATTCATTGTTTATGTCAGTTCACAGTACAACTTGTGAACAGTGGCGCACCCAGGATTTCGGTTTAGGATGGGCTAGAGCTACGAATACTTTATTGAAAAACAATATTTTGAATTCGGTTATAGTGAGATCGATTTATAGTTATAACTCCCTTATAACATCAAAATATTCTGTACTGATTGTCCGTAGAACACAAACCCACTATCACCGTGCCTTGTTATAAAGCCATAAACAATTATCCGATATTTTCATAGAAATTGTAACCAAAACGTTACTGTATTGTAAACACTATAGTAAAAAATTACTGTAGCACATGTGTCACACTAACTGCAAATATTTAAAAACCAACGTCCTTTTAAAAAATATTTTAAGACAGTTTTTAAAACATTTAAAGACAATTAAAAAAAAATATTTTAATTCATTTGTAACACTTTTCGAAGCTTTTCAGATGTAAATCCTCAGCTTTAGGGAGGGATTAGCCCCCATAGCCCCCTTCGTGTGTGTGCTCCTATGCTTGTAAAGCAACATTCTAAATTTTTCCGAGTCTCTAGTTCAACTAAATTCTTTTGAAAGCTATTCAAAAGTTGTATGATTTTCAAGTTGAACACTCTTAAACATGGATTTAACCGGTTTTAGAGCTACACGCTTCAAATGATATGCAGTGGCGTAGCCAGAAATTTTTCATGGTAGGGGGCGGGGCTACGACCACTGCAACTCATATATATGTACTAGCTGAGTACTCGTTCTCCGCACGGTAGGGAACGAAACCTTTTCTTACATGTATAGTTCGAATTGATTGCAGTGATTTGGGGTCTAAAAATAAGCAAAATGATTTGACTCTTGGCGTAAAGTTACTCATTAGTTATTTGTAAAGTTAGTATACTGACCTGAGACCATTGTTAATATTATGACGCAAAAAACTATGTCATTCGCAATTAGAAAAGAAAAGCGTGACGGTTTGCAGTGAAAATTCCTAATATTCAAAATGTCTCATTTCTGTATCATACTCTTTTTTAGATTTAAGTTATGCCATTAATACCTAGATACTACATAAAGTGGAGAACCGTTTTATTTTAAATTAAATAGTTGTGTACCCGTTCTTTGCAAGGCGAGAGAAGAACATTTTCCTAAAATGTGATCAAAACTGCTTGTGACAAAACAGAATCTCCAAGAAAAAAGAAAGTTATGTTACAGTCTTTTCTGTTGAAACTACCGCGGGATATATTAAAGCGACGTAGAATTACTTAATGTTTTGTTAGCTGCGATGTAATACGGCTGTTGAAAAATGAATAGAAGACTTAGTTTCACAAAATATTTATTAATGCGGTATATTGTGGTTTGATCAATATTGCCTTATCATATCTACTTACTATTAATTATACTATCTTTTACTGATACCAATACAATATACTGTCGTTTTGCAACCATTAATGCTTAATTTAAAGAAACGGTTTAGATATTCGCCACGAATGTAGGCTTTTAATCTTTGGTGATTCTTTGCAATTTACAAATCAGCATAAACGATAATCATTTCAGTTTATGGTTGCCACTAAATCAGCTCTCCATAAATTTTTACGCATAATTCTTGTCAGATTGGTGTATTTAGCACCAGGGCCCTATTATATCTTGGGCAAATCGGGACTTTGCCCAGGGGCCTCCGGCTCGAAATGGCCCCCAATTTCAAATGTTGTCCTTTTTTTACAAAAAAATTTATGAAAAATAAAACAAATTTCATGCATGGGGGCCCCCCACAATTCATCAATGCCCGGGGCCCCCTGTTGGTCATAATCAGGCCCTGTTTAATACCGCAATTTATTTCTTGCTATTCGAAAACGTGACCCGTTTAAAATCTCAATCGAAAATAATGATGGATAATTCACTGGTGAAAAAACAGCATTCAATTATTTATCTGGCAACGTAAAGTAAAATATAGAATTATTTCATGCGTGGCGTATGTTTTGCTTGTGAGTCCGTTATTCTGATTGAGTTTCGAAAGAGGTTTTAAATTTATGACATCAAAATCGCGCACTTTTCACATGCGAAAACTCAGTTATTTTAAAGTAATTTTTTTTTTTCAACTGGCAATTTTAATAATTGTTACTGTCTCTAAGACAACCAAAACGCAAGATATCATACTGAAAATTTTAAGCTGCTGCTATTGAAATGAAAATAATTCTTTACTTAAAAATTCGTAGAAAATCTCCTAATTTATATCTGGTTTTTCTTTTAAAAGAGGGCGAAATGTATGCTCCGTCATTTGACAAAATATAAAAAAGTTATGACGGATAGAATTCAAGATGCAGCAATTTTAAAAATATTTTACGAAAGTCATCGTCAAATTTAATTTTATTTGAAAAATTCTCAAAAATCTGAAAATTATGTTACACAGTCCGAACAAACAATTTTTAAAAGAAAATTTTTTCCTCTATCCGATGATGTAAATTTCGTTTTCTTGCGAGATTACCGGCGTTATTACGTATTAAGCGAGAAAAATCGCTAAAAATCGGACAAAACATAAAATAAAACATTTTCTAATTCGAATTTCGAAAAAATCGCCCCGAGGCATGTTAGGATCTGTCCTAGTGAAGCCATATGCAAAATTCGGTAGGTCTGCGACCCACCGTCTCAGCGCAATGCGATCGAGAGACGCGCGCAAGAAGATCGGTTGTCACAAACTTACCTACCTACCTACCTACATACATACATAGCTACATACAATGTTTACTCTCGGATTTTATTATATAAGATACGTGTGTGTGGTAAGGGAGTGAAGAATATACATTTTGTATGACAAAAAGAACCCTCATGGGGGTGGGTTGTACCCCCCCTAAACCCCCGTGGCTACGCCACTGGTGATATGTAATAATTTATACTAATTTAAGTATGTAATAATAATAATAATAATAATAATAATAATAATATATAGACATATAACATAATAAATCAAAAGCCGGCTAAAATTCCAAATTTCTAGAACTGCACAGTTTTAATTCAGTTGGAACAAAGAATTCGCTTTAAAAATCTGCAACTACTACACGGTCCCTTGCAATTCCGTTGTAATTTTTTAGACGGTCCCGCTCCCTGTCAATCTGGCGTCTTAAAAGTCATAACAAAACCTTGAAAAACCGCTGCGAAGATTTTGGGTTCCGCCAATAATTGCAGTGTGAGCGGGTCATGTGACACGACCTCAAAAGTTAATAAAAGGGTCTGACGCTGCCCAGGAGAGACGCTGCCACCTGACTGCAAATGTCAAGGAATGCTGTATAAAATCGTCCAATAAAATTATGTAATCACAGTGGAGGCTCCGGACTCATTCTTCCACCGGCAGCCGTATGCTTGCCCAAGGATCGCCCGGCGTTTATCGGAAAGCGGACTCTCTGTTGGCCAGGATGCTACACACATACACACACATATATATATAATAGGTTTACAAAGTAATAATTATAATAAATAAGGCCTCTAATGTAAACATTACTGCAAATCAAAATTTTGCTACGTATTAATACAAATAAAAGTATCCCATACCCTTTTAAAGCTGTGTAGGAAATAATTATGATTTTTTATTAAGAAATAATTTGTAGAAAAAGAAACAAAAAATACACTAAAAGGATTTTGAAAAGATGTCGGCAATTAAATTTGATGTATCCCAAATTATGATGCAAAAACAACAATTGTTCAACATTTTTTACAATCTTATTACTCCCTGCTTATGAGAAAATATTGTTGCAAAAAACTATGGTTAGTTTTCGGGTTCGTCGTTTGAAAGTCTAGCGTTGATGAAAAGTTCTAGTAAACAGTCTAGTTGACAGTACCAAACACAAATTTTATTGATTCTAGAATTCTGCTGTGCACAGTTCACAGGCATTATTATTCAGTAACTTGCTTTATAATAGGAAGCACATCCCAAAAACTTTCTCAATGTTGTATTTCACACACAGAAAAGTACCTCCACCGTCTAAAATTCAGTGAAAATTCTCGAGGAAAATCAGGATTCAACAATGAAGAATTCACTAACAGTTTTCGAAAATAAGCTTTACTAAACAAGTGAAATATCGCTAACAAAAGTACGTAGTATAACAAAGCACAACTTCTCAGAAGCGATAACTTTTCTCTGCTCTCGGCGACAGCTGACAAACTGCAGTAACTGAGCTCCTGGGTGCGATTTGCCCCTGCCCGACATTGAAAATGCAGCACCCATAAGGAGTGGCCAGAACGTGTTGAAACTCGGCAAGCAGAGACAGACAGCAGTGAACAATAAGTGATCTTTATTTCAAAATGATATGCATAATACAGAGGGAGAGCAGCATCATCTAAGTAGGTTGTCGGACCACCGTGGACGGCGATACACGAAGCAATATGTCTAGGTACTGAGTCAATGAGAGTACTGATGGCATCCTGAGGAATGTTTTTCCATTTCCTGCCAACTATTTGCCACACTTCGCCTTCTGAACGGGCTAGTGGCAGGGTGTGCAAACGGTGTCCAATCACATCCCAAATGTGTTCGATTGGCGACAGATCAGGAGAGTACGGTGGCCAGGGAAGCGTCTGTACACCTTGCAGAACACGTTCGCTGATGCGAGCAGTGTGCAGTCGAGCGTTATCCTGCTGATACAGGGCGTTGGGAACCGTTTGAAGGTAGGGGAGTGTTACCGGCCGCAGCACACCATCCCCATATCGTTGAGCCGTCATAGTGCCCCGAATACGAACTAGAGGTGACCTGGAGTCATACTCAATTGTTTCCCAAACCATGATGCCACGTTGTCGTGTGGTGGGGCGTTCTACAATTGCTGCCGAATTAGACCTGTTTCCACGTCGACGTTACACTCGTACGCGGCGACTATCACTGGAGAAACAGAAGCGTGACTCATCTGAGAACACGACTCTATGCCATTCTGTCGTCCACGTCGCTCTAGCCTGGCACATTTGCAGTCGTTGGTCTATGTTGTGGAGCCAATGGCAGTCTTCTTAACAGACGCCATGAGTGCAGGCCACTAGCAACCAATCGACGGGAAATGGTTCTGGTCGATATAGGAACATCCAAGGTGTCTTGAACATGTCGCAGAATGGAGGCTGAAGTAGTTTGCGGGGTCGCCACCGCTTGTCGATGGATGCGTCGATCCACGCGTGCTGACGTCACTCTGGCTGCACCGGCACTCCTTAAACGTGCCATATTTCCTTGTTCCAACCATCCTCGCCACAGCCGGTGAACAGTGGACACATCCAGGTGTGTGTCTGCGGAGATTTGCCGTATGGACCAAACTGTCCTTCTCAGTCCGATCCCCATGCATGCTCCTTCGTAAAATCGTCCGTCTGCTGGAACTGAATCCGTTGACGGTGTCCTGGCATTCTCTGGTTATACGTGTCCTCTGAGACAAGAATAAAATTTCTACGATAATTTCTCTACCAGCAATACTTTCACGAAAATTGTCCGTTCTACCGGTTCCTTCCCGTATATCTTTTTCCCCGTGCACTAGCGAGCTGCCAATTTTACATCATTAGCATAACTCGGCAAGGTGCATTTACCCTGAAATTTGCATAATTTTCTGACCACTTCTTCTTGGTATTGCATTTTCAATGTCAGGCAGTGTATAAGGCACAGCGAAATCTCTAGCGATTTCTCGACACCTCTTTTCCAGAAAAACCCTACGCAATCCTGAACCTTCATTGCGTAAATACAAATGTGATTGAGAAATACTACGCTATTGCTTAATACTGATTCAAGGAAGCCCACATTACATGTCCCATTAGTAAAATTGAGCCAAATGTCCCAAATATCGCCAAAATTGGCAACTTTTTTGGGGAGAAATATCACCAAACTTGGCGCCAAAAATAAGTTTACAAAAGTGAAGTCAGCTGAGCGATAGAGCCAATTTTTCTCGAGAATTCGAGAGAACCCTATGTTAAACATTGGGAACACCCAAAACACCTTATCTCGTGCGTATGGGATGTATATTTTTTTACAGGGCTACTAAAAGATTTTTTTATACATTGCGGGTTATAAGGCAAATTCTTGAATGTGAGCTATCTTCTAAACGTTACATTCGATTAACCCTTTGAGGCGCAACCCTTTCCCAATGCTGAAAAAAGGGCAGCCGTTGCCATCGCTCGACTTAACTATCAGCAAGATGGCGGACGATCGAAACGTTCATCGCGTGCCACAGATCTAGAGACCCTTTTTTGGCGCAGCTGGCTGTGGTGAGCTGGCGCGATGAACGTTTCGATCGTCTGCCATCTTGCTGGTAGTTAAGTCGAGCGATGGCAACGGCTGCCCTTTTTTTCAGCATTGGGCAATCTGTCCAGCCGTTCTCGCATTCTTCCATTTCTCAGCAGATGCCAGTGCTGTTGAAAATAATCGTGACCATTTTTTTACGGGAAATGACGTGCTAAAAATTAAAGGATTCTCGTGGAGCTATGTCACGCGCAATTATTTTTGTAGAAATCCAATCTATTCTTCGTGACTGGCAACAGTCAAAACGTCAGAGTTTGGTGTTCCCAGAGCGGGATCACTGCGCCTTAAAGGGTTAAGAAGCTTTCTGACACAGCTGGCAGTGAAAACAATGAAAGAAGGTGGTTTTACGGCGCAATCGCTTCGCCGTAAAACCACCTTCTTAAACAAATATAATATGATAAAACATGTTTGTTAAAATCGCTTTCAAAGACCCCCCCTGCATGTGTTTTTTTTTTTTTACAGATCCTCTCTGATGGGTGGGTGCGGTGCTGGCGATCCTCCGGTCTTCATGGCAGAGGACACAACTTCCTATTTTGCCGACTCCGTCGAGTGGTGCCCCTACCAACATCTGTCCCACTTCTTCGTGTGTGGAACCTATCAGCTCGATGAAGTAAGTGCGTTTTCCTCCTCACTTCACATTTTTTAAAACTTTCCAACAAAGTGTTGAAATGTCTTTGTGGTCTCGCATTCTCACTCTGTCCGTGTTCTAGCGTGTGGCCTGCCCATTCAGATAATGTTCTAGGGAGCGTCTATAAGTATGGCGGAGATTGAATCTGAGATGGGTCATTTTATTTTTCTAATTTTATTTATTTATTTATTTTGGTATTATTATGCAAAGTTTTATTTATCTCAGATTTTGAGATCACTGAAAAACCAAAAAACTATCGAAACCAAACCCCTTGTTTCCAGACCTGGAGATCTTGAAATAAAACGACGCCTATGCGCAAGGGAGACAGGAGAGGGTCTGAAATTTTCGGAATAGCTAACATATCCTTTGCGCAGTAATTCCGTTTATTCACTCATGACTTATTTCATATCGCCCTCGAAATACAGGGTGGCCATAATTAAATTGCAAGTGTTCAAAGGGTGCTGGAGAGAAAACTACCGAGAATATTCCAGAGAAATTTAGTATCTACACGTACACGTTTCAGAACATGCGCAAGTCAAATATGCAAAATAAATAAATAAATAAATAAATTCGTCATTTCACCCGATAGATGGAGCTGTACCGTATTTCAAAGTTCACCGGTGGCATATACACCTTCCAAAACCGATAGACAGAGCATAGTGACATTCTAAGAGGCATATAAACAATGTAAAACATCATTTACAGTTTATCAAAATTCCATACAATTCGCTTCAGTAATTAAATTTTTAGAGTAACATGTAATCAAAAATTAATGTAAATTAAGATCACAAATTAAACAATTTATAAAGACGCTTTGGAAAACAATTAAACCATTATTTATTCTCATAGGACCTCTTCTTAATCGTTTCATACGCCGGTATTCTTTCAGAGTAGCTGAATAATTGCTACCATTCTGATAGAATATCTTCACTAACAATGCATGTTTCTTCTTATTCAGAATCATGATTGACCATTACTCAGTGGTCTCGTTTTTACACTGTTCGATGAGCTTAAAATTTGCATATATGATATCCATAAGCATTAAAACACGATATAGCGCCATCTATTGGGGAAAATGGCGATTTTTTTAATTTCATATTTGACTTGCGCATGTTCTGAAACGTGTAGATACCAAGTTTCACTGGAATATTCATGGTAGTTTTCTCTACAGCACCTCTTGAACACTTGCAGTTTAATTATGGTCACCCTGTACTTTTTCTGACTACGCTTTTGGCTGAGGAAGCAATGAGCAATATGACTCACTCGTGACTTACGCATAGGTGAAATAAAAAATAAAAGGGAACTGAAAACGGCTGCGATGTTGCAGTCGAAAGTTCTATTGTTGACGGATATTTACAGATTAAATATTTCAGTCTTGCCCGGAGTGCCCGGAGAAAAATGAAGCGAAAGATAACAGCGTTTCCGGGTAAGACAATTAACGGATTTGGCTGTTTATCGCCATTTGGTTCGCAAAATCAAGAATTTTATTTTTCTTTAAAGAAAAATTAGAGACGAGTAAATAATGAAATTGAAATAGTTTTTCTAGCACCATATATATATATCCACATAATAGGGTTATCACACTAGCTTGATATCTGAACGATGAGACTCAGACTGATTTTCTCTATCTTTACCTTGTCGACGGTGATCTGCAGCTTTTTGCTTTCCGAACGAAAAAATCCGAGGCGGGCGAAATTTCGACCAATCAGAGTATTTTTTCCCAATCTACTTCATCGACTACGATTCGAAGCTTGGCTCGAAGTGATGAAAATATGGCGGCGCAAGTGAAGTGTGGAATTAGGTGTCGATTTTATTGACGAATTAATCATTACTTTGATTATTATTTTGATAAATGAAGTATCAGGACCGTGGTAGCCCAGTGGTTAAGACATTGGACTCTTAACTGGAAGGTTGCGGGCTCGATTCCGACGTACTACTAAAGACCACCGTGTACATGTGGCGTATGTGCACGTTAAATCCGTGGTTCCGGATCCTCTCGGCGGTCGCTAAAATTTTTTCTAGGGGTGCCAATATTCAGAAGTGCCCCTTTTGATGAGGATCCAAATTGTGGCGGGAAACTCCGGGAAGGACGTATATGTAGCGCTAAGCGACACATTCAGTGACGCGAACTGTCTTGTTGTCCTGGTAAACAATTTAAGTATCACAATCATTAACAAATCCCCGCCGATCCGATATAAATATACCAACGAAAGGGCTATGCTAGATGCGGAGTCACGATACAACCTAGACGCCAAATCAGCGATACCTTTACATGCGATGACTCTTTGGCGTCGGAGAAAGTTCGTTTACTTTTGCAACCCTTAACGATCACCTCACCTGAAAAGTCTAGCGGAGAAATTGTTCCTGCAGAAAGTTGCTCGGATTTTGCGCTAGTGTGATAACCCCATAAGTCACATGATTGATATGCTTGTTTCAGCTTAGGGTTACAGTTGCTCTCTCCAACTATTTCTCCTCTATGAATATAATCCGTACTTATACTTTTATCGTTATTTTAAGTTTTCTTTTTTCTTATCATTTATTGATAGGGTTCATCATCCAGTGCTGGTGACCAAGTTCGCCGGGGAAACGTGACTCTGTACAAGCTGAGTTCTTCGATCGACGGGCCCGGTTTTCGCCTCTCAGCCGAGGACCGCGTTCCAACCAGCGGCATCCTGGACATGAAGTGGAACCCGTCTCTCGTGCATGGCAAAATCGTCCTCGCCTCTGTGTGCAGTGACGGCAGGATCCTGTTAAAGGTAGCGAAGGAAGAGGAAGATTCAGGGACGGTCAAACTGTCTCACCTAACAGAATTCAACCTCGCCGAAGACGAAGAAAGGCTTTTGCTGTCCGTTGACTGGTCTGTTCAGAATGAGAAGTAAGCACAAATAAAATGGCGGATTCAGAAAAGCTACCCGAGCGAGGGTAACAGAGATGGGTCATTCTTTTCTTTTTTCTATTCATTTTTACTTCCTTGTACGGAGTATAAAGTGTGTCTTTATCATTTAGAGTTCTGCCACAGGAACACTGAAAAGATTTCCAATACATTACGGTCAATGGTAATTTTAGGTACATTCATCCATTTCAAGCACAATACCGTCCTACCATGTAGTTAATAGGTAATGGTCCGACCACGGTCACGTGCCTCCCTCAAGAATTATGCCAAAAGTCGTCAAGCCTGACGACTTTTGGTGTACGTGTGTATGTATTTAACTCTCAAATCTCAAAAACTATTAGTCGTAGTATGTTGAAATTTCTTATATAAGATTGCTGTAACATCTAGTTGTGCATGTCGATTTTTGGTTCCAATCTACTGGAGAGTTTATTTACAGGACCACACAAAAGAATTTCAATGCAGTAACGCTTATGGACATCTTCAATACATTATATCTGCAGTCAGTCATTGTTTGGTCCATGTCCAAAATCTTGCCCTTTGTCGTCGACCTTGGCGAGTTTTGCCTAAATATCGCCAAATTTGGTGCCATTTCACATAACTACAACTTTTAACCGTAGAATTTTGAAATTTTGTATTTAGAACTATTGTAACATCTAGTAACTGTTCATCTCCTTTTTGATTGCAGTCGACTGGGTAATTTATGTACAGGGTCAGTTTGAACGAGTTTGAATCAATTTAAAAAGGTGCTAGGACAGTCCTTAACTGGCAACTGAGTAAAAACGGTCTTAACCTTTAACTACCGACTGCTGACTAACAACTCGGATAGAATAGTCAGCCGTTAAATCTCTTCTCCTGTGACTTAACTCATTTGTGCCCAGATATTTTTGCGACTTTCGATTTTTGCTAATACATACCAGCAGTAATAGATAAATTTCTGATGTCAACTTCTTGAACAAGGGATGATTTCTTTTAAAATCATTTGTATAAAAATTGAAATGTCTACATCCTACTTGGTCGTGTTAAAATATTTTGTGAAGTTGGGATTCAATACTCGTGAATAAAGGTTGGGAAAAAATAAATAACGTTTTCGACTCATAGCGAAAATGTCGTCCCAAAAATGGGACACTAGGCAGATGAAACGATCACTTCAATGTTTTTCTGTGGAGAAAACTAACTGTAAAAATTGAAGTTTTTAGAACGAATTATCGAATATTTTTCAACCATTCTTTTTCTCCCTTATTCTGAAAGCATACTACATTTAACAATTTTATGATACAAAATTTCTCTAATGCAATTAGAGAAACTTTATTTATAATGGAATAATTGTTCGTCTAGCTGCCTTAGAAAAACTTTGTATCGTAATGGAATTAATGTCTTCTAATTCCTTTAGAGAAATTTTGTACATCAAAATTATTAGATGAATGCTTTCAGAATAAAGGCGGAAAAAAATGGTTGAAAATGTTCAACAGTTCAACTGTTACGAAACCCCGAATATGTAAAGGCATTTCTCTCCATAGAAAAGTATTGTGATGGTCGTTTCTTCGGAGAGAAGATCCTTAAACCAGAGTTAAAGATTGAAAACAAGTTGAGGGGGTGGGGATCTCCAATTTCTGAAACAGTGTTTCTCCACATTTATCTCCCCATGAATCTTTCCTGAATCGGTCACGGAAAACGGTCACGGTTGTTTACTATTCGGGAGAAAAGCAGCTCTCAACCCTAAAATAATAGTTTAGATTTTTTTTTTCATCTCTTCCAATAGACTTCTTTGTCTGTCTGTTCGCTATTGGTGCCTAGACTGTTCGTCGGATCGCGACCAGATTTGGCACAGTGACAACATAGGACTTCAAAAAGCTACTGCTTAGTGAAAGAAAAGTAATAATTCGATTTTTAGCTTAATTTTTTTGTTTTGTTCCAATTTTCGACCACTTTTCCCGCATTTTGTGTTGTCGCGAGCAGAATCTCATTCGAAAAGAGCATTGTGCTTTTGTCATTGGAAAGTCCAGAGAATGCTTCTTCAAATGAGCTGTGTTCAAACCCCGTACCTAATTCTTTAAAACGAATTTTTAAATCATTATCAAAAAGTCAGGATTTTGTGAGAATTTAAACTTTGTAAATCCTGTGCGAAATTATTTATGAAGGGATTGTTTTAAAGCCATATTAGTGATCATACGTATTAGACATTTAACCTGGTATAAAAATAATTATATTTAGCCTTTTTTAAATTAAAAAATATGTCTATGAATAATTTTCTCCTCTTCCTAAATTCACAAAAGAAATGCAAAAAAAGTCATACCTCGACTGCCAAACGTGGCCGATCTTCATACAGGCTAAAGCATGCAATGACGTCTCTCAGACTAGCAGAGTCATGTGACTTTCCACTCGACTACCCATTAGCTACGCAACAATTCACAACCAATCGGTAAGCGAGTAGAAAATCACCTGACTCTACTAGTCTGAGAGACGCCATTGAGCGCCCAGGACGGTATGAAGATTAGACGTGATGTCACTCTGCACTGGTTGAACTGGCTTTGGTCTTGTGATTTTTTTTTTTTGAAACGCCGTTTAATTCAGTTCTTGCTTGCAGTGCGCTGGGATTTCCATTTATGATTTTTTTGTCTTATTTATGGACAAGATAATGTGTTGATTTATTTAATTTATTATTTTTTAAGCAGTGGAACTTTTTAATTTTTGTTATAATTGGAGTAGACGAATTTTTTAATATTACTACTTTTATTTAATTTTTATTTATTATTCATATTTGTTGTTAAACGATCTAGTTTTGTTTATGTTTTTGTTTTTTAATTTCCCAATTAAACGCTAATCTTTTGGTATC
The DNA here is from genome assembly GCA_038373885.1 of Cheiracanthium punctorium. Lineage (NCBI taxonomy): Eukaryota > Metazoa > Arthropoda > Arachnida > Araneae > Cheiracanthiidae > Cheiracanthium > Cheiracanthium punctorium. The sequence goes on along the minus strand of JAWZYV010000740.1, from coordinate 176,431 downwards.
TGCGCCAGATTCAGCGTTTAAAGAATTGTACACATATGCAGGCTAGCTTTCAATTCGTACTCACTTTAAAGTAATTAAAAAACTTTGTAAAAAACACACATAAGAAGTAATAGGTAAGAGGATACGCACGTTTCGTTCAAAAATTGTTTTGAACTTCATCAGTCCACGCCCTTCGTCGTAAAGAACACAGGGAACTGAAAAGAGATAAACAAGCAAGATGTTGCCACAAGGGGCAAAGAAAAGTCGAACAAAACCACGGGGAGGGGAGAAAAAAAAGAAAATTAAAATATGGGATAAAAAGGAAAGGAAAGAAGCACAAAAAATACAGAAATAAAAAAGGAAAAAATAAAATAAAATAATAATAATAATAAAAAGGGAACACACGAGTACAAACACACACAAAAAAAGAGAAAACAGAACAAACAAACAAAAAACAAATAGCACACTTTTTTTTAATATTAAAATAAAATAAAAACCACGAACAGGACAGCACAATAAATGTATATATATATAAAATTATTAGCAATGCAAAAATGGCATATAAAGTCAAATCAAACATCCATAATTAATTATTTAGAAGATATCCTATTTGTAACGCGCAATTGCAGCTATGACAAACAGAATAGAATATAACTAATTAGTTATATATATATAATTACGACGAATCTTTACGACGAAGGGCTTGGACTGATGAAGTTCAAAACAATTTTTGAACGAAACGTGCGTATCCTCTTACCTATTACTTCTTATGTGTGTTTTTTACAAAGTTTTTTAATTACTTTATCGTTTAACACCAGTAATTTGAGTGATTTTTCAGTCGTACTCACTTTATCTGTTAGTGGTTGTGAAAATAAGCCACCATCTAGATTAGCAAACATCATCAGCTGACAGTTTTTTTTGTTGTTGTTGTTTTTTTTTTGCCAGGGGGACGGGGAGGCAAGTTTTTCCTGAATACCGAAAACCACCAGATAACCAGCATTGCTTCTTAGCTTGGGTCTTTGAATGCTCCGCGGGAACCAGCCATTGCGCAAACGCTGTGATGGGCCCCTGTGTGTAAGGAGAGCGTCTTCTTTTATTGCGCATTTTCTAGGATGAGAGCGGATAGGTCAAACATGGGTTCGAATGGGTTAAACTCCTTAGTAACTTGACAGATTTTTAGGCTTTAGTGTGTTCATTGAGAGATTATCGCATTGCCCCCTCTTGTATCCACCACTGACCATCTATACACGCAATTTCTAAGACTATTCTGGTACTGAAGTATTTTAAATCAATCACCAAATACTAAATGCAGTATGTTTCTATTCCAATAGTTCTGCTACAATAATCACGTCGGATACTAAAGGATTCCTGAGTTACTTTCAAGTCAGAGAGACTGGTTTGAGCTTAGTAAGCAGTTGGAAAGCGCATGGTTTTGAATCCTGGGTAGCAAGCTTTAATTATTCAGACAGAAATGTGGTGTATTCAGGTATTTCCTATTATCATTAATAGAAGTTGTACATTGAAAAAAAAAGTTTTATTGATTTAACAAAATTTTGGTTAGCTCTATTTCAAGAAATATTTTTGTTAAATCAACAAAATTTTTGTTAATTCAACGAAATATTTTGTTAAAACGAACAAAATTATTCGGTTGAAATAGCGTCAACCAATTTTTGTTGAACCGGCAAAATTTTGTTCTATTAACTAAGACATTTGTTTCCTTATAGTTTGAAACTACCTGCATAATCGAATGATTTCTTCGAAAAGTTTGAGTTGCTGTTTTGTGACCGCGGAAACCAGAATAGGTTTTTTTTTAATTAATTTTTTTTTCATTTATTACTATCCGAACATGTACCATGTAAGCAGGGTTCCCGCTAGAGTGCGAGACCGCGAGAATCTCGCATAAATTTCTTAAATCTCGCGCAAAAAATATTACAGCGCGAGGTATTCTCGCGCTGCAAAATATTCGCCACCTGTGCGAGATTCTCGCACGCTGTTTGAAAGTTTAAAAACGCCAGTTTACAAATACAAAAATTTGTTTTTACTCTACTACTGTAGGATAACGAGTGTGCCGCGGCCGCAATGAAGCGTCCCCCCCCCTTCCTTTCTTGAGTTTTACAGTTAAATCATCGGATTGCAGAGGGGGAATATTAATTAATGCTATCGGCGCTGAGCTGACGTGTTTATTTTTCTCCTCCTGCTTGCCAGCTGTAAAATGTTATGTTTTTGTATGTGTGTCCATCATATATGAGTTTTGAGAGCATTTCATCTGTTTGTTTTTTATATACCACCACGATTCATGGAATTATTGATAACCTCTGGCAGTTTAAAATTTGCACCCCCCCCCCTTTCCGTTCTTAGTTGTGGTTCAGAGTAAGAGTTAGTCAATCTTTTAAGAAGAAAAGGGAAAAAAAAAAAAAAGGAGGGAAGCTGAAATCTTTTGGTTAAATGCAGGATAATTTAGATTTTACTGTAGTAAGAATTTGAACTTAACTATATCTGTTTTAACTTTGTCACGCATATTTGTATCTTACCAACTTTTTAGTATAATATAATTTAATATTTATATAAATATATTATATAAATATTAAATTATTTTATACAATTTTATTATACTAGATAAAATATTATAGTTTATAATTCTTTTGCTTAGTTAAACTGGATGTGATTCTTTGAATAAATTTGAATATTCATTAACTTTGAATATCCATTAACAATTGAAGTGCAAATTTCAGTGCACAAGTGCAAATTTAAGCAATCTTATTAGAATAGCTGATGGAAATATCAATTTAGAAAGTTTTCCATATGATCAAGCTGTAAAATTTTTTAATGAAGGAAAAATCGGTGTTATTGAAATTATACTATAAATAAATAAAATGATGGTAAACAATATTTATGTTCTCACTTAACTTTCAGAAATCTCAATCAAAATTTTTGGATGGGTGAGAAATCTCCCCCAATTTTTTTTTTCTAATGGGAACCCTGCATGTAAGGAAAGTATTGTAATCATTCAAATAGTCGACTTCGACATTTTGGTGTATTTACACGTTCTGCGGTCTTCTGAATTCATTTATGCTATTTTGATGTATGTATGTATGTGTGTTTGTGTGTATGTAAGTGAACACGATAGCTCCTAAACGGGGCATTCGATTGAGCTCAAATTGGGTATATATCTTATAATCCACCATCGTAAGATCGGTATTGATTTTGGTGTGTATAGGACTCAATAGTTTTTCTACAGGGCTACGAAAAAGATTTCTTTTACATTATGGCCTATGGGGGAAAATTGTTGAAAGTGCGCTAGCGTTTAAACGGTACATTCGATTGAGCTCAAATTGAAAAAAACTAAGAATATTTTGCTGAATTATTCATCGATTGAAATTTATTTAAATGCTTGGTAATGATCTTAATCGTAAGTGTTCGGAAAGTCGAGTGGAGTCTCTCCAGATTTTTCTATTTATTATATTTAGATTCACCTTACAGATCGATGCTAGGTATTCAATTAATTTTATATAAAATTTCATTCATACAAAATTTGTCATTCATTTCTGTCACTAACCGTGCATTTTTTGCAAACAGAATTAAGACTTTTCCATTATTGTGCAAAAATTTCCTTTTTTAAAAATAGATTCGTAAAAACGCTGAACAACACATTTTAAAAAAATGATTGTATTTAAAAATGGAAAAGTACTTTTTGAAAGACTATGAGACACCTCTAAAGAAGTTTATGCTAACACAAAATTTATGAATGAAATTACATATGTATATAAGGAATAAATATAAAGGTGTCATTACACGCTCATTTAAGTGATTGCGACTATTAATCATAACTAAACGAAAATGTTTAATTTTGCCAGCCACATTTAGTTATTTGGTTTCCTAATCCAAAATTTTCCTATACATTTCACTTAGTTTGGATACTATGACACTTAGTAAATATTTACGTAAATTTTACTTGCCCTTTTGGATAGCGTGACGCAAAAAAATAAATTAAATTATTTAAATAAATTCATTTGAATACATTATATAGACTCAGTGAAAGTATGATATATTTGGCAGTGTATTTCATAATTAAAAGCCATTGGTTAAATGCATAAAACTTCTTAACGAAATTAAAACGAAAGCAACTGTAATGGAATTTAAAAACAAATCTTTAAAAATCACTGCAGGGCGTTACTCAAAATTTGATATCATTATTTTTAAGACCCACATTTAAAATTCATATAGGTATAAAGTAAAATGCTGCCTCACAAATTTTTAACCCGTTAAGGATTTTTGTATGGGTGTACCTTACAGCAGCTTTTCTATATTTTGTTTCCCAGCTGCGTTTCTGCCTGTAAAAACGCTCCTCTGTACACATAAACTTATTCAAATTAGGAAACTTTCAGAGAAGAGAACTTCTTAATCATATAGCAAGCAAAATTCTTCTTACATATAAGTCACATTTAGCAAAATAGTAATTTTTAGTTGCAAACGAATAATAAATAAGATTCAGCTTGTGGTAAGACTTTCTGAATTTGTTTCAAGTCAAAAAATAGTCCCAAAATTAACTTTGTACACTTGAAAAATATTAATAAATAAAAGTTCATAAATGGATGGAGGAGAATCAATGTACTATAAGCTGCTAACTTTTCTCTTAAATATTTTAGGTGGTGATGACTGTTGCTTCAAATCTTGGGACACAAGAAGTCTGCATTCTCCTGTTTTTATAAAGAAAAAGTATGTGAAAGCATTTTTTTTTCTTATAGCCCTGTAATAAATGTAAAGATATTGAATTTTAAATACTTTTTCTTACAGGGTTGATATTTTGTCGTCCCCTCACTTTATTTTTTGTATTAATCCTTTGAGGCGCAACCCTTTCCCAATGCTGAAAAAAAGGCAGCCGTTGCCATCGCTCGACGTAACTACCAGCAAGATGGTGGACAAACGTAGTTAAGTCGAGCGATGGCAACGGCTGCCCTTTTTTCAGCATTGGGCAATCTATCCAACTGTTCTCGTGTTCTTCCATTTTTCAGCAGATGTCAGTGCTGTTAAACATAATCGTGACAATTTTTTTATGGGAAATGACGTGCTAAAAAGTAAAGGATTCTCGTGGAGCTATGTCGTGGAGCATCGTTTTGCACGATGTCAACCGCAACTATTTTTATAGAAATTAAATCTATTCTTCGTGACTGGCAACAGTCAAAATGTCAAGAGTTTGGTGTCACCGCGCATTAAAGGGTTAAAAGAACAGCGTCTGGCTGAAAAGCCTTGGAAAGCTTGAGCTTCCCTCAAAACTTTAAGTATAATTAAGCGAGAGAGGGAGGTAAAATAACTGAAAAACTGTGACTAGAATTTTCAATTTTTGTTTTTAAATACATAATAATAAGTTTTATTTATTCTTTTTTTATTTCTTTCTTTTCTTTTTTTTTTTTTTTTGAAAAAGTTTGTTAAATAAGCAAAAGAAAATGCGCGCTACTTTAGTTACGTTCTCCTATCAAAATGAAAATCTGAACATTTTAAATCAATAAGTTATTAATTTGTTAACCAATCATTCGTGATGCTCCAGTTGGAAATCGTTCAGGTATCAGTACTTTTAACAACTAATACACTTTTTTCTTTTCTTTCTTTTTTTTTTTTTTTTTTCTTTTGGCGCTGCTCTCTATAGTGGGAATTAGTGAAATAAACTTTTATTCAAGTTATGTTCATTTTCATTTTTTTTTAAATATTTCTACAAAATTTGTTTTCAATTTTGTTAAATCTTTGTCTGATTATGAATTGAAATAAATAAACTAAAAATTCCGTGCAAATATTGGACGCCGCTTGGTTACAATCCGCTTTTATAATGTTTAATTAATTCATTGAAGCGCGTTGTAAGATCATCATACATCTGATTCAACAACACGACGGCCGTAGAATTTCAATACAGTCGAACCTGTCTATCTCGAATCTCATGGGAAAGGAAAAAAAAATCGAGATAAAGAGGTTTCGAGTTATAGAAGTTTTAAATGCTCTCAGTTAAAAACGTTTTATTTACGTTTCCTGTAGAAAAATACAGCGGTATGATTGCAGATTTTATTACATACATCCATAGCACTTTTAAAAATCACCGTTTAAACCGAGCAGGTATAAATATGTACCTTTAACAATAAAAATAGTCTTTCAATGACTTTTTATGTCTAACTTCCTTTGTTTCTGCTAGCTTTCTAAGTTCTAAGGCTGCTAAGAACCGCGAATCCCTTATAGCAAAATTTACCTGAGACTAAAGTAAGTTCAGAGTTATACGGCCTGTCTGTTTCTTTGTTGTCTATTTAGACGCATCGGTATGCAATTTTTGTTAAAGAAAGTTGCTCTGTAAGCACCGATTTTTTGTAATTTACACCAACTTCGAGATATAGAGGTTTCGAAAGAAATTTTTTTCAAGATAAACAAGGAAAATACTCTGAATTTTGATTGCAAATGTAGGGAAGTACAGTGTAGAAGTACTTTGAAGAAAAATAATTGAAGAACTCTGCAAAACAGACGTACCCAACAGGAACAATGCAGATCACATGGCATGATACAGCAAATTTGTTGTATATGTGGCCAAAATCAAGAGGCAACTCCAATGCTTCCAGAAGTATAATGTGTAATAGTAGAATTAAGATTATAAAAGTGTTGCTAGAAACAGTAGTGTAAAATTATTTGACAGCGTTAAAATACAGGTATATTAATCAAAAAGTCATGTAAATTAACATAAAGGATTATTATTTAAATTATAATTATTGAATTATAAAAAATAGCTGGTATAGCCAAAATATTAAAAAATTATTCTATTTAAAACTCTAATGAATATATGTACAATCTAAATACATACGTATGGTTTATTTAACAGATATTTATTTTAATACTAGCTGAAGCACCCGTTCTTCGCACGGGATGGATATTGTTAAACCAACAAATGCAAATGAAAAATAAGTAAATAATTATTAAATATATTTTGGTTATACATTTAATCGCCTCCAAAATCTGTTTTAGAATATTTTTCAGGCATATTCTAATTATATTCTTGATTTTTTTAAATACTATTTGGAATGTGCATCATATTCTGCGAGTGTGCCATATTTGTCTTCTTGTTCCATAAAATACTTCATCAAAATTGAAATTATGTTAAAATATCCGTCTAAAACTGTTTTAAAATCCTCGCCAGGCATATTCTAACTATACTTCACCTTTATTTAATCGAATATAGACACTAATATTCCAATTAAATAAACAGTAAGGTTAGGCAATTTCTCGACAAAGATGGAAGATATCGCTTCGGGAAATTAGAAAAAAAAAAATAATAATCCGAATATTTAACGTTCTTGGGAGAGTTTTTTTCGTGTGCCTGAATGAAGACGTCCATCTTGTACGATAATTTCAGTGTCCTCACTTTCGGACTGGGGATCTAAAAAGTTTTAAAAACCTCGTTATCCTGTTTTGTCAGGTGACGCCTGCTAGTCTCATCAACTAATCGGTTAGTCCCATTCTTCTCACGAAAATGAGGTTTTCTTTCACAACTGCTAGTGCTTAAAGTAAATACTGTCTGACTACGTTTAGCACGGAAAATTGGCAAGCTGCCAATAAAGGTGAATCCGAATAAACCGGTCGAGTAGGGGGAAAGCCAGCGGGGTGAATGCACTTCTTCCGTCTTGTTCAATTCTGTCGGATTGCACAGGGTTATTGTGCTTTGAATTCTTATTCCTAGTTCATTTCATTTGATAATATAAATCGTTATTTCTTCAAAACTGCTTCTGGATAATTTAGCGGCAAGCGCACATCTGACTGGCAAGAGCAACAACTAATGGACGTGCCCGTTTCCGCCTCTAAACAGGATATTTACGTATTCATCTAATCGTAGTCAAGAGTATGAACCTTTAAAAATGTGTGTTTGCATAAATGCTCCATAGTGCATCGCACGGGTGTATTATAAGGTTTTGAAGCATAACTTGACTGAAAATATTGTCAGGTGACGTTCGTCAGTTTGCCGTTAATTGAGTCAACTCATTATCAACTCCTGTACTTCGTTCGCGAACGAAGCTTATTTTCGCAATCAATCTGATTTTTTTTCTTCTTTTACATATTTGTTTGCAAATACGAGCCATATACTGGCAGCAAGTTCGTAGCCAGGACGGGATTCATAAGGGTTTGATCCCCACCCTCGAAAATTTAGTCAATACATTAATAGATTTTTAATTGCATTGATTCTAGATGACTTTTTTTTCCCCTAATGCCCGGTTCAGCTGTCTACTTATAAACTTGACCGCTACGAGGGCCTTAAATGTTGGCCATTTCATTATGGGGGCCACCTAGTAAACAGACCAACGTTGTCCCCAATAAGTGGTCTCCTAATTTAAAACCCCTTTCCAGATGAGAGACCTAGCACCCGTATTGGTAGCCCCAGCGCACATCGCCGTTGGCATTTTTAAGAGATAAAATTTTCCGTTAGCCAGTATGGCTGCCGCGAAAAAAAGACAGTGCTCCTGAGCCTTTTTGGCTAAACTGCTGTATCTGTCCTAGCTAGTTCTTGCACCAATTTTGGAGACCAATGACATTTTAGACAACCTTGGCCTTTTTGTTTGAAATTTCTTTTAATGTTCGAGTATCTTATTTTAGCTTGCTTGTAATTTCAGTAAATAATTTCATATTTTCATGAAAATATGTAAAGCTTTTTTACAATCTTATAGTTGACGTATTTTCAAGCAATTTTGTTGTTTTTCAAACTCAGACTCGTCAGCAACCGCGTTTGAAGTTCCAAGAGGTGATAAATACTAAAATTTTTAAAATAAAAGGATAAAACTTACAGAGCTGTACGAAACTTTTTGATCAAGCCCATTCCAATAGTTATAATCAGAAATACAGTAAAAATTTCAAGCAAAATCGCTTTTTTACTCAATTAAACTCGAAAGCAGTTTTAGATCGAACCTTTGCACTTGAAATTTCAAGAGGTATTGTTGGAAGAAAGCTCTGAATTGCTTTGTTTCAAGTTTCAAAACAATGATAGACTCAACAATGTAATAATGCTTTTGGGTTTGTTTAGATCTGCGTTGTTTGTTGGTTGGTGGTATTTCATTGTTGGTGACATTGTTTTGAATGGATGCTGTGTAACGAAAAATCAAAGAATGGAAAATCATTGCCTCCGCTGTTTGTTTACATCTTTTATAGCTGTTTGTTTATGATTTTCTATTCTGTTTGTGTAAATACAGTCGAAACCGCTTTGTGAAATATCTGTTAAAGGAATGTCCCGCTTATCCTAATAAATTTTGAATTCACCAAACCGTAATAATTAATGAATGCGATCCCGGATAATCGACTATCCCGGTTATTAGAGAATTTGCGCGGCAAAATAACTATTCCATCAAACGTTCTAGATCCGTTTCATACGGTTCCTAAGGAGCCCTTTCCAATCGTAAACGTTCTCTGTACTTTGATTTGGCTTTTCGGCGAGTATAGGCCGACATTGCATTATTTAACACTCATGTATATTCACTATAACTATTTCACACTAACGCAATCAATATAGATCTTGACGAGAGCGAATAATTGAAACACAAACGAACGTTCTAGCTTCCCTGAGTCAAAATTTATACTCAACGGACATTATGGGACGCAGCGAAACGACCTCAAAATGGCGGCTCTTTCTCCTCCGCAACAAAGGATGCGTCACAGTCCTCATTCAACGTAAAACGATTGCTTGGATCCTTTGGCTGTCGAGTGGTGTCATTTAATTTTGGATATAGATGAAAGATATGTAGCTGCAACATCCAACTGTATCCCCCCCATTTTGTTACCATCCGTTTTCTGAAGTACCTCCCAATATGGAAGCAAAATCTAAAGACGTACTCACGTCAAAAAAAAAAAAAAAATCTACATGGATAATTTTTTTCTCATATTCAAAAGTTAAATCACATCGATCAATTTAGTATGACTTGGGGCAGTGTGAAACTTTTCCGTTTAGAACGATCCAATAATCATACATACACTTCAGTTCAATTTGAGTTGATAATAAAATATTTTTTAAGTCGCCTTATTTAATTATCGGTGTAACATTCTTTGTATTTGTGTTTTAAATGAAAATATGCCTCTTTCCCGTGCGAAGAACGGGTTCTTCAGCTAGTATTTTATAAAAGATATTTTTTTTAAGTGTGTATCACATGTTAAAAAGTTAGACCATGAATTTAAGTAAGTAACGTCCCCGTACAATACTTTGGCTAAGTAAAGGTGAGTAGATGAGTGGGTTTTCACTCTCTCAAATTTCAGAAGTATTAGTAAAGGCTTTATTACACAAACAAAATTTCGATCAATTTTGTTTGCCGCAACCAGTTACGGAAACCTCTTGCCTGGAAATTTCTTTCGGTTACCTAGAGAGTGGTCAACTCGAACTTGTTCGTTCAGATATGAAAATATCGCCGATTTACTGAATGCCAGCCAATTGTAGTGCTTAAACGATAAAGTAAATAAAAAACTTTGTAAAAAACACACATAAGATGTTATAGGTAAGAAGATAATACCTATAACATCTTATGTGTGTTTTTTACCAAGTTTTTTATTTAATTTACTTTGTAGTGCTTCCTAGTTCTACGTCACAAGATGGCTGAAGACTCAGCGATACCGATCTCCGGATCAGCAAAGAAACGATGTCTCTCAAATGAAATAGGATGAAAATCTGTATCTATAGAGATGATAATTTGAAAAAAATTACTTGAGATGAGAACTGATGAAATAGATCTGATTGAAAGCATTAATAAAATTCCACATTTCTGGAACATTCGAGATACCAAATATTTAAAAAGGTTGCTGAGGTGATATGCTACCTGTAATTACATGCTCTAGCAATCGCTAATTCGGCGATTTCGGTTTATTTAAAGATTCTGGCGTTTATGAGCACAGCGAGTTTGTTTATTATGGCAACCCTGCATGCTCCTCGATTTGCCGGAACGAGTTTCCGCGAGTGGTTGCTGCAACCTAATTGCTCGAAATTTTGTTCGTGTAACTTTATTAATTATTATTATATAATTAATTAATAATATAATGTACATTTAAAGATTCTTGTTCACAACACAACGGAATGACTGTACATCATTCCCATATAGTTTACTCTAGTTAATTATTTAACTCAAAGTACCTTTCGGTTTCTTTGGTGTAGATAGGATTCACGGCAACCTTTCATAGGCAATGCAATCCCGTTCCCGCGGGAAGACTATATTATGACTATAATTTCCATATTGATGTAAGGTATTGTATTGATTATCAAATTAGATAAAGTATTAAACTTGATAGTGCTTACAATCTTACTTTTTCCTAATTTTCTCCATTAAAATTAATTTTCATTTGAATGAAATGTCAATCCCGCGGGGTTGCGGGATCAACAAATCTCAATCCCGAAATCCCGCGAAACGAAAAACAGTGCAGGATTGCACTCCCTAGTTATTGGACATACATCTACTGCATCTAATTCTGTACATGGAAAATATTTTATTTGGGGGGAAATAGCAGTGAACGCAGCAGTAGACGCAATCCCGCGAAACGAAAAACAGTTCGGGATTTATTTATTCAGATTACACTATGCATTCATGTAATTTATTTATTGTGTTTTTGTATTATTTTTATTTATTTATTGGTATTCCGCACAGCCATTCGATGGGGGTCACTGCTATCACAAAAAGTAGACTGAATGATAACTTCGTCGTAACTGGAAGGTAATATTTTTCTTTTCTGCATGATACTATTTTTGCATTCTTTGCTGTCTTCTTTTTTTTTATACCGTTACCATAGTATTATTTGTTTACTTATTTTTAGTACTTCCCGACAAAGAGTTAATATTTCAAAGTTAAATCTGCAAATTGTCTTCAGATTCTTAAGAAAATCTTAAGACACGTCTTTCATTTTTAGTTATTCAAATTTCTAAAGAAAAATGTCTGCATACAGTCTGCAAGAAAGAATTTTGAAGATAAAGTTCAGCCTGTAAATTATCCTAAAATTTTTGCAGAATGTATGTCTGAAGAGTGAGCATTTTTTAAAGAAAATCTTAAGAATATTTTTAGTGTTTGCGTCTATGTTTTTGGTTTGTCTCCCCGTGTGGTCGTGGTCAAGCATCTGTAAATTAGCAACGATTGCTAGGAATGTTATCTGTTGCTATGAACTATACAATGTCCCCTATTGAAAATGATGCCAGTCTTACTTGCGATATCTAACTTGAATTATTAAAAGAAAAAAAGCTTCGTTGCTCACTGATCTACTCTGTCGGATATGGAAAAACTTTCAGAAGGTTTAAAAATCGCAGAACGGGAGGATTTTTAGAATTTTAAAGTCGTCAGTAAAATACGTTAGGCGCTATACCTAACGTGCTAGCGACATTTGGCGCGATTTTATTTCTGTAGCCTGTAACGTTTGCTTTCTCGCGTTAGTATTAACGCAATCGATGGATGGAAAATGTTCTCCAAATCGAATAGCCTAGAAATTACAAGAAAAGTCGAAGAGACTAAGACTATAAAAGGAGAAGTAGTTCTCGCCCAGGCAGTTAGTTTTGAATCGTCTCTTGTGTAGTTCGATTTTTCTGAGAGCAGAATTGCTTTGTGCTATTTTTCTGTGAAAATCGTCGTTGCTTCGCCTTTTTGCACAGCCGTATTTTGAAATCCGTATTATTGTGTGTTTTGGAGCAGGACATTAGCTTTAGAGTTAGATTTAGTTTTAAAATGTTTTTAACGGGGCGGCTTTACGCATCTTGTTCCAACTTATTTTCCTGCGAAAGTTTTAACTCTTTAAAAAGGAGAGCAAGACCAACCAGCATTTTCCCTCGAGAGTTTTCTTCTGTTTCAATCTGTAACCTAATTAAACCAATGATCTAATTTTTTAACGTTATTTTTTGATTAAATGTTTAAACTTGAAAACCCCTTTTCCGTTTCTTATAGCTATGACGAAAATATTTTTCTGTGGGATATTCGGCTGATGAAATCGCCACTTTCCGAAACGCATATTGGAGGTGGCGTATGGAGATTAAAATGGCACCCGACTAATCCCGAATACTTACTTTCGGCGGCCATGCACAATGGATTTCATGTTCTATCATTAAACGGTAAGTTGAACTTCAGTACTCGTTAATCCTAGGGCCTAATTAACACTCTGTGATGCTATAGGCCTGCTATCATTTCGAGGCCCCTCCTTCCACCTACCCCTAGTCAATTCCACCTGTATAAATAGCAAATATTGCAGTTTTGAGAGCCGTCAGATTTGTTTTTATTATGGGCCTGAGCATGGGCGCCGGCAGAATATTTCCCAGGGGGGGGGGGTGACTACTTTAACATGTGGTTACCATGTTGGATAGAGCAAAAAAGCAAATGGAAAATACTGCACACGAAAATTCAGGGGGGCTATCCCCCCCTTGCCCTATGCTGCCGGCGCCCAATAGGTAATTAGGGCCTGGCTAATCCTGCTGATAAGATAATGCAACTTTTATTTATTCATTTTTCAACTAAGTGTCAGTTATTTTGACTTGTCTATCTGTTCGCGCTCAAGAACTTCGGGGATATTGTTCCAGTAGAGGAACATTTCAGAAATTCATCGCTTCAGGGCACCCTGCAACGAATGGTCTTGCAGAATGGTGTTCTAAGCTTGCTTTGGTATTTTATACCACTTGACTTGGAGAAGACATAAAATGACTGAATGTGGATTAACTGTGAAGTGATAATTTACTAAAATGACTATTTTTACTTATTTCAGATAATGCATTCAATGTGAAACTATCATACACTCAACATAAATCTTTAGCATATGGAGTCGATTGGAGTTGCTTCACAGAATTATCCAGAAGAGATGAACATAAGGGACTTGCTTCGGATTTGGAAAATTCAGGCGTGAAAAATATTATAGCATCGTGTTCTTTTTATGATAGTTTATTACATGTTTGGGGAATAAAGTTTTAATTACTTGTTTACCAAGTTCTATTTTAAGTATACTGCACAAACAGTATTCCTGGAGAGGAAATAACTGATCACACCAGGGCCGGTTCTAGATGGTCAGACACCTGTGTAACCACCAGAAAGATTGTGCACTTACAGTGTACAGATGTGTGTACTGGGAAAGCATGCTGTGAGCAGCTCTGAGCTGCTGCTTTTGAATGTGCACATAATTGTGCATTCAGTATGCACAATTGATTGTGCACTAAATCTACATAATGACTGTGTGGTAAGGTTACTCATAACCGTGTACTGTTGTATATTCGGATTCGGGTTGCACTATTGAATGTGCACTTAACCTACACAATGATTATGGGGTAAGGCTACTCACAATTGTGCATCCAGAATGCACAATTGATTATGCATTTAACCTACACAATGAATGTGTGGTAAAGCTACACATAATTTCTGGTTTTTAAATAGGAATTATACATTAATTTTGGCATCACCACAGGAATAGATTCAATGATTCTTTTTTGGAAATATAGGCTGCCTTGAAGCAAATACTTATAAGATAGCACGCTCAAAAAAAAAAAAAAAAAAAAAAACCACTCACACGTCTTCACTGGAAATAGAACCCCATTTAACACCAGTGCGAGTTTTTCTTTTGAAACATGCAGCCTTGGAAGAAATTAAGCATTTGCCTCACTGCAACTTACACTGATAAAAAAGATTAAGTTGAATCTGTTATTGTGATAATGCCACAATTGAGTTAATACCAAAATTAAATTTCGTTCTTCCATAAGCAGAAATCGCACACGCTTTTTAAATTTGTGCGTTCCAAGAACTCATATTTTCAGTCCTTTGATAAGTTTTCCCGGTCCTTTCGGAAAACTTTTTGAAACAACAGCTTTAGCTTTCTCCCCCTGTATGCGATTTCCATTTTGTTTTATCCCTTTGAGGCACAACCCTTTCCCAATGCTGAAAAAGGGCAGCCGTTGCCATTGCTCGACTTAACTATCAGCAAGATGGCAGACTATCGAAATGTTCATCGCATGCCACAGATCTAGACCCTTTTTTGATGACAGCTGGCTGTGAGGGCCACAAGTTTTTGAAAAATTATTAAAACTTCGTGGTCTCCATCTCGTATCAGTAATATGACATTTTCTATTTATCATGTGGCTGTCTTGTTTGCTTTCACTATGAAATGCGAAACTTATTTCATAGTAGGGAAAACCATTCAGCTCTTTGCAACAAGACCTGTGCAAAAATAGGCTCATCCCTTGTATTTTTTTTTTTTAATACTTTTTATGTAGTTATAGATATTTCAGTTTTCCGTCAACCAAAAAAGGTTGAGAAACACTGCATTAGATGGATAAAAAATCCGTGTGCTAAATATAATAATTTAGAATATTTACTTTTGATATGCATTACTATTAATAAGAAAGGATGATCACATTTACAGGGTGTCCATCGGTCAGAAAAGTCTGGAAAATTCTCCGAAATTATAAATTTTCCTTAGTTTAAAAAATTGTCTTTTTTTTCTTTTAATCTCTTCGGAGTCCAGAGTAAAAAGTGCTAATAAAGATGATTTATGTTTAACCCATTTTTGGCCAAAGGTGTGTAAACGCATTTCAATAAATATTTTGTTAACACTAATTTTATTTTTCAGATATTTTTAAGGTTTCTGAAGACATTTATAAAATATTAGTAATTCAACTGGAGTCAGGGCTGGCCCAAGGGGGGTGCGAATGTAGGCGATTGCCTAAAGCCCCACTCCTGGGCCATTTTTTTGCTATCACATCATACCGAGCTTGGTAGATGGTTGCAATATATCCCAAAAAAAGCTAATATGTACTAGCAGTAACTTACATAAGACATGACAGAAAAGAGGCCCCGTGCTTGCACTAAGTTGGAGTAAGCATTTTCTGTTGAGAAATTTTCAAAATACACAAGTTTATCAAATTGAAACGGTTATTGACAAATTCGACTTTTTGAAAGTGTGTGATTATTCCACTTGAGATTAATCATGTTTCTGTAATGGATTGCAGTTGCAAGTATTGAAAATACACTAAAACAAATGGCATTTAAAAAAAACTATTTATTTCTTTTATAAAATATTTTTCATGCATGAAACTTTAATAATGAGTGTAATTTAAGCATATTTCAATGAAAATAATCAGAATTCGTGCCAATTACAGGTAATTGTAATCGATGACAAAATTGACTGATTGCATTATTATCGAAATCTGTTGTTATTTCTTCAACACGAAGATTACTGTTATTTTATTAAATTAACATTCACTAGTCACATTCTTTTTGGAAATTGTTAGTAATCATAATCCATATCATTCTCGATTACAGAAGACCATGTAATCGCATGAAGTCTCCAAAATATCACATTTTATAAAATTTCTATGCTTGGCCTGAAATGGGTTAAACAAAATGAACGATTCAGAATGTTTGTGGGGTATGTGATGCTCACACCTGTTTCACATTCTGTGGCGAGGTGTTTCTTGTGACAGAAGACAAAAAGCTGTCTGATCAATGATAAAATAGAAATTTTCACTGGTATTGTTCTTGTAGATTTGAAGTATAGTATACTGAAAGATAACATTTTGAAATTCGGTGTCTGCATTTAGAAAAATCACACGAATACTGCCTGTAACACAAGTCAGGGTTCCCACACTTTTTTGTAGTATGAATTCCAGGAGAAAATATAATTTTTCCAGGAGTATACATAAATACCTTTTCTAACCAAGCATCATCGAAAATGATTTTTCCACCCGGCATCTTTAGGCAAATTGAAAAAGATGAAAATCTCAGGATGGTTTAAAATCTTACTACTGTCACAGGCGTACAGATTATTTCCAACACTGCCGCAAAGGGCAAGCTTTGTAAACATGTACCCCGTGTACCAAAGAAGAGATAAGAGCATACAGCTCATATACCCATCACGAGATACTTTCGCAGTGACGTAAGAGCTAGCAATAAAAGAGTTTGAGAATGCCAATGGGCTCAGTTCAGGAACAAAATTATCGGATATGAGGAGAGCAGGGACGAATGTCTACCACAAATTGCGCCATCATTTGAACTTTTTGGGGTAAGCTTTCACCCCCACTGAAGTCATTAGTACAATCCTTGTCTCCTAGTCTGTGGCAGGAACGTCAATAAACATGGCGGGTAATTATTACACTTGAAACACGAGTCAAAAAAAAATTTCGGCAGATCGCACTTGCAAAAATTTTTTTTGCACTTTAAATTCTAGAAAGAAAACTAAAACAATATTTCCAGGAGTCGATACTAAAATTTCAGGAGTCTACAGAAAAATTAGTAAAATCCAGGAGTTTTCCAAGGCCCTTAATGTTTTAAACCAAAATCCAGGGACACTAAATGAAATCTGAACTAACATTATATTACTTAAAACGCATAGTAATTTTTTTTTTTTTTGTATCTAATTTAATTATATCAATAATTATGTATTACAGTTGCAGGATTTCCTAAAGTAAACTGCATCTATGGTCAAGAAATTTTTTCCGGGAGCTCCCAAAAGCCTAGAAGTCAGAAAAATGACTTTCCGAAATTTTGTAGGTACCCTGATTTACCCCACTTGTGACACAATTGCTCAAATGACTGCATTTCCAGGTTACTCAATAATTTAAATAAAATAAACAATTCAATTTGAGGTAGTGATTATTTGAATACTTTCGAAATAACTAACTTCATGCCAATTATTTTATCTTTCATACTTTAAAAAAATTTTAATTACAAGTTCCTCTCGCTCTGCATTTTTAAAGTAAAAGATTTAACATTTTTTAATCACCTCCCGTTAGATGCAATAGTGCAAGATAAGCTTAAAAAAATGTAAAAACAGCATTAAACTGCATATTGTTCATCAATTAAAACCAGGTTTTCTTTCACTGGTCACTTTTAAGCTCTAATTTCTTTTCAATTCTTAAAATTTACTCTTCTTAAACTACATTGTCCTTTAAAAAATTCCCAGCAATATCTCTGTATACGATAGTAACTGCACCATGGGTGTTTCAACTATCACCAGGTCATAATGTTCATTTTGCACGACTGGATTACCTGTCCATTTAACGAGTAACACCTGCCACCAAGTGACAATCTGTTGATCTTATAGCACTCTTGTACGAAATTAAAAAACAGTACAAAGTGAAATAATTAAAAGAAAAAAGTTTCTACACATTACAAGCAGCACTGGCTTGTTTTCACCCAAGCAAAGATTTGCAGCTTTAAGGCCAAATTTCACAAATCTTTTTATCCACAATGATTCAAGAAGATTTAATTCTTGTGCATTTATATTCTTTCAATTTTCAGAATAAGGAAACATCTTCCAAAAACATGGGCTTGCTTAACAGCAGTGTTTACTAGAAAACTGCATTAAAAATCCTGTACATTAAACATCAGTATATAACTTGTGTCAAAAACAGTCAAAAAGTAATTTCAACCCATTAGTGCCAAGGTATTTGAGACTTTTTTCGATTTTTGCAAATACCAGCAATGATAGATAAATTTCAGTTGTCAACTTCTTGAACAAGGGATGATTTCTTTCTCACGATGGACGATTGCCAGTGTATGATCTTAATAAAATGTAAGAAACTAAGAAATACTCATGTTGAAAAAAAAAGAAAAAAACAGTAAAATTATTTGTAAAATGTCTTTATTGAAAAGTCTATGCAGCCACTTGTTCTTGACGTTGCTGGCCAGCCCCAACTGCTTTATGTGTTATCATCAAGTAGTCTGAATATTCTTGATATGGAGACTTGGCCAATACATTTTCTTTCCACAAGTCTGGAGTCAAATAGCTGTAGGTCTTCTGAATAGCTAAGTATGTCGCCTTAGCTGCAAAGAAAAAAAAAAAAAAAATACTTAGGACAAACACAGTATTGCTGCTGCGACATACTTCATTTTGTCTTTCAGAAAACTTAACCCTCCAAGCAGCTGAGAAAAAATTCCATCAGCTTCGTTCCAGTTTTCACTGTAATGCATCTATAACTAACTTTATTTATAACAGTCAGGTATCGTAAAACATGTTCCAATATTGAAGCTTGTAAGTAATTTAGGAACTTCTTAATAATTACAAAATTTCCTATCTAAAGTTTATTTTTTGTATAGTTGAAATTTACATGAAAATTTTACCATAACTTTACATTATTTGCCCATTTCCAGGATGCTTAGAGGGTTAAAAGGACTATGGGGGTTAGTTTTCAATTTGCTAATGCGTACAATTGTCTGTCCGTCTGTTTTATTTTTCTTTTGTCCAGCACAGTAAAAAACTGAAGCGAATGAAATGAAATCTCGTGACATAATAGGTGGTCATTAAACTTAAACTGGCTAAAACTTCTTTATAAAAATTTATTAACTTTGAGAATATCATTTTAAAATGTGAAAATGTTTTTCTATCTTGTATAAGCCTTTTTGAAGTTAATGAAATAGAATTTAGTATCGTCATAAGTGATAGCATAGCTGCCAACCTTTAAAAAAAAAAAAAAAAAGTTCGTCACAAAATTTATGATTAAATATACAACTAAAAATCTAACATTAACAAATTTATATTATCACTCATATAGAGATTATGTAATGTTTGACTTAAATGCTTAATGTATAAATACTTGAAAGAATAAGAAATATACTTCAATTAAGTTTATTGACTTATTTACAAGGATAAATGATTCATTAACCAAGAGCATAAGATATATATAGCTTTGCTTAAAAAAAAAAAAAAAAAAAAATGACACGGAAGCTGAAAACTGAACATTTTGGCTTAAATTATTTTTAATTAAATTACTTAAAACATGTTTTTTTTTATATTTTCAAATAACTAATTCAATTTATGTTTTTTTTAATTTAAATTATCTCATGAAGGAGTTTTATTTTAAAAGATAAATTTTATTAAGTTTAAACCATCAAATAACATTTTATTCAAATAATATTTTTATTTGAATTATTGTAATTTAGGCCGGAAGTACGAAATTTAGATTTTCCCCAAATCCAGACGTTTGCTAATGTCACCCCCCCACCCCCATGCGCACACACAAATAAATAAATCTTTCGCTTTTTCACGAAATTGCATTAATTAATTGCTGTCAATCCATGTATTGTTTTCAGTCACAAACTGCTGCATTTAGCCATTATTGCAACACTGCAACGGGCCATGGCAAATAAAATTCAATATGGCGTCCGGACCGTAAACCTGTACTCTCCTGCAGTAAATAATTACATTTAATTAATGAATATTAACTACTAATCCAAATAACTTACACTGCCTTATTTAAAAGGATCTCGTGCATTCATCAATATTGATATCAAGTATTATCATCACATCGTCCCACACCACCGAGCTACCGCTAAAACACTCCTTTGCGGAAAGAATCCAATATGGCAAACTCGAGCTTGTAGTTTCCTCCGATCAACTTCATTAATATGCATGGAGTTAAAAAATTATGGCTAAATTTCTTTAAGTTCCTCTATTTGTTTACATTAAAAAAGGTGCGATTTACATGATTACACATCCGTGGAAGACAAGAAAGTGGTCTTCTGTGCTTTTTTTTCAACCACAGAAGACTGTCGTTCTCTTTCTGCCACGGAGTAGTGCTTACGAAAGCAAAAGTTTTTTTCACGGAAATTTACATTTATATTTATTTCAGCACATTTTGAAAAATAGTCGACTAGACAATAAAAAAAGTCACCCAGAATTCTGCCTGTCTCGGGACAAAATGTTTAGGTCGTCAAAAATTGACGACTGGTATCTTAAAATCTCTTGTCGTCAAAACAAAAACGACAGTTGCAAAATACGACTAACGACTGCTCATTTCGCACCCTGGTTGTGAAAGATTAGCTAACAAAACATCACATACAGCTTATGAGTATTTGTGACCTATAAATCACAAAAAATCATTTGCACTTTAGCATTACTTCAATTTTTTTTTCTTCTATTTATTTACCTCAGGCAGAGCAAATTTTTCCAAATATAAATGGTGGAAGGGAAGGACTGTATAAAATTTAAACTATACTTCATATTTTATGTATACAGCCCCTAGTAAAAAAAACCTGGGCATAACTGAAATTTACTTCGTATTTCACATATGAGCAACCACGGGTGTTGTGGGCCAGATGTTGCCCGCCGCAATAATGTTACTCCAGTTATTTTTTTGTCAAATGTCTTTCTAAACTTCCCCCCCCCCCCAACCAGCATTTGCATTTTAATCCAGCTGATTATTAATTTAAATAAGCCCGGATGTGTAATACTAGCACATTGCACCACCATGCCACAGGTCCAGGGTTCTATTCCCGGACTGGAGAATGTTCACTCAGTCTTTTATCCCTTAAGTGGGTCAATAAAATGAGGACCAAGCTTGCACCGGGGCTTCGTGCCAGGTGGACCCACCTGGCCGAGGCACATGCTTTCACACCCTAGAGGCCATGGTCATAGAAGCCTGGTTGGGAGAAAAAAACGAGTTATGAAAGACATTTGACAAAAAAAAACAGTCCTCCCCTTCCACCATTTATATTTGGAAAAATTTGCTCTGCCTGAGGTAAATAAATAGAAAAAAAATTGATAAGTAATGCTGAAGTGGCAAATGATTTTTTGTGATGTATAGGTCACAAACTCATAAGCTGTATGTGATGCTTTGATAGCTAATCTTTCACAACATTAAGTTCCCTGTGCAGAAGCAGCAAATAAATTTGCTTGTCTTATAAACTTAAGTCAACATCTGTACTACCAAGAAATTCAAAGATTTTACAAAGATGTCATCCATCGGATTTGGGGGATAGTTTCTCACAATTTTCATCACTTATTAAAAATAGTAATTCTGTTGCAGACATGTTGCAAAAAACTGAAAAGCCTCCAATCAGAAAGACTTTTCCAAATGTTGAAACTGCTCTAAGAATCTTTGACTACCAATTTCAAATAACTTTTATCATTGAAAAGTATAAAATTTTCTATTTGTTCTTATAAATTATTAACTTCCATAAAAGCAAGGGAAAAAAAAATATGCTATAATTATTTCACATAATTTTGCCGCATTAAATGCATGTTTCATTGTAGGATTATTGCTCATATTAAAAATAAAGAGGTGGTTACAGAAATATTTTTCCTAAATTAATCTATTCTCTTATGAGAAAGCTGCAAATATTTGAAAAGAAATTTCTCATTTTCTTCCTAAAATTGCTATTAATAAAAATATTCAGTAGTCCATATAAGTTTTATGATTATTAAACATAGTTTATTTACTTCAACTGTATCTCTTGCCTGTTTTAAGAATGAACCACCCATCATGGTTCCCAGTATAAATTCTGCCTTTCAATGGAAAAAACATGGCTATCGAAACTTTTCCTGAAATATAAACATAAATTTATTCTTACCAAAATTTCCTAATGTTGCAGTGGATCCACGGGCAGATGTATAACAATCTTCAATGCCAGCCATAGTCAGCAATTTTTTTGGTACAGGTGCAGACACAATTCCTGTTCCTCTAGGTGCTGGAATAAGCCTCATAAGCACAGACCCACACTTTCCAGTAACCTATATACAAAATGTTGTATAATATCAAGGTGAAAAACTTTACGACTTCTTTTGTTTAAACTTAAACTTACTACACAAACGTACTACATGTTTTAGCGAATATAGAAACACCAAGGGTATAACAAGGAAAACAATTTTATCGGGATATGAAATAATATAATTGTGTATAAATAAAATTTAAAAAATTCTCCAACTTAAAAAGAGAAGGGGGTTTGGATATTCCCCTTCCCTCCATGTGGCTACACCCCCTTCTCAGGACACACAATGTAAAAGTTTTCAGATTTTTGGCCCATTTAGTTGATTGATTGTATTTCAAAATTTGAGGATTTACACCTGTTTTATGGAGACTTCATAACTTTTCCTGATTCGCACTCTGCTTGTCTATGGTCCGAATAACCAGAATTGACTATGCAATACATAACTGTTGAAGCATAACAACTGTAAATGGTAACATTCAACAATTTTACTACAAAAATTTTATTTTTGCAAGAGCAAATAACCTCAGAGGTAGTGACGAAACATTTTATCATCATAATCAAAACATAAGATTTACATCACTGGTTAAGCTCTAGCATTATAGAAGCACATCACTGGTTAAGTATTCATCTAGCATTATAAAAGTCATTTTTAAGGATGCAACAGATATCCAGTGTAAAAAAAAAAAAAAAAAAACAGCAGCTGGTCTAAAATTATATATATATATACGCAACAAATACATTTTAAAAACTAAGCAATAACTTTTTTATGGCAAATTTTAATGCAACAGCAGTAACTGGTCTGCATACTTTGGTAGCATTGTTCTCAAAAGCAGTCTTTTGCTATATATATATATATATATATCCCACTATTAACTAGTGGGATACATATATAGTAAGAGACTTCTCAAAAGCAGGTTTAATTTCATCCCCCCCTCCCAGGGTTGGCAAGTTTTTGACATTGATGGTTTTATCTGTCATGTCAAAACCCCCTTTTTGACAATTAGTGTCAAAAACCTGAAACTGTCCTAAAATAGTGTAAAACTATTTTTTTTTGCAATAAAATTGCATAATACAAATTTCCTCATTTTTTACTTTAGCACTTGCATAAACTTTAAGCAGTACAAACTACATATTTCGTTAAAATTTTCCAAGCATACAAGTTGCTTAAAATACAAAATAATAAGCTACTACTGTAATTATGCAAATATATATATATGAATAAAGATATATCAAAAAACTAAGTGTCAAATTTACTGTGCTTATTCTGAATAAATGCACGTCCTGATTATCGCACAGGCATTTGGGCCTGTGCCCTGGGCACACATGCAGAAGCAGGCCAAAATATTGAGTTTAGAGCTATCTATAGAGGCACAAAAATTGAGCCAGCTATATGTAAAGGCTCAAAGTTTTAAAAGTGCCCTGGGCACAAAAATGTTATTGTCTGGCCCTGAATAAATTAATTTAAAATAATAAAATGAAAAGTATTAGAAAATGTTGAGTGTGTTGATATTAACCAATCATTATTTTGATTCTTATAAAAAGTACTTTCAAAAACATATTTATATACCATTTTCAATATTTAATGTTAGCATGACAAATAATTTGAATGGTGGTATGTAATTTTAATTTAATTACACATTATAAAATAAAATGTATTAAGTTTCATTTAATTTCGTAATTTGATATCTGAAATAAAATGTAACTAATGACTAATAAAAATAACATGTATAGGTTTTTGACACTTTTCAACATGTCATGTCAACCAGTTTTTGACGTCAAAAACCCAACCCGCCCCCCCCCCCTCCTTCCATTTGGACTTTGCAGTCACAACTAACTCTACAAACTAGCAGAACTTGTTTGGAAATGAAAAACTTACTTTACAAGGCACAGTATGAGGAGAACCAATTTTGTTTCCCCAATAACCTCTTCGAACAGGAATAACAGTTAATTTGGCAAGCATAATTGCCCCTCGAATAGCAGTAGCAACTTCTTTGGAGCACTTTACACCTAAACCAACATGACCATTATGGTCTCCCATAGCAACAATAGCTTTAAATCGGGTACGTTGACCAGCTCTAGTTTGCTTCTGTACAGGCATGATTTTCATGACATCATCTTTCAATGTACTTCCCAAGAAGAAATCTATAATTTCACATTCCTATTCAAGAGAGGGAAAAAAAAAAAAAATCAATCTCAAATGTGTACACACTTAAAAATATAAACTGAAGAGGAAAAAACATTAAAGCATTTATTCAAAGATTGACTGGAGGTATATACTTTTAAAAGCTCAAGCACTATTTTTACAACCAGGTCAGATGAGCTAAATAAATTTTAGAGTATAATGTTGCTAGTGCTTAAGGAATGATAGATCAATGGGCTATCTCTTGCATTGAAATACATAATGCACATAAAAAGAAAAGTAATTAAATTTTATTAAACCGAATCTATATGTACATGTAAGCTTGTTATCTGTTTAATTTTTTTTCATAAAAATATTTAAAAGCCATTAAAATAAATCATAGCATACGGCAAAATTATCCGGCCGCACCACGATCGATATGTTACATGCTCGCAGCAAACGGGGCAGAGCGCAATCACGATCGGAGCCTACCTGTAGTCCAAGTTAATATCAAATTAATTACTGTAATACTTGAATAATGTACAAGTCAACAAAGTTTGAAATCCAGCATTCTAGATAATGCATAAATCTAGACAGCAATGTACAAAACAATTTATATTTCACATATTTCCTAGACATTCCACAGAATGCCAAATAAAAACCCGGCAAAGTATGAAATTCATCTCCGATTCCTTTTGGAGCAATACAAGTGAAATTTTCTATATTTTATCACTGGTCATAGACCCAGCAAAGTATGAAATTCATCCGATTCTTTTTGGAGCAATACTAGAGTGAAAATTTCTATATTTCATCACTGGTCATACACAGATAGCTTTTTGGCTCTTTGGTCACAAGAAACATCTCACCACAGAATGTGAAACAGGTAAGAGCATCACATTCCCCACAAACATTCTCAATTATTTATTCTATTTAAACAAATCTTTATTACTATTTTCACTCTCCTGCTCTGAAGATATTTAAAAAAAAAAAAAAAATTAGACAACAGGGAAAATTTCCTGACCCATTTTGCACTTTCTGACATATTTTAAATTTGCATGACTGGCACACACCCTGGTAAAAGGTTGTTATTTACAAGAAGGAAGAAAAAATATTGAAAATTTTCTACCTTTATTAATAAATTTTGAAGACTGAAAAATCTCAGCTTTTCGTTAATTATCCAATCTTCTGAGCAAGCTACAAATATCAGAACTTGGCAGCTCTGTTTCTAGTAACAAATAATCATCTTCTAGTTACCAGTGAGCACCGTGCATTTTGCCAACTTTAGAAAGCCAATCTTGTGCTCTGGATTGGCATTATTGAAAACTGAAATTGCTTAAAAACACTAAGTAATTGGTCATTTCAATCTACTTACCTTAATTGGCAGGGAGAAAAGGTAAATCTCTTGCAAGTCTTTGATCTTGCCATCCTTGACCAGGCGACCCAACTTGGTGACAGGGACCCAGTCCTTTTCTTCCTTGCCCCTTCCACGTCCTCTGCCACGGCCCCTGCCTCTCCCACGGCCACGGCCTCCTCTTCCTCCACCACCAAAGCCACCTCTAAAACCTCCACGACCACCGGCTGGAGCAGCGTCCGCCATGCTGCAAAAAAGAAAAACATAAATTATAGGACATTGCTGCACTAACACATAAGCACTTTCAAAACAATTAACTTGGGTATTTTTAAATTAGCAACTTGAGATGCTTTAAAAGAGGTGGGCTGATAGGAAAAAAAAAAAAGTTTCAATTTCCAACTATTATTGATTTTATGGAACAGCTTTAGTATGGTGCCTTTTTGGCGACAAAATTTTTAGGTTTACCATATCTTAACTGCCAATCATCAAACGGCCGGGTTACCATAATGGCTTCCACTGTGTGCTCATTTTAAATTGCCTGTTACTGAATTTGCTGACATTTTTTTTAGGTTAAATATCAAGGTGTATTTTGTTTTAATGATTTTGTTAGTGGAATATATATGCAATTTTAATGTGTTAAAATACTTGACTTTGCTGATCGTGCAAAATGGTTGGTGACAGTCGTCGTGTTTGCACAGTCTTGTATGATTTTACCCTAATGAAAATAGCATGCATAATTTTTTTCAAATTTTGGACACTTTTTGACATGCCATGTCAATAACCAGCTTTTGATGTCAAAAACCCAATCCTGGTATATATGTAATGATGTAAATACACTTCTTTCGAGTACAGTGAAGCAAACCTTTCTGAGAAGCCACCCCTCTAAACAGCCAATTTTTAATGGCTCATAGATTGTTTGGCTCTAAAAATAACCTCTATCAATGGCCACCGAATGGGATCACCCATCTCCTTTTCCAGGAAATTCTACTTACTCCATACCTCAATTTTGAGCGGCAAAACTCAATGTCAGGTTCATGGTTGAATATAAGACCCAGTAATAGCTTGCTAAGTCCATTCCCACGGTTTCTCCCCCCTTTCTTAGAGGAAGGGTTGAATCTGTTCTCTCTTGTATTCTCCCTAAGAACTTAAGATGGAACTGGGCAATCAGGAGTTGAAGGTGTCCTCCAGTTGTCTTCGTGATCATAAATGATACTTTTTGCTCCAAAATTATCATAATCTGCCTACAGTCAATAGTTCCGAACCATCAAGTTAAGGGAGAATTGCACCTCATGCTTACTATTGACTGCAGGCAGATTATGATAATTTTGGAGCAAAAAGTATTTATGACTATGGAGACAACTGGAGATAGCAGCATATCTTTTCGTAATGCAACGGAGTCAGGACGAAATGCGATCCTCCACACTACATCACACATACACGTAATATACATGTGCACCATGAATGAGACCAAAACCCATGCATTCTCTTTAGAACAGTTTTAAATAAAGAACATGTGCCGGACTTGTTTATATTGCATTATAGGAATTATCCTGTGGCTGCTTAGAAAGGTTTCACTGTATTCCAAAACTTTCAGTTTTTAAAGTGTCTATTTGCCATATGCTTTAGTGGCAGATACAGCTTCGCTGGACTTAACAAGCAAATATTTTTATATTTCAGTTATTTGGCATTTTAATGCATGCATAGGCAAGTGCATGAAGTGCAATTACAATCAGCACAATAGGTACGTCTCTTGGCCCTAGTACTAACAAAATTGGAAAGATTCTCATATGCAAGTACCAGCGGAGAATTCATTTTGTTGAAATTCCGCCAGTCATTTCCCAACATGTTTCGAGCATTACACTGAAACTTAAGAGGCGAGATTTTCCTAAGGATGGACCTAAACACTTATCAACATTATTTGGATAAAGGCTAGGATCAGAACTCTTGTTTCATGAAGTCAAGCCTAACGAGTTTCAAAATTACGATCAGTGTAAAATCATTCACATATAAGATGGACTATTAAGTATTTACTTGGAAGATTTGAAATCTCGATTTCAAGTTTATTATCATTTTAGTTCAATCCATTTTAAATTATAACACTTTTCTCAAATATCTAACTACCCTACAAATACAGTAACTAAAAATAATGAAGTACTTAATAAACGAAATTTTCTGGTATACTTTTATTTACCTCAGTTATAATGCACCGAGTAATATAAAAATATAAAGTCTAGGATTGTAAGCAAATGAGCAAACTTCCGTTTAACAAAAATGGGAAAAAAAAATCCAAGTTTATACACGAAACAGTTAGTTTTATTCACGTTTGCCAGTATTGAAGAATCACGCGTTGAAGTTACTTAATAAATATAAGCAAAAATAATAATTAATCATTAATAATAATAATTGACCATTAAATAGTAAGTGACACAAAAAAATTTCATTAAAATACTTAAAGAAAGCAGGATTAATTAAGATAGGAAGGTACTTACTTTATTCAGCACGTTTTTCACGGTTTCCCGAATACGTCTGTGCCAAAGCGCACAAAGCTTCAACGCAATTCAAGTAGTTGATGCCATTAGAAGATGTAATAATAACTTAAAAATCACGAATTCACTGCAGTATTGTGTAGATACACGTAAACTTACAAGAGAAATTTTCGCAAATAAAGGGCGCGTTCAGACTGCCACTTTTGAGTAACTCGAGTTACTCGGGAAAAACCCAAGCCGTTCACGATACCCGTTTTGAGCTTTTCGGGGAAATAAACAAAGCATTCAGGCTGCCAAGTTGAGTAGCTCGAGTTTTTCCCAACTCCCTAAGGATTTTCCTTGGGAAGTTGGGGAGATAGATCACGTGACGTTTGTTTATTGTTATTGTTCGCTCCCATTGGCTGCACTGGTTAGTAAATACGTGCCGCCCCCTTTATTCCTATTAAATACCCTAAACCGTTCACGATGTCAATCTCCCCAAGTAAAACTCGAGCAGTTCGTGTTTTACCCGAAAGTGGCAGTCTGAACGAATCACGGAAAAAAGCGCACCCGGAAAAAAGCGCACAATATTGAATTGTTTTGTATTTTGTGAAGAGAAGAGGGGGGGGGGCTGAATTAAAAAAATGTGAGAAACAAGCAGTAGGGGGTCTAGGGGGCTTCAGCCCCCCCAAAAGAGATTGCTAAGGGGTTGCTTTATTATACATTTTAATTAAATAAAATGATCTTTTTTTATAACTTAGCCCCTCCCAAAATGTTTTACATTACTTTCGACTAAAATTTTGCTTTATTGAACATTTTGTTTGGGTGAAATAAGCTTTTTTCGAAATTTAGCCCTTCCCCAAAAAAATTTCTGGATCCGTTACTGTCCTACACTTTACAGAACACCCTACAGCCTCTACAAAAACTCCTT
Organism: Cheiracanthium punctorium; assembly: GCA_038373885.1. NCBI lineage: Eukaryota > Metazoa > Arthropoda > Arachnida > Araneae > Cheiracanthiidae > Cheiracanthium > Cheiracanthium punctorium. The sequence continues at coordinate 147,165 of JAWZYV010000740.1, read as the reverse complement.
GTTCCAGATTAAAAAATAAATAGAAAATAAAAAGAGGAGTAATAAGAACAATAATACTAATTTCTTTTTTTATATATAAACTGATTGTTCAATTTGTTTGTATTCTTAAGAAAAGTCGTGAACTAGTGATTCAGTAACAAATTACAGCAGTTTCGAAAAATTTAAGTAGCATCTCTCACCTAACAGGCAACCCTAAGAATCTAAGACTCCACAGATTTAACATGCACGTTCTCTGTAATATGTTATCACATTCAGTCTGATTTGTAATCAGCTATGGCTTATTATTTCTGGTTTTCGTTTTATAAGAGCAAGAGTTTATTCTGATTCATGGTAATTTATCTTGTTAACTCTTCGGTTTTAAATAATAATTCTTAGACTGAATGATTTATAAGTATATAGTATATTTACATATAAATATTTTTATTTTTGAAAGTATTTAATTTAAATATTACTACTTTTATTTTAGACATACTTTTTTTTCAGAATTAAATTATGGTATTAATAAGTCAATTTAAAAAACTTCCTTAAAAAAACTTTTTAAATAAAATGTTAGTGTAAGTGTACTGTTTTTAAACGAATTTTCATTTCTAAATTCTAAAAAAAAAACCCTTCATAAAGTAAACTGGCTAAAAATTATTTAAAACTCATTTCTGAAAATGTAAATTATCGGCTATATATAACTGTAATTAAAATTAATTTTTAATTAGTTTTGTTGGAATAGTTTTAATAATTATATTTTTCCCATTATTAGTATTGCAAAGCTTATTCCCCCTCCCCAACTTTGATTAAATATATATGCAAGCCTTTTTATGAGAAAACTGAAGCTTTCTACATCAATGTATACAGGCATATTTTAGTTATTGGGAATTTTTGTAAAAGGGCTTTATAAAAATTAAAAGTTTGTATTTGTTTACATTTAATCTCCTGAAAATTTTAATTCGCCGCAATAAAATAACTTTATAATTAATTCTATATGTATAAGGTCAATTTATAAAGAAGAAAATCCTAGGTCAGTGTTCTTTAGGGACCACCTATAATAGGGATTGAAAGTGATTATGATTTTTATTTAATATTTAAAATATTAAAATTATTACTTCCAGTGTAAATTATCAAAGAAAGTTATTTTTATTTTGAGGGTAAGACAGATCTACACGAAGGATGTCTGCTTAATTAGGGTATGCCTTGGGCGGAGGACTTTTTAAGGGGTTCTGACGCGCCTGGAGAAAACAGCCGCGCGGTAGGCAGGAACGCTAGAGCTATACACTTCAGCAGTTTGCCAAATTGTCATGAAATTACTAAAAAGTATTTAAACTATAATGTAAAAGCTCAAAATCCTTTTTTTTAAGCTTTATAAATTAAATTTATATCTTCTAAAGCTCTTTCTCTACTTTACAAAACTCATTAAACTTTTAAGATAAACTTTAAAAAAAATAACTTGATGAAATAAGCAAGAATGACGATATATAGAAAATTAAATGGATGAATTATGGAATATTGAACTTCGTATATGAAAAAAAATACAGCAAGAAGAAAAAATATCTACTAAAACAGTTATTATAACTTGATGTAAAACTGTGAGAACAACTCAATTAAGAAAAGGGAAATGTGATTAACTTCCGTTCACCAAATAAAACTTTTTTTTTTTTTTTACATAAAATATATTGTATCCCATTGAAAAATAAAATATAGATAAATAAATATTTTAAAGAAACCCTAATATTTAGAAATAATTTTAAACCAGTACAGCAGATTGGGAATCAGAAAAAATGTTTAAACCAAGGGCTTAAAAAATAACCCTGTTGTTTAAATTAAGCAACCTTGACAGTGAACTTTAAAAAAAAATATTTTGTCAAGACACAGACTGGAGTTCCTTTTCGCATTTTAAATGAAACAGTTAAGATGACCCGTTAAAAATGTTTAAAAAAAAAAAAAAAAAAGACTTTGAAACGAAGTTTGGAGGAGGGAACGTGCCCCCCCCACACACACACACAGATTGTTACGCTGTTTGTTTTAAATTTTTAAACAAATTATTGTTTAACTGATTTTGGTACGAAATTGGGGGGAGCATAGGAAGATACGTGCCCCCCCCCCAACAATCATTTCAGCACTGCCATAGATTTTCCTCTATTTGTTTTGATAAAAATGATTTCATCCATTCTGTAGATGAATTCCGATGTTTTAACCCCGAGTTTTAGTGACCGGATGTGTTATCCGTCATTCATCAACGCGCGACGAAGAAAGAGAGTATACACCTTCACACTGTCTCTCCCCTCTTCTCCTGAGGCTATTTCTTTGTGCTTCTTGGAAAAACGTGAACGTGACCTTGACAAACTCCTTGACAACCCAGTAGTCAGTTGTGGGGTTTTCTATTGGGAAAGGGGGACATTCAGAGTATGAAGCATGTTAGTGTAAAAATGATACCAAAAAAAAATCAAATACTTAAAAAAAATTCACTTCACCAAAAGGCGCTCTTTCGGATGCCCACTCCTTCCTTACATTTTTTATTTCATTCGCCACCCCCCCCCCCACACACACACACATCCAAAAAATAAACCCCTTCAATATTGTTTGCTTTTTTCCGGTGCACATTTTTCCGACCACCGTCTGAACGCACCCAGAGAAACTCTTGCAAGATATGTGGGGACTGAAAGATTAACAAAAAACTGCGATACTACGTGTTGACTGCTGAAGAAAGCTGAAAAATTTTTCAGCCGAAACGATCGTACAGATTGATAAGTACCTTTTTATGTGTGTTATTTATCTCAATTACGTATATATTTACGCAGAATTATCTTTTTGCAAATTCTACATATCTCAAACAGAAGGACGATAGCAATTTTTACTATACAGCGATTTTAAAGTATAACGCTTCAGACTCGGAATACTTATTACTTCAGTTATCTTAATTAAAGGGGAAAGAGAAACTTCTGAAAAAACAATCATCCAAAAACTTTTATTACTTTTTTTAATGTTGAAAATCTGGAATCAGTCAACAAAACTGGTTTTTTGACCGTGATTAGAGAGCCTGCATCCCAGCCCAAATCTGTCATGCAGAGAGGGGACCAAGTGTAGAGAGGCTCTATATACAACAACCTCTAACAATTTCTACCTCATGCCCACTCCATCTATTTTCATTCCTCCTAAGTCCCCAAGTAGGAGAAGAGAGGAAAAGCAAACCTTTACCTCTATGAAACAATCAAGCAGACGTCTGAACATCTGAAGCACTTTGTACACGTATTAAGTCGCTGTTTGCTCGAGATTTTAACATATTTTCGTTTTCATCCTTGATTTCAGTATATTGGGTGCACGCTTATTCTTACCGTAAGTCAAGTTTGTAGCAACGAACTAAACACTTGCAACTAAATCCTTTATCTTTTATAAATATCTTTTATTATTTCATGATTTGACAAATGTTGATTGCTTTTTATTTTATATACTTAGACATCATTCATCATAATGGTAAACGAAGATATCTTAGAGTCAAAGCATGATGATAATACAAATTTGCATAAAGAAACGGATGTTAACAGTCACCAGAAAACATTTACGTTAGAAAGTATCCTTTGCAATTTTTTTTTTTTGGAGTGTACATAAAATTTCTCCTTGTCGTACCGCAGTCTCTCAATTAATCTTTATATTACTCTATTAATGCGTGAGAGCATTTAAAATATCTCTGTTGTTATATTTACACTTTTCTGATTGTTGATGTATAGTGTATCCTGGAAAATAGTATTTTAATATATGTGCAGATAATATTTACATAGATTCTTGATTTCCCCCCCCCCCCCAATCTGTTCCTTTTTAAAATAAAACATTCAAGTTTGCTTTATTCGTTGCATGCATTTATTTATTTTGGCAATATTTTAACTTAATATTGCCTAGTATTGCAAATCATAAAGGATGCCCAACAACAGCATGGCCTTCGACATGGAGATTATCAGCGTTACAGGTAAATATCAACATTTAATTATTTTTTATTAGAATAGTTAAAAATCCAAGACTCTAACTCAAAAGCATATTTCATTTGTAGGAGCTACTGTAGTCGTAAACTCAGGCGTATCAGAAAATCATTACATTTCATCCAGTCATCAAAACACAGGTTTCAGGGGAAAAAAGTTACTGAAGAAGTTTTGACTGATGTTAGGTATGTGTCATCATTTAAGAATTTAAACTTATTTTATTTTATAAAGGATGATAGTTATAGACTTAACTGTAAACTGTGATAACATCATTAAAAGAAAGAAGGGAGGTCTGAAAGTAAGAAAGTGACCAAATTTTACCACCATGCATTTTTGAAACTGTATATTTTCGATAGTGGGAACGTTTGGAAGTGAAACGTGAACTGTACAAGAAATGGTGGAATTTGAAGCGGTAAATTGTATGAAAATTAATAAGTTTCAAAACACCGTAAAGTTTTATTTATTGTTTGTGTGAGGAATTGACATCTGTAAAAATTTGCAAGAAAAAGCGAATGTTTTACAATATTTGTATTTGTGTGAAATTGCCTATTCTTCAGGTTATAGAAGATGCAGAATGGATTGAGTATAGCAGGAAAAATCCTTGTAGGTACTTGACAAGTAAATTAACTTGGCCCAAAAAATTTCCCATAGCTATTTCAATTGTCGTATTGCTTGGAAATGTAAGTTGAGGCTAATGCTGTTGGATAAAAAGTTTTTGTATTGCTGCTCTTATTCCAAGGAGTAAATAACTGTCATTTTTTCATGCATTCTAAAAAATTTTAGAATTTTGGATATTTAATTAACTGCATTTGTGTTGATGTTAGGAATGATGAGTCTAATTTTTTATATATTTAGTTGTGTTTTTCCAGTTGTATTGTTTTTTTTTAAGGCATTGCATGGCGAAAAAAAAAAAAATCGCCAATAAACAAACTTTGTAGCTACTTATCGCCAAAAAAAAAAAAAAAAATTTGGCTGGCAGTCACCTAACAAAATTGTACCAATATTTTATATTTGTTGTTTAAATAAACATAAAATTTTTGAAAACATTTACTGTCTTATTTATTCATTAGTGGGTTTTAAAAGGTCATTATCAACAACTTTAAAGAATGGAAAATATATGCCATCCTTAATGTTTTAATATGTTATAACATCAAAACAAGTGTCCTGCTACTACTTACCCTAAATCCTACGTATGGTCATGCTAGAAATACCTATTAATTATGGAAAGAAAATGAGTTGTGTTTTCAGATAATTCCATTGTTTTTTTTTCCTTTGTTAGCAGTGAAAATTTCAGGATGAATTTTGTTGTTATTGTGCATGAAATTGCACAAAGAAAAATTTGCTAAATATAACTGATAAGACTGCTGGACCATTTTAAATTTTATAATTTTTATAGGAATGGATTTATAGAATTTGATTGTTTCTGATGTAATAGGTTATACAATTTAAAGCATTTTTGTAATTGGAACTATGTGTCTCTAACGGTTTAGGAAATAGCCATTGGGCACTGCTAGCACTGGACATCTTGTATATATATATATACAGTTAAAATTATATGTAATCCCCCTCTCCCCCCCCCTCTTTTTTTAAATTGTATTTAGGGCTCAAAATTAGCGGTCGTTAGTCGTATTTTGCAACTGTAAATTTGGTTTTGATGACGAATATTTCAGAGGTATAGTCCTCATTTTTGGTACCTAGCTTATTTCACGATATTGCACCATTATCCACAAAGCCAAGCAAAGTGCCTGGTGGCCTTTTCTGTGCCTTACTGTTTGACATTTTTATTCTTATCTGTCCGCAATCACCATTTTTCCTCCTACAAAGATTAATGCAGACCATTTTGCAGCCCATCATAACAATAAAATTGGTTAAAATGGGACCCCTTTACAAAAATACCATCAATTTCAAGAGCCCTTTCATAAAAATATGATCATTTGAAACGGCCCTTTCATAAAACAACATGAAAGAAATCAACTTTTCAAATAAATGTAATTGATTAAAATGTCTTTTTACGAATATTGCATCTTTTACAAATATATTAACACCTGCTTATAGTTTATACACATAAATAAAACAAAATTTTGCAAAACTACACCCATGTGGAACAGTTTGGCAACTGAGAAAAAAATAGTTAGGTGCCATTGACACATATTTTTCTTCCTAATTTCTAACCCTGGTTGATTACAATAAAGAAATATCAACTATTAGTAAGCTTAAAAAAATAAATAAATGCAATTTCCCGAAATAAAAATTGATTTTGTGCTTACATCAATGCAAAAAATTTATAGGAACAGAATCCAAATAAACTAAAATACTATATACTTTTCTTTAAAACTTAATAAAAAATAACTTACTTTAAAATTCTCTGTAGGATTAATATATTCACATGTTATTGGGTGCAGCCATTTTCTTTTCAGTTCTTCATTCTTCAGTAAACTGAAAATAGGTACCTTAGGACTGTTCACACATAGAAGTACTGAACATTTATAAACCATGTTATTGAAAAGCACTTAACTTTCTCAAATTTATCACTTCACATACCAGTGAACTAGGAGAATTTGTAAGCAAACGAAAATGCATGATCAGTAAAAAAAGGCTACAAATATTACTTTTTTTCTCCTGACCATCCCCCGAGTGATACCAACAGTGGTAGAGTCAGTTGCCACAAACCAGTGTTTGGAGAGAATATGTCAATGGTTATAAAAAGAAAATGCAGTTAGTGACTCAAACAAACAAACAAAAAAAACTTTGGCCTTTAACACAACTTCTGTGGTTGATGTTAGAGGTCTTTCTATCTATTGGAATTGATTGCACAGATCAGAATCGATCCTAAAAAGTCTGCTGCTCATGTACAAATTAAAAATGCTGCTCCTTTTTTACAAGTCATGCTGTAAATTTAATTTTATTTTTTTCATTGCCCTTGGCTGCGTAACATCATGATCCCCACTAGGATTGTCCCTGGCACCGTCAAAGAAAGAGCAGCAGCAGACCAATGTGCCTGAGGTTGTTCGAGCACAAATCACAATGGAAGTGCATGTGGTTATCCTGTATAAATGTGCTCATTCAACAAAAACAGAAAACCACTCATGGGAAAGCTGAGGCAAGGTCAAATTTATTTCTTCAGATGGGAGATATTGGACCACCCACCCAGACTTAAGATCTGATCTTGCCCCATCCGATTTTTATATGTTCCCTGCATTGAAAACCTCCTCGGGACATCACCTCCAAAATAATGCTAAGATGAAGCATATTAAGCAACATTACCTTATATCACAGACACAGAGATTTGCATGATATGATAAATGTCTCAGTGTTGGTGAGGATTTGCCAAAAAATAGTTCAAGGTGCATCGTTCATGATGACAAGGTGTATTTGTTTTTTGGCAATAAAGTTTCCATGTAAGAAAGAAAAAAGGGAAATTTAAAAAATGAATCTTATTTTTCCTCATAAAATAAAATGTCCTAGAAACTTAATATTTCTTTATCGATAAAAAAAAGCATTAATTTAAACAAAATTTTTCTTGCACAATTCTATTATGGTACAGTTTCAGTTAATTTGTTTTTCTTCGACTATCAGAATGTATAACTTCAACAGCAATTTTTGTCCAATAGCTGAAAGTATGTTTTAACATCTAAAAATTTTGCTCAATACTTTATCACAAAAAAATTGTAAAAAATATTTTGAATGAGTATATACAGCCTGCATACTAAACTAATAGGAGGAAAAATGTTGGCTGTGAATCAAAATAAAAAATTGAAGTTTTAGAGTATGTTTTGAAAATTTCCCAAAAATCTCTTGTGAGGGTCATCAAATCTAGTTCAGGCAAGTGAAACATCTAATATTTATGATGCTTAAACAGGCTTTGGGCAGAAGATAAAAGAATTGTTCTACTCCATGAAGCTTGAACAGAGATTTTTTTTTTGATAATTTTTATCATTCTTTCCAAAATAGATGGTGATATTCGTCCTTTATTATTTTTAATTTCATTAGAGAGAAAGTTGGATATGGTCAGCAGTAAAAGAATTTTTCGTGAATGAGTTTGTTTTACACAATTAGTCAGGTTTTTAATTTCTCATGATTTTTTAAACCATATTACTATGCTTTTATTGCAGTATCTGATTTAGATGTCAATGAAAAATACTTAGGTTCTTCAGACTCAGGTGCATACATTTCAAATGAAGAGCATGCAGTGGAAAATTATGACTAATGTATTTTTCCCTGTAGAACTTGGATGCTATTGCTTGAATAATTTTAATATAATTCATCCCGTTGCAGTATAATAGCTGAAAAGTACAAAACTAAGTTTTTACTGCTAGGTTATCTGTTATCCATTTTATTTTAAAAACCTAGTTATCATTTATTTATCTTCCATTGGCTGTTGTCCATAAGTTTGAATAATAGCTATATTTTATTTTCTTAAATATTACATTTTTCTATGATTATATAACATTTGTTTTGATGAATTTTAATTATGTGTGCACATTCTTTGTTTATTGAGATTGGTCACTTTTATAGATTTTTACATATTCCTTTAATGATGGCTGAAAGAGCTTGGGGTTATGCAATGCAATTAAAGCAGGAGGCAAATACTGAACCCAGAAAAAAATTTCATTTGATAGCAAGACTGCACAAAGCCTCTAAAATAGCTTCTGACCTTGAAGCTCTTTGTGATAGCACAAAATGTGATGCAAGAACAAAATTAGAAGCACAGGTATTAAATTTAATTGCATTTTTTTTAAAAAAAAAAGATTGATATGTTTAGATTTTGAAATTCAGTTTGGTTGATAGTTATGTGTATATATTTAGTACTGTAAATTCCATATTAAAAAAAAAAAAGAGCTTTATACTGGCTGGAGAGCAGAAGGGTCATCTACACTTATTTAAAATATACTTATGTGCCTGAGAATGCTAGCAACAAGGATCTAGGGTTACCCCTGCAGGCTGCCACAAACATTAGCATAGCAATTCACTAAGTTTGGGGGGGGCTCAGTATGTTTACTGCAGCAAAAATTTGTTTCTGGGGGTAACTTTTTAAGCTCATTCCGAAACTGTTATCAAAATTTGCGTATCTTCTATAGTTTATGCATGAACTTGCATGTGCTATAAAACATCATGAATTTTTTTTGGCATGTTTGATCAGAAACACGTTTTAAATTTTTATATGTTGTTAAGATGGTATGCCACTACTTCCCAAAACAATTTCATTTTGGCTTTCTACTCAGAAGCTGAGCAAAAAAAAATACTAAATTTTCATGTGATTTTTCATATATTAGATCTGGTAATAAGTTTTAAAGATCGTGTCAAAGAAATAAATATGCAGTAATACCTTTATTCATCAAACTAATCTCCATTATTTTCCAGCACCCACCGCCAACAGTCCCACCATGATCGAATTTATAAGCTGCTAAATAAGCAGATGATGTATGAAGGTCCAGGGCTCTGGTCTATTGTGTGGCTGTCAATCAAACAATCTAAAGTTTTGGACTGATTTCTTCAGATGTCATGTGAATACATGTTAGAAATCCCTTAAAAAGTCCTCCACCCAAGACATCCCATCTTGGGCCGATAGCTCTCAAGTAGCTTTGTCTTAATCTTTTGAATCCGGTGCACTGGTGCTAAACACTTACTTTGGAGCAAGCTATTTGGCAGAATCTAGATTTTTCACCCTCTTTTGTTGAAATGTTCTTTTTTAAAACTTCCTGGAGAGAAAAGTACACCTGTTGGAACAGGGAAGGAATCCCTGAGGCAGCAGTAAACACTTGTGCTGGCTTTTGGTCAAAAACATTTCATGGGATTCTAAAGGTTAATTGCACTCATTTTTTATCTTGGACTGAGGTAAGTTTATGCAGCAGTGCGACAAATGCCTCCTTGTGCATGATATGAATTGGTGGTGCTAGATGTCCCCAGACAGTTGGTCACCCCTCCTCTACGAGGGGACAAAAATATATGTTGATAACCCATAACATCTTGCTTCTCTGATTCATATGAAAACATATCCACATTCATTTCATTTGTGTTTTAAAAAATAAAAGTACCGAAAAAGTTATTTTTTAATATTTCAAAATTAAAAAAATTTCTGTAAAAATTGGTTTGTTACTTATCCTAACTCCTTCCTTGTGTTGCCCGAACTTTGGCCTATTTTGGAATAGGCCAAAGTTGCTCCACCTGGGTTGATTAATAAAATTAGAGATTTTTTTTTTCCCTTTTTGGCACGTTTTTCTCAAATATATTCCAATGGCAAGGGATTAAAAGTTCCCATCAAATTAATCAGAAGTCCCCGACGAGGAATCACCAGCCCTCAAACAAGGGTTCATGTGCCCCCCTGGACCTCCAGCTGGCACCACCCTTGATTATAGGTTAAATAGTACAAAATGTACTCATTTAGATATGATAAGTTTGCATTTACATGCTGTAAAATAAATTGTGATAGAGATAAACTTATTTATTGAGTAAGTTATGCTATGTAAAATTGTTAATAATGCTTGATTTACTGTTTGTAGCATTATTGTGACTAATATATTACAAAATTATATATTTAATGTTATTGCTTACTACTTATTATCCATGGAAAATATTATACATATTGTATCTTGGAATTTTATATGAACTTGCTAAGTGTATGCGACTTATTCATTTATAAAATATAGTTTTTTTAATTCTCAAAACTTCCACAGGCATATGCTGCATGGATCAAAGGATCATTATATTTTGAGTTACAAGAATGGCAGTCAGCTATTGAATTCTTCAGAATTTCACAGTGAGTAATTAAAAACTACTCCTTTTTGTTTTTAGAGCAGAATTTTGAAATTTAAAATAATATCAGTATTTTTAATATAGTACAACAGTTTACTATCTTCTTAAATTCAGGCACGTAACCAAGGAGGGGTTTTTAAGGTTAACCCCCCCCCAATTGGAATGGGGAATTTGACATTCCTATACTTATGCTACATGTTGTAGAATGACAAACTAAGCGGAGCAATGTGCCTTCAGGCACTCTAGAAGAATATTACAAAAGATCTGTATAAATAACATTTTTAGATATTTTTATTTGCTATCTCGATGATTTGTGGATCAAAAGAACATTTTGAATTCCTTTCAAAATGTTTGTTACTTCAATGTATGATACCATATACAGAAAAAGTGAAAAAGAATGTATTTTAGAGCTGCTATCATTGTATGAAATGGAAAAGGGTTCTGTGAGAATCGAATTCACCATGTGGTATCAAAAGTTACACCGTCAACAGTCACACTAAAAGTCATATATATTTGTAGTTGGAAAATATTTCCTTATATCTACAGGCTGCATCAAATAATGACCACATTATCCTTAACAAATTGTACTGGTGAGTGTTCCTTTTCAATTCTTTGCTTCTAAAAGCGTATCTTTAGAGTACAATGGGCGAAAGTATACTGAATGGACTAGTGATGATGAACATCCACAAAAACGTCCATGTCAGCCCCACAGAAGTATTGAATTAATTGGCAAAACAACCCCTATGCGTAGTTATTAAATTATATCATTATCAATTTAGCAATGTACTTAATTTGTGCTTGAACATGAAATAAATTGTGAAAAATGTGAGCTAATTTTTGAAGTGTTTTTTTACAGACAAAAAGTATTTGACAATGTTTGGCAATTTTTAAGAAACCCCTGCACAGAAAATTTTTCTGTTTGCACCCCTGCTTAAATTGCATGACAATAGTCTATTCTTAGTGTTAATATCAAAATATTTAATTTGCTAAGATACAAAGGTAAACAAATGTTTTTATATGTACTTTTTTATTCATCTCTTCTGGATAATGTGCAGTATCATCTTGTATACAAATCAATTTTGTCCCCACCATGACCAAGTGAATTAGACACTGAACATGATAGACTGCTGAAGTATGAAGGTCCAGCATTCTGGCCTATCACACGACTGTTGATCTAACAATCTGGAGTTTTGGTTTGTTTTCTCCAGATGTAACATTAGTATGTGTTATAACATATTAGAAGTATGTGTTATAACATATATTAGAAAGTAATCTAATGAAGGCACCCCCTCATGCTTGGCAGATAGTCCTTGCATAGGTTTGCCATAACAACACAAACAAATAAATCTGATTTTTCTGATACAGAGTATTGTAACATATATAAAATATGTTTTATATTCTGTGTTATTTTTCAGTTCTTCCTAAATGTTTATTGCAGTTCTTTAAAAATATATTTAATATACCAAACTATCTTAAATTTACTTTAGTAATATTAATTTTTTTATGAATTTTCTTATAACAGCTGCGAAGTAATTATCAGTTCTATTAATTTGCTAGTTATACCATTAAATTACTTTTGATTGGCTTTTTACTGTTAAATTAGCATTTGATAAGTTTTAAAGATATTTTATAATATAGCATTTTATTTCCAGAACTATTTACGAAAAGCTGTCTGAAGCACTTAATGAAGATGAAGTTATCTTGTATAAACAGAGAGTGGAAGAGCTCATTCCCAATATTCGGTATTGTGCCTATAACATTGGAGATGAAACTGCAATCAATGATTTAATGAAGATGAGACTTGCTGGGAAGACTGCTGGTGAAGATTTGTTAGCAGCTGATTTGGATGTTAGTATATTTATTAATTTTTATTTTCTATGTTTGCTGTATTACATATGTTGATTTAATATTGGTATTTAAAATAATTTCACCACGTCATTAAAAACACAAATGATGGAAGTAGGAGACATAAATGCAATCAATAAAATAGTGTCATTTAAAAATTCTAAATAGTTTATAGGATTAATTTGCAAAAACGGGTAGTACCCTGTTGGTTCATATTGAGTTATGAGAGTATTTAAGTGATTGTTTAGAATTGCTGCAAATTAAAAGATGGGTATTGTTAAGGATACATATAACAAAATTGTTTGTAATCTATTTTCATTTAAATTATAATTTTTTTTAATTCTAAAAAAGTTCATTGCATTCATTTTATTTGCATACTCTGCTGTTTGTTTATTGTCGCAAAATAAATAGTTTTCTATCTGTTTGATATAAATGCGTATGTGTTACTAATGAAGACAGTGCAGTTAGTCTTTCTCATTTCCATCACCCCCCCCCTGTGTTTACAATATTAATTTATTTTTTTAGTACAAACTGATTTCTATCATTCTGTGTCAGTTCTATTTAATGTGTTTCCTGAATGTAACTGTTTTCATGCATCATAATTTCTGGTCTTTAGATTGCTATTGTAGAAGTCTGAAACTGTTCTTTTTTAATTTGTAAATTCGTAAGTGCATATGCCAAGTAGATTTGAACCCAGTCAAATTTTTCCTCAGGAGAAAAAGGTTTAAATAATTTTACATTATTTCATTTATAAATATTTATGTACTTAAATATGATAATGTAAAAGTTTAACGCATTATTTTTTCCCCTTTTTAAAAATTAGCACTTGATAGCTCAGACAAGAGAAAAACAGGCTGTCACACTTTCTGAAATAGAGTGGAGAAATAGAAAGATTCCTGTGCGTCATGAAAAAATCAGATTGTTCTTATTGAGTGTTCAAGATTCGCAGTTAGAATTGGAGCAAGCTCCTGACTTGCAAGCAAAAATTGCAGTATATGAACGTTTACTTTTGGATTCCAAAGATGCTTTACAAGTTGTTAGAGATGAAATTAAAGATCAGGTGTGTTGCAGTATTTTTTTTATAATTATTATTAATTGTTCTGAATCTGAACATGTATTCAATTTCCTAAACAAAACCAAGGCAGTGGCAAAGTTATAAGCATAATTGTGTCTGTCTGCATCATCACCAATCACGGCTTATAGTTCAGCATTTAATGTTATGTTGAAGAATGAAATTAGCATAACATTAACATTCAATCATACAACAGAGCACAGGAAGTATGACATGTAAAAATGTATGTTGTTTTTGATTGTGGTTGAGATAAATGTATAATTTAAAGGATGATAGTTGAATTGAATTGTCGTAATTACGAGATACATCTGTGATTAGTAAAACTTGAGTGTATTGTCACGATACACTAAGACCTATGGGATTGAAGATGTTTTCTGCTAACATAAACATAGCACTGAAAGCAATGGTAAAAATTTCTATCTATGGATCATGCCCAAAAGTAAGCCTTAAATATCAATCTAAGTAGCCTCTTTATGTGTTCAATATTAATCTAAGTTAGCCCCTTAAAAAGAATTCTACAAGAAACTTTTTTCAACGGGCCATGCTCAAAGTTGTGCTAAATGTTGCCAAGTTTGAAAATTTTTGGCAAAAATTATCAAATTTGGTGCAAAAAGTAAGTCTTCAATTTTGATCCAAGTTTGACTTTATCTTATTTATTGGACAAGAAATTTCCAATTACAAATCCTAATGTAATCCAAAGAAGGAATTTTAGTTATATCTTACTTGTGTTCTAATTAACCTATTTACATGCTCAATAAAATGTGAACTTTGACTATTAAATGCGTAGAACAGGTGTCCCCAAACTTTTTTTCTCCTGTGGCACCCTTGTCAGTCTAAAAACACTTTGTGGCACCCTTGTCAAGCTAAAAACATTTTGGGGCACCCTTCTCAGGCTGAAAACGTTTCAGGGCAGGTTACCTTTAAAGAAATATGAAGATGAAGGTTAAACAGTCTGGATACACTTGTGATTGTTTCTTTAAGTTTATAGGGCTAACTATCAATCTCTGTTGGAAAAGGGATATAGAATTTTGCGAATGGAAGCCGAACTCTCTCGAACTTGACTGAAATATTTTTGTTTCAGCCCACTTGATCATCGGCTTGGCAAACTTTTTTGTGGTGAAATCGGTTCAGGGGAATTTTTTCATTACAGTCCCCCAAAACTTAGACTTTTCATGATTATCTCCACGGCACCCCAGGGTTGCCGCGGCACACAGTTTGGGAATCTCTGGTGTAGAACATTAATTTTAGTCTAAAAACTAAACCCTTAGAACATATATGAGCAACCTGTGGCCTGTCATGACTTTTGATCCGGCCTGCAGAACATATCAAAACCCCATATAAAACATTTAAAATCCCATTATGCAGCCTGCGACTTCCTAAAATTTGGCTCGCAACTTATCAAAGGTTGCCCATACCAGCCTTAGAAGATCAGATCCTCTGAAAATTTATAACAATAATGTACTGATGTGTGTGTGGTATTGTACTTACTTCAGGTAAATCTATTTGTAGAAAATATTTACATATTTCTCTTAACTTTTTTCCCCCCCCCATACATAAAACAATTTGAGTGTGTTGCTGTATTTTTAATATTCTGCTTTTTATTTATTTTCTAGGCTGCCAAAGGTCGTTCTGAAGCAATGAATACAAGTCTAACAATGCTGCAATCATATTTGACGTATATTCGATTATCAAAAACTGTTGAAAGAAATCTTCTATTTATTGAATCACTGAAACAAAATATGGGCTCAGCAGAAGGTGCATCTGATGTGAAAAAAATTGCAAAGCCTCAGGATTTAGTTCGTCCGTATGAGATAATCATACAGGTTTGGTACATTCTGTTAAACTAGTTGGGCAATTGCATTTCTGCATTTTTACTTTAATCTGTGAAATATTTCCTTTAAAAATGTGTGTTTATAATAAATGTATTATATAAAAAATGGAAGGGAGTTTTTGGACATTGTAAAGATTAATTGCATTTCAGTAATTTCAAAAAGGCAAATTGATTTGAGATCTTTTACTAACAAGCTTGGTTATGGAATGAATTAAATTCATATCTCAAAGTTAAGATCATCTGAAACTTAAAGATGAATTTTTAATTAGACAAATGCTGGTTAAAATAAATTCATGTTCTTGTCATGAGCAGTATATTCTTTAAAATATTATAAGTTTTTGAAGAATAAAAGCTTTTTCTTAAAGCAAGACTCGAAGCACTGGTGTACAGAAAATCTGTTAACCCTTTGAGGCGCAACCCTTTCCCAATGCTGAAAAAAGGGTAGCCGTTGCCATCGCTCGACTTAACTACCAGCAAGATGGCAGACGATCGAAACGTTCATCGCGTGCCACAGATCCAGAGACCCTTTTTTTTCAGCATTGGGCAATCTATCCAGCTGTTCTCGCATTCTTCCATTTTTCAGCAGATGTCAGTGCTGTTAAAAATAATCGTGATCATTTTTTTACGTGAAATGATGTGATAAAAAGTAAAGGATTCTCGTGGAGCTATATCACCCGCAACTATTTTTATAGCTATCCAATCTATTCTGCGTGACTGGCAACAGTCAGAACGTCAGAGTTTGGTGTTCCCAGAGCGGGATCACTGCGCGTTAAAGGTTAAATTCTTTTGTAGATTGCATGCGTTAGATAAAAATTGGTCAAGACTACATTTCTTCCATTCTGAGGAATTCTAATCCATGCTGGAGAAAGCAGGAAAGACCTCTACCCCCTCTCCCTAAAAAGGGGGGAAATAAAGCAACATTTTCCTTCAGAATAGAAAGTGGATTTGTTTACAAGGCTTAACAAGAGACCAGACCAACCCAAGTTTCAAGACAAATTATGTCATAACTATGTGAATTAGCCCAATGCTTTTTAATTTGATGTCAATGGGTCAACAGTTTTTAAATTAATTTTAGACTTACTCGAAAATATTCCTTTTCCATGAACAGCTGCTTCATCACTTTAATAATCAATGTGCATATTGTCTTGAGTTTTAAGGGGGGGAAAATCCTTTCAGGTAAGCTTGTTTTGGTCTGTTTAAAACTCATGAGACAATCTCCAAATCAGGTAGCACAAAACCACTGCACTAAGAAATCTTTGATCCACATTAACATCGTACCGCCTGTACTCATACTCTGTGACTTCTGAACTGTATGGAGTCTCTGTTGAAAGCAAGTCTACAAAGTACTACAGAATGTCGATTATCCAAGATGGGCAACCTGTTGGGTAGTACATTGAAATCTTCTGAAGCTTGTCTGGGCAGGTGACAGAATTTGTTTGATTCAGTGTGCCAGTTTAGGCAAGCAACAATCATCCTCTCTAAGAAATTTGAAAGAATGCTTGTCAGGGAAATTGGTCAATAGCTATTGAAATGCCTCACGGGTTTATTTCTTTTACATATTGCATACCTACCAACCTGGGAAAACTAACATCAGAAAATTATGTGTTCATTTCAGTAAATTTCCACCTCACATCAGTAAACTAGGTTTATTTTTTGTTATTAATAACTTTGGAAATTAACTTCATTTCTTGTCAAAATATTCTTAAAGCATTTACAAGCATTTAGTTTGTATATCATTGTAATTCATAACTGAATCTGCTGTACTCAGTGAAGTTTTTTTTTAAATTTCCTGGTTTACTATGTTAGGAAGGGGGGGGGGTTAAAAAAATGAAATTGGTTTTTATCCGTACAGCTTCAGAGAATTAAATGAAAGGGTACTAAAGGAAAATTATGCACTCTCAAGAAAGATGGAAGAAACATTGAATAAGGCAGGTTAAGATTTTCAGTTAATGATATATATATATATATATATTTTAATGGTTTGAGACAGGTTGGGGGGTCGGGGAGGAATAAAAAGTTAAATTCAAGATAGGTATCTCTTTTTACTCTTAAGGCAATGGAGGTTTAAATAAAGGTGTGCTGAAGGGAAAATATATATTCCCTAGATAGACATGAAAAAGATGCGAACACTGAAAATTACCAATAATTCATAAAATTACTCATCATATTTGTACATTAGTAAATTAACATTAAAATCCATATATTTTATGTATAATCCATAAAAGTTGCCAGGTATGATAGTGGTACTACGATGCTTTTTTTTCAAATAGTAGGAACAGTGCCAAGGGTTCAGCTATGGTTGAATAAAGTCAGTAAAATGTTTCATTAAATAGTGAAGTTTATCATTATGAATATTTTTTTGAAAAATATTTGTCTAAAATCAATGATTGTGTAGTTTTAATCAATGTATTTAGATATATTGAACAAACTAGTTTTAACGATGCCTTATTTTAGTGAATGAATCTTGTTTTGTAATCTAGTTTGTTTTAGAATGAATTTTTTTGGTTAAGAATTTAAATTTATTATTAAGAACTTCTTCATTAATTTCTAAATTAAAAAAAACAAGGAAAATTAAACCCAAAATTTACATTTACACTAGAATGTATTAAAGTATTTAAAATAAAACAAAAAGTACTAATGACATTTTTATAGACTATTCATTTTTCTTTTCTTCTGAAAATGAAGGTTTCATTAAATAGTAAAGTTTATCATTATGGATTTTTTTTTTTTCAAATATTTCTTTCTAAAATCAATGCTTTTAATCAACATAAAATATTTTTTTGAACAAACTAGTTTTAAAATGGGTTTTGGAAGGATTTAAATTTACTTTGATATTATCGCACTTAAGAGTGTTAAGAAAAAGGAAACTAGGGATTTTTGACAGTTTCTGGTGCTTTAGCCACTTAGGGTTTTTGATGTGACAGTTTAAATCTGACTAAAACCACCATACATCAGAAACTTGCTGATCCTAGTGTCCACTACTCCATTTCACTGGATAGAATATTTTTCTGGGGTTGTCTAGCTTATTAAATTTTGCATCCTTTTTTTGATTAAATCTGAAAAATAATTGACACACAAGTTTAACATAGAGATGTAAATTCACAAATACAGCTAAATTTCTTAAAAGGGAATTCTCGGGATTTAGTGTTGTTTCTCTGTAATTTTTAGTATGAAATATCGCTGTTAAATTTTTTCTTTTAGATATTAAAAATGTTAATTGTATGCATGAGGTCTAAACTTGTTTCTGAAATTCATGTATGATCTTATTATGTATTTTGTTTTTAGAATTTGCATGAAATGACTCAATTGCCAGGAGTTGAAGGTGATTCAAATTTCTTAGAGGAAACAGAGGCTAATATAGTTGCTTATAAAGCTCATAGGTATGCAAAATCTTTTGTCAGTTTTTATTTCAAGTGTCACTGCACCCTTTTCCATTGTACAGATTTATTTTATGCTGAGCTTTTTTATGCTCATAAATTTAAAAATGGTTTCTTTGTGTTATACCTTGTGTTTAATTTTAGACAGTTAGAATATGTGTCATTCCATGAAAAATTAACTCCCTAAAATATGCTTTCCATTTTTTTTTTTTTTTTTTTTTTCACTGTCAAGGCATATATGACTACAAAAAGTGGTCAATCATTTTAGGACATGTATATCCCAACCACCTTAGTTAATGGGGAGTACTTACAATGTAAGTCATGTATTATGAAGTTGGGGGGGGGGGGGGCTTGACTGGTGATTACATGAAATTATTCAATTATAATGTAACCTCTCAGTCCTCATTCTAGAGCTTAAAAATTAAATAAGTATGAAATTGTATACTTAGAAAAATGAAATAAATTATAAACAGATAAAAAGAATGGTAGGAAATAGTCTTCTAAGGGCATTTCTTTCATTTCTAGAAATATTCCCTTCTAAATTGATATCGGAAAATTCTTTCTTTTACATTTATAATACAGTATTTGCTAACCACAGCAAAAATTGCCTTAAAGAACAGTAAAATGTCACTCTTAAACAATCAAATAAAACATAGGAAAATGTATTAATATGTGAATTGTGGCCTTACCTTAAATAAGAACTTGAAAAAATAATGTAAAGCTATCTCATTATTGCAGCAAAGACTTGAGCTATTTTTTATATGCAATTTGTGTCATGTCTTGATAACCCACCATTCTCTGGGAACCCATCAACACAGGATTGTATTTTTGAATATATCTAGTGAGTTTTCTTTATTTTATCTAGTCAAAATTAATGAAATTCTAGACAATATTCTTATATTGCCAACTAGCTACATTGCCCGGGAGCATTATGTATAAAGGCATAAGATCGCAAAAAAAAATTATATGCTCACTAATCTATTCCCATGGCTTATTTTCACAACGATTAGTGCATAAAGTAAGTGTATATTTTAAAAACATTAGTCTGCATATGTGTGCAATTCATCAAGCATTGTATGTGACACAGCTAACAAAAAAATCAAGTTGCATTATCGTTAAATAAAATAATAGTAGTAATAATCTTAGAGTTCTTCTGTTTAAAAGTCAGAAATTTAACATCTATTTAAGTAAAATAATAAAATCTTCAAGTTCTACTGTTTGAAAATTTATAAATGAATCTGTCATTGCGATGAATTTATAAATGAATATGTCATTGCGATGAAATGAATTGTTATTTCTAATCCACAAACAATTGTAATAACGAAATGACTTGCTGAAAATTGTCAAAAAAAATGCAATTGTCGCAAAGTGCTTTCAAGAAAAATTGAATTCCCCGAGAAATCCAGATTAGCATTCTTAAAAAATAACTGTTGATGTTCCTAATCTATTCCATCAGTGTCCCCTCCCCCCTTCCTCAAACTTAAAAAAAGAACACATGCCTAGTTGTCTTGGAAACACTTCAACCAATCGAGAAAAAGCATGGAGGAATTTCCTCCTATGCGACCTTCTTTTTCCAGAATACAGATCTTTTCAGGAAAAAAATCTAATTAATATTTCTGTATGATTCATTGATAAAAAGATCAAAAATTTTTGCCTGTTAGATTTTTCGATGCGTCAGTTTCAATTTCAAATTATGAAAATTCTTCCTAAAAAGTGATCTTTCTTTTAAAAATTCTTAAAAGTCTACAAATTTAATCAGGATTTTGAAACAAAGTTCATTTAAAAAAGAAAACTCTGTTTTCTGAAATGATGTAAAAAATGTATTTTTTTAACAAAACTTTAGTTCACAATAATGCAAAAAACGTGAAAAATGGCTGAAAACTGGACAAAACATAAAATAACTAATAAACAAAAAACAGGTTTGATTTTTTTTTTCCCAGCAATAGCCTTCTCTTGTCCTGTTTAGTCAGTGTACCAAATTTAAATTTTGTTCAGATTTGACGAATGTTCTGGGTGCTTATAGCAAACAAACAGACAGGCAAGAAAGCTATTTTATATATATAGATATAACTATGTATATGTATGATTTTTAAAAAGATTTTAAAAATAAGCTGGTATACTGTAAACAATAACTGAATATATGTACTTATTCAGAATTATGTTTTCTTATTTGTTTTACACTTTGTACTTAAAAAAAAAATGATGATAGTGTTGACTCTGGAGAAAAAAGTTCATGGGACACTAAAAAGGATACTTTTGAGTTCTATGAGAATGTAGATAACGCATTTAGAAACTGGTTTGAAAGCATTACGGCTTCATCTCCAAACTGTTAAGAAGATTTATTGTGATTAATTTTATTTGGTTTTCTTATTTAATTTTTTTTTCTTGAAGTTGCATGACATATAGGTTTATTGTTTTAATTAACAAGTGAACAAGGAATTCATAGTATGCATTCATTGAAGAAGGTTTTAGAAGTTTATCAAACCTTTGATATGATTTATTGGTCAGTAGGAGGCAATTTTCTTTTTTATTCCTCAGTCTTCCCACACTACTGCAAGTTTTCACAGGTCTCTTTTATATTTTCCCCTATATTTTTTCAAGGTTTTGAACAGAAAAGTTTAGTTTTAGTGGATTAGGGTACCATTGGCAGTTTTATGGGGGGTGTAATGGGAGTAATTACCCCTCCCAGGATTTTGAAAATGAAAGTAAAAAATAATTCTGCATGGGAAATTCACTAGGGTGAAATTAAACAAACACTATCTACTCTCAAAACAAAGGAACTCCTCAAATATAACAATAATTTTGATTGATGGGGACGAAGATGCAAGGTTATTATTTTCAGTATTTACCTGCTTCATTAACACTAGAATTGCGAGATGGATCATTTTGACCCAAAACCAGATTTGATTCAGTTTTTTTTTTTTTTCAAAAAGTTACAAACTGAAATTTTTTTAAAATCTTGACTTTTCTTAACTTTATGTTATTAATTATCAGTAAAAAATTTAAGCTCATAACTTTTATGTTTTTTGTTTTTAATATGTATACCTGATATTGCGGAATGGGTTATTTTGACCCAAAACTTCACACGAGTCTGGAATCCGAAGTTCAAATTAAATAAATGTCATTATAATTCATAAAATGAATGGTAATGACATAATAAATGGTATAATAATTTGATCCAGCCTGCAGTTTTAGGTATATCTGAAACACCGCAGTTCTAGTGTTAATTATACAATTAATTAAACATTTATTTCACATTTGATGATTAATGAAACATTTTACTAACATATATGAAGTGCATTGTGCTATCAAAGGGGTCCCCTTTCCTCTTTGTGCCCCCCGGTAGTCACTCCTTCTCTGAGGCACTGAGTTTATTTAAAATTATAAAATATCGTTACCCCTCCCAGACTGCAACTCTAGAACCGCTCTTGTAGGGTACAAAGTTTTTGTTCTGAAATGCAGTGTGAACTCAACAAAGTACACTTTTTTATTTAAAAACTCGTCTGTTTTCCAACATAAATAATAATAATAAAACTTTGTACTATGTTTACTCACATAATAGTCCCACCCTCAGTTTGAAGCAGAAAAAATAGCTTTCGAGTTACAATATTATGTAGTATATTTTCTCCACATAATAGTCACACCTAGACTTTCACCATGAAAAATTGGCAAAGAAGGTGCGGCTATTACACGAGTAATTTTAGAAATCCTTAAAATGACAGAAGATATACATAAACAAATTAGTTCATTTTGTAATTTAAAAAATGCAAATTTCTCATAGAGAATGTATAAAAATTAGCAAAGTTAGTAAAGTAAATTGGAATTTTAAATTATTTTGTTTGCAATAATTTTTTTTTTTCCCCAGATGGTGAGATAAAAGCAAAGATAGGGTGATGGTAGAATACTGAAATTAGAAAAAATGAGAAGAGTGGAAAACTTAACCAAAATAGGGAATAGGTGGAGCGGGTGGCAGAATGCTACAACTTAAAAAGAATGGAGTGGCAAGGCAAATTAAAACAAAAGACCATGATTATGCTTAATTTTGGCAAAAACATAAAATATTTCAAGTGTTGCATTTACAAAATGTCACAAATTGCTTAATTTTTATAGATTTCTGGAAATTTGTCTGAAAATCAAGCAGATTTTCACATTTGCACATCATCTTGTTATTTCCATATCATTCATAATTATTTTGTTTCTGTATCAGCCCTAATTACTTTTGTTTTTAAACATCTGTAATAATTATGAAAAATCTGTTAAAAAAGGAGAAGTGTCTGGTTAAATTGGTCAATCATTCAGGAAGAAAACTTATGAGTGTGCAAAACAGTTGATAACAAAATATTGAGTAGAACAATAACCGTACATACAGCTATCAATAAAACTTTTTTTTTTAATCCTATGCCTAGCCTGGATCCTATGTTGTCATACTAGCGGCCATATGCTGTCTTCTATTGAGCAGCAAGACAGCATATGGCCACTAGTACGACACCATATGATCCAGGCTAGGTATAAAAAACGTTAATTAAGTACAAAAAACCAAAATGAGAAATATCTCTGTTGATATAATTCAATTCAGAACAAATATGGAGGTTCTGTTTATTCATAATTCCATCTCCACATTGAGGACATGTGGAAGAGAACATTCCAAACTGAATGAGTTTGCGGATAATTAAACAAATTATAAATCCAATTATATGTATT
The DNA here is from genome assembly GCA_038373885.1 of Cheiracanthium punctorium. Classification (NCBI taxonomy): domain Eukaryota; kingdom Metazoa; phylum Arthropoda; class Arachnida; order Araneae; family Cheiracanthiidae; genus Cheiracanthium; species Cheiracanthium punctorium. Next base: position 123,627 of record JAWZYV010000740.1, on the reverse strand, counting down.
TATTTACCAAACATGACTACTGATATTTGAGAATATACAAATAGAATCCATCCAAGAATGTGCAGATAACTTTACTGTTTGAGGGGGCTTGCCTGTTTGTAAGTCAGGCAGTCTGTGAAACCCAGCTGTTAAAGGAATAAGTTTTTTTCCTACCTTTGAATTTCTTCCTTCTTAGAGGTGTAAAGTCAAGTTTTAATTTGCTTATAATATAATATCTAAGTAATTTTATTTTTCTTCTGATGTTTCCTTTAAAGTATGAAAATTAAATAACTTTTTTTTATTTCTAACCATAATATATTTAGATGTTATTACATTGCTGAAGTTTATGCCTTTGCCAACAAATGGGTTGAAGCTATGGCTCTCTATGATCGAGCTGAAGAATATATAAAGCGAGCTTTAAAAAATTCAGCTCTTAAAGATAAGGTAATTATAATTTTTCTTTTTTCTTCTTTGGTTGGGGGGGGGTGGGGGTGTTGATGGTGATTTAAGGGGCTAAGATGATTGAATCAGTTTGTATGTTTTTACAGTGTGTGAATACTGTTTTTACTCGTACAGATATATTATGAAATATCTATCATAAATTTAATTTTTATAATTATATGTGGCTATGTTTCAGTTTGTTAAATATATTATAGATAAATTGTACATTTGATTTTCAGAAATTGGTTGGTCTACTGAAAGAGCTAGCATCAAGAATGGAAGGAAACAAATATCATGTATATTCTTTGAGTATCTTAGGAAATGATGATAATGCTTCTCAATCAGAAACTAAAGAAAGAAAGGTAAGAATAAAAAATCTAATAGATTCCAAAGTTATTTTTTACTCTTTGTTTAAAATTGCCACATATGCTAATTTTCTGTTTTTTATTAATGTTTTCTAAAGTCATTCAGATCTCAAAATTTTAAGTCAGTGGTATAACATCCATGAATTTTTCTCAATTTTTTTTTACATCTTGTGGGGTGCCTCAAGATGCTCTGGTTCTCAAGGAGATGGCTTCAGAGGAAATTAACAAACTGGCCCACTGACTAAAATACTTTGTTACTCTCAGATTTTACTATATGGATGATTCTCACAAAATGGGACAAAACTAGTCCCTGGTAGTTTTAGAGTTTTTTAATTGTCTTGTCTTCATGAAGATGAAAAAGTATTTTTTATAAAAAACATAATTTATGGGGTATTCATCATTTCATCTTACATTTTTAGAGCCATAAGAGATGTTTTTGTCATTTCAGTCACTTCTGTACCATATGCATAATTTCTTTCACACTCGGGCTACAAAAAATACTAAAGTAAAGAATGCCAAAGACAAAAAAGAATTTCATTACACATCAAATATATCATATCATTTTAGATCAAAAGAAGTAAAAAAAAAACCAAAAAACTTTCCATTAAAAAAGCATGACAGAAATGATGCAAAATTATCAGTCTTATTTCTTCCAGTTTCGTGAGAATCACGGATATAATAACTAACTATTTCATAGCTGAATTTTTTTTTAAATAATTTTAAAAATTCTCAATTCAACCAATACACCCCACCCACCCCCACACACACACACAAAAGTACTTTATTCAAATGTTTTGTATTTTTTTATTTTCATTGCAGCATCTAATGGAAAGATTGGATGACTATTATGAAGATTCCTCACTGGTTTCTCAGCAGCCTCATATAGCACAGTTTCCTCCAGATTTCAAGCCGATCCCTTGCAAGCCATTATTTTTTGATTTAGCTCTGAATCAAGTTGAATTTCCTTCTCTTGATGACAAAATTGAACAAAAAAAAGCTGGTGGTATCACTGGATTTGTCAGAGGATGGCTTGGAGGTTGGAAGTAACCTCGTGTTATCTTTATTTCTCAATTTTTTCAATGACAGATTTGATTATAATAAAAAGATTTAGTATACACATGTTTTCTTGCTCAAAAAAAAAAAAATTCAAATTATATCACAATTGACAAAACATAAACCATACATATAATAGTTTCATCCACTGCAGTCGCCAAGAAACCCTAAAAGACCTTCAGAAAAAAAAAAAAAAAAAAAAAAAAATTGTCTGTTTGTAAAACTTTGTTATTTGCACATCATGCAAAATGACTCAAGTGAATGAAATTTTGGTGACATAATTGTTTGCCTGATATCACTGTATACTTAAGATCATTCTTTTATTTTTTTGAATTTTGCAAATATTTTGTACATTTTTTGTTCGGACATCATATTAAAATGGTTGCAGTGAATGGAAATCCGTTACCATGATAGGTTGTTTTTCATCCGAAACAATGAGCATTGAATTTTATGAACAATAAAATTTTCAAAGTTACATAAATTTCTATTCTGCTCATAAATTTCTATTCTGCTAAATGATTTCTAAGTTTTCAGTTTTTTAAGATGTACTTGCTGATTTTGGAGAAAAACGTTAAATTTTTATTTATTTAAATGCAAAAATTTTTAATGTGATCGAATAAAGCTATTTGCATATAATAGAAGATAAAAGTTTCAGTATTTTAAACCAAGAATATTGTTCCTAACTTAAATTAAAGCTTGAAAAAAAAGAGATATAGTAGGGACAAATCCAAAAGACCGCAGCCATTCCGGATTTCAGAAGTTTTTAGTTTTGGGGGTACTTATTGCAAATCTACCAATTTTGCTGTAAGTTTTCTTATTTTTTTGTCTGATCTGCCACCTAGGGATTTATTATGCAACATAATCTTCCTCTTCATATCTGTGTTCGGAAAGAAAGCATTAAATGGACCAAACTGCATTTAATTTTGTTTTCATGTACTGTAGTTTCTGGAAGAAATGCCGCAACAGCATAAACGTAGCCGATGAAAATAATTAAAATTGCACAGAAATGATGCATCAGCATAAACATTGCTAATTTGTAAGTTAAATTTCCATAATAGTCGTAGTCATAAAATCTTGCCCTGTGTCATGATGTATGGTACATATCATTTAAGAGAAATGAATAAAATCAAATCATAGCAGAAAAATAAATAGGTAAGGAAATTTGAAAATGTACTTACGCTCATGAATGTGCTTATATTTTCACACTAAAGAAGTTCATATATGTAATCCTCATACTATGTTATTAAAAAAGAAAGTGCCTAGTACTCATAATACTATGTTAGTTTAAGAAAAAGGGAAAGGAGAGAAAGAATGTTGTAGATTGCTATTGCATCCATGATTGCAGGAGATGCTCAACCAAAGATTGAGCCATGTCAGTGTTTGGAAAAAAATCATAGTTGATTTACAATAGAAAGTGGAGGGAAGGTATGGGTTTGAGAAGATTCATCTAGAGACAGAGAATAAGAGCAGAACCAGTACTCAAGAGAAAAAATATAGACACCAGACAAACATAGCAAAGTTCCCAGAAAACAACTGACTGGTTTTCTCTGTTGATCACCAAAATAATAAGCTAGTATTTCTTCATTATATTTATGGAATATATTTTTTAGTGCACGTTAGCACTGCATTGTTAGAAACACCACACCAAATAAATATTAACTATTTCCTTTAAAAGTGCTGAAATTTCAAGTTTTAAGCACATAAATGCCACAGCGTTTCTTCTGGAAATTACCATAACTTGTTCTGAGTGGATCTTTAAGAACAAGAAAAGGTATCACATACCTTTATTCCACTTCTTTTTTGTTTGGGCGTCTGCTTCCACCTTACAAAGGTAGGGTCATCAGGCTTTCGTCAAATTACAACAAACTTTATTTATTACACACTACAGAAAAATATCGAAAAGGTTATATACATATTTACATTAAAAGATTTGGAACGGTTTTTTGTACGTCCACCGCGCTCTGCAGTCAGAGTTTTATCTGTGATCTGTTCTCAGTTCAGTTCAGTTCGATGGGGAAAATGCCGCACAGCGACGACAAACTCGCAGATAATGAATGCATCATCAGCACTTGAAGCAAGTACGAAGATGATGGCATTCTTTTCTTCCCTGTAAGAGCTGATCATTCAAAAGCTGTATGGAATTAGAACTGATCCTAGCCTGTCGGTCACTCAAGTGAAAATTAAATTTGGCTGCCCTTTTTAAAAACCTTATGTTTTAATTTTCTTTTCTTTCTTTTTTTTTTTGGGGGGGGGGACACCTTCAATTTCACCACCCAAGTGCTGCACACCATCTTGCTTATCACTAGGATTGGCCCTTCATGGTATATATTTATGCTATGGGAAATTGAAAACTAACACATCAGTCTAAACTTTGTAAGTTTACCTTAGTAAGTAAATAAGAAACAAAGACTTATTTTAATATATCAGTAATGAGTGTGAAAAATGACTTTTGTCTATTTTCAAGACCAGTTTATTCCCAGGGGAAGGGTGCAGGGGATTGTCATGGACATTTTTGTCCTATTGGGATAAAATGTCAAATAAATAAATAATTAAAAATAAAATAAACTTGGGGGGGGGGGGGGAATCTGATGTGGACACCACATGTCTTTTTTATACTTCTGTTAAATTATACACATTTTTGTGCACTTCATTTGAACTTATTTCCTTTAAAATAGTTATGCTACTTCACTAATATTAAGGTTTGGGGATTTCTAAAGATCACCAAGTTGGATTCAGTTTTAAAAACTTGTTTTTGTGGCAGTTGGCAAGATTTTTGCCATGACTCAAGCAACTATTGACCATAGACTTCTAAAGTATTGAAGATGTCTATAGACCTAAATGTATCGAAAGTCTTCAATGAACCAGTCATTAAAATAAGGAAGTAACAACTAGCTGCTACAGCACACACAGTCCTAAATTCAACTTTCCATGGCAAATTTATTTTTGAATTATTTAAGATACATCCGTATGTAGAGACATCATTCCAAAACTAATCAGAAGGGATTCACATTCAGTCAAAATGTATCGTATATGCATAAGTACATGCATAATTTTGTAAGCATTTATGGTTGTCACATAGAAACTTGGAAAGTAAATTTAGGAATGATCAAAATCCATTTTTCAGTGAAATTTGTACTACCTAAATTTTTTGCCATTACAAGACTTTGTTCATACAAGGGAAATAAAACAAAAAGGAGATGAGACTAGGCAGACCGAGATTTGATATGATCAGATACAGTGGTCATTGTTTGTCAATTTGTGTGGCATCCTAGCAAACATGAGTAAGACTGCCTGATGTTAGAATTTCAAAAATCGATATTTTTGTCAAACTTGTACTGTGATATTTACAAATTATAGATATTTTTCAAGTTAAATTTAAAGCATAATTCCCTTTTCTTTCTTTTTTCTTTTGTTCTTTTTTCCTTTTTGTAGTTATAGCTCTATGCTAAAGTAATTTTGTTCATAAAACAACCATGAAACAATTTAGCAGGAAATTTTTGTTCAGTAGCCTGCTTCACCATGTTTTTGTTTGAAGCATTATAAAACTTCTCATATTCTCTCCATACACGATTCTCTGACCTTGTTTTTATACTGCTATCCTGAAAATATAAGACCCTATGCCCCCACCTGCCAAGGTGCTATTTATGTTAGTGGATTTGGTACTAGTTGTTTGCCCTTAATTGAGACTTTGCAATTTCCCATATTTCTCCAAGTATAACGTGAGGGAGGCCATGGGCAAAATGTAGTTTTTATATTTGACTTCATAGCTAATGCAGTGCAATGAAAGATACCTGAAAAATCTACTATTCACTAGCAAGAACACTCAGTTTTCTTCGATTATTGACGGCAAGTCTCATTTTAAATTTTTACAATCCTTGCAAAATCAAAACTTTGATCAAATAAGAGGTCTTCAATTTTCTTGCATTGCGGTTGTACAACATAGGTACACCCCATTGCTAGCTCTTTCAACAATCACATTATTTAGCTTATGGAGGGTGACTCTGCAAACACCCAAACGGAAGCTTTAAAAAAAATAATTAAATCTGAAACTTTCATATATTTTAAATATCCACTTAAGTTTGAAATAATTAATACTTAGTAAAATACCACAAATACCATGCATAAAAATGTAGTGTGCTATATATTAAACACGTGTTATAATCCATGTGTTGGCCCTATTTGTTTCTTGTTTCATTATGTAGAAAGGTTCTGTGTTGACCCTATTCGTTTTTCTTGCTTCAATATGTTGGAAAGTTCATTATTATTCCTGTATCAGCCCTGTTTGTCTTCCTTGCTTCAGAAAGGTTATCATAATCCCTGTGTAAGCCCTATTTACTTTCCTTGCTCAATTATGTTGGAAAGCAGTGGTGCAGCCAAAGGGGATAGGGGCAGTCTTCCCCCAAAATGAGAAATTTTTTGCCATACAAAATTTATATTCTTCACTCCCTTATCACACACACGTATACATATAAGTGAGTTGCAGTAGTCATAACACACACACATACACCCTGAAAATTTTCTGGCTGTGCTATTGTTGGAAACTATATCATAATGCAGAGTGCCAGGGGCGTAGCCTAGGGGGGGTCATAACCCCCCATGAGAAATTTTTTGCCATACAAAATGCATATTCTTCATTACATTATCACACACACGTATACATATATATGAGTTGTAGTAGTCGTAACCCCCCCCCCCCATGAAAAATTTCTGGCTACGCCCCTGCAGAGTGCGTATGCCTCCTTAGAATCCTTGGAAACTCCTTAGAATTTAAAACATTTTACAAGGTACTTAGAACTACTTGGAAAAACAAAATACTCCTTAAGCACGCCTTGGTGGCTGGAAGAACTTCCTGAATGTCTGGTGCCGGTCGAAATTGGAAGAAGCATTCCTTCCCCCAGCTTCCCCTTTTATATTTCCCCGATTTCCCCCAAAGAATTTTAAACCATAGAAGTGCTGACCCTACGGAGGAATTGTTGCGAAGGCACGACACTGAGAAGTTTTCGGGGGATTAAAGATTTGGTTGGGTGTAGGGGGGAGAGGGTCTATTTGTTTCCATCTTTCTTCATTCATGTGAGATCACACAGATTAGGAAGATCATGGGAAGTACTTGGAACTCCCTGTAATGGGAATGGCTATAGTGGAGATTCACCACTAAGCGGATCTGCTGCAGTCCAGTTATTGGGTAAAGATTTGTCTCTCTCAAAATAGGGGAAAGAAGTGCCCTTCGCTCTTGGCCGGCTGGGGTGCTAGAGGGTTAAATCATAAATCAAAAAGAAAACACCCCGAATGTAAAAGCAGGATTGATTTGTAAGCTATGCTGCATGGACGATCTAGCTATGAACAAGCAGAAAAAGAAAACACGACTTTTAAGAAGAACAGCAAAAGAGTTTTAAGTAGAGTTGCTTAAATTAGAAAAAAATCATAAGCATTAGTTTAATAGAAAATTTTTGTAATCTTTCATAACTGTTCAATACTATTTTGATGATTTATCATAAATTTTGGATTAGTTTAACTTTAAAATTCTTCCAGTTAATCTGCTAATGCTTTTTTTTTTTTTTGTGTGTGTGTGTGTGTGCGCGTGCGTGCGTGCGTGTGTGTGAGAGCGTGTGCGCGCGTGCGTGTGTGTGTAAGTGTAATTTATAATCAAGGGAACTGTATTTGTTTTCAATTGTAGATCAGACCAGTAGTTGAAAATTTTAGCATTAGTAAATAAATATTTCATTTGAACAAATCTTTTGAATTTCAAGAGTATTTTATTTAGTTTGAAAAGTGATATGTTTCTTATTTCATTTATTCAAATTAAAGAATGGTATAGGTAAGCCAACATCTTTTATTATTTTCATTAATGCTAATCATGTTGTTCTGAACTTCTATCTCCTACTAATTCTTAATTTTAAAATTTAGTTCTTAATAAATTCAATGGTTTGCATAAATAAAAAGTAGAGATTTATAGTACAGAACTCGCTACTCTCAAAATTTTTTAGTACTACTAATTCTAAATATTTGCTTTTATTTAGAGACATTAATTCTGCAATTAAACAAGACAAAGATAAATCTTTTTTTTTTCTTCCCTTTAGACTTTGTCTTTCAGTTTTTATCTTTTAGATATTCATTCATCAAATTAATGAATACCTATTGATATAAATATGTTAAATTTTTGGGTTTGAAAAATAAAGTTACTTGTGATTAAAAAATCACTGTAATATTGCGTGTATTCAATATAAACAATTTTGATAGAACTCCTTGGGAATTTCTTGTACTCCTGGGATTTTTCCTTCTAAAGTGTGTATAAACCCCGAAAATGTGTCGGAGCCTTGTTCCAATACGTTGGAAAGTGAATCATAATCCATCAGTGTCCCATATTCATCTTTGTTCCATAAAACACTTTTTTGGAACTATACTTTTTCAGAAAACTCTGCTTAGTTTTTGGGTTTGTAACTTAAAAATCCAGTGTAGATGGAGGTTCTAGTAAGCAGGCCACTTGACAGTATGAAACACAAATTTTATTGATTCTAGAACTTCCTCTAACAGTTTGCTATCGCAGGCATTGACAGCTTTACAACAGTCAACTTATCACAGAAACTTTCTGAGATGCTGTATTTCTCGCACAATAAAATTCTCCCACAGGCTAAAATTCAGAGGAAATTCACGAGAAAAACTGACATTTACTCCTCAGTATAAAACAATGAAATATTCACTAACAGCATTCAAAAATAAGCTGCTAAAAACAGGCGAACGGTCGCTTGTGATGGTTGACAATCGATAGTCGTCGATAGGGCATGTGAGGAAAAATTTAAATAAATTAAACGTTAAGTCCTTGATGGCTATTCTTGTACTTTAGCACAGTTTAAAAACATGAGGTAATTAAAGTCAGTATTCATTCATAGATGGCGCCCATGCCCCCAATTAAGGCAAAGTTAAGGCACCCATTTAAGGCAAGTTTCATGATATTCTGTAAATGAAATCCAGGGAGCAATGCCCTCCCCGGATTTTTGTATGCATGTTTCCCCTTGCTTTTTTGCTCTTTCCAACATGGTAACCATACGTTGATATGGTTACCATGATCGTTCCCATATATGCATATAGTCTTTGCCCCCCCCCCGGGGAAATATTCTGCCGGCGCCCATGATTGGGGGTAATCTTATATTATCTATTGGGCTAAACAAACTAAGGGAGGACCCTACCCACGCCCCTTGAAAAAATTCTGCGCATGCTACTGAATGACAAAGATATCGATTATGGAAAAGTGTAAATTGTTTCCAGGAAAATTTTCCTTTAGTACTTGGCCAGTTCTCTGAAAAGTGTAGTCGGGCATTGATTTCGAGTTTCTGGGAATAACTTGTCTATGTTCAACCTGAAAAAGCTTTCAGCTTAGAACAAGACCCGTTTAAGGCAAGTTTCATGATATTCTGTAAATGAGAAGCCAAAATTTGACGTCAGGGGCACAGCTATGATATTTGTCACCCAGGGCTAAACATACGTGTTTGCCCTCCCTTCTCCAATTTTCAGATGAGCGATCACAATTACAAGTTATGAAAAAAGGGTCTTAATGTACATCAACGTCACGGACTTGGCTGCTTGGTTTTGTATCATTGTTTACCTTACAGGGTATAACAGCTACATTTCATTATTTTGTTTTAGTGTTCAGCCCTAATGACATTAGTGATGTCTAGGCTTGCCAACTTTTATACACTGCTTTGCGGGGGTTTCATGATTAAAATTCGGACGGGACAAAAAAAAAAAAAAAAAAAAAAAGCGCGATTCAGCTTACTAATTACAGAAAGGCGAGAAAAACAATAAAGTCAGATTTAATTTTTACATTTTTAATAGTTTTATTGAATATTATGTTTTATTTAGGCATAATTACACATATGGCATAACTAGTAAAAATTAAAACAATTAGGCAAACTAAAGAAAAATTAACATTAATTTTATGGAGTCCTCTTATCTTTCTTCTTGATACTCAGACAAACAGTACTATCATTAGCAAGTAAATTAAATGAACTTTTAAATTCATTTCATGAATAAAAGCAAAACCTTTTTACTTTGGCACGTAAGAAATAATTAAAACAACCTATAAGAGAGAGAAGAGAGTGGTAGAGGCATAAGGTCTGAGTCCAGAAATTTTTCATGGGGGGGGGGGGGGTTACGACTACTGCAACTCCCATATATGCATACATGTTTGTGATAAGGGAGTAAAGAATATACATTTTGTATGGCAATTCCTCATGGAGGGGGGGTTATGACCCCACTACACCCCCCCTTGGCTACGCCCCTGGAGAGTGGGTATCAGTAATACACCTTTATAAAAGAAACGCACGCATACGTCAAATATTAAATTAGTACATCTGATCGTCAACTAAGATTATGATAATTATTTATTTGGAAAGAAGCATAAGCTATATTAAACCACTTTTACTGAAATCATAATATTATACCTATTTAGAAAAGAAACTTCAAATGTACAATCACTTCTCCTAAAATCATCTTTATTTATAAAAGAAAATGAATGTTTAAAATTTCTTTTAATTATCAAATTATTAAATTAGTTATTCGATTCAAAAATGGGACATTTGTTGACCCGCACACACCTTTTGTGGGGCGTTTCCTCTAAAGCCCTAGAAACGGGATGTCCTGGCTCTCGCCGGACAGTTGGTAACCTTATGATGACAGTTGTGTTGACACTTTTCTTTCGCTTTTGTTGGCTTCCTGATAAGAAGGATGCGGTTCTCTATATTTTTGATTTTGTGATCCGGTAAATTTTGAGTGCGGGTGCAAGATCAAGTACTTCAAACCAGAGGCGGAGCTACGGGGGGGGCTATAGCCCCACCCCCATTGAAACTTAATTTGCACTAGATAGAATAGCGTTTTGATGCTTAGTTAAAAACTTCGTGTCTAAAATCCGTTATTTTGAAATTTTAATTTACTTGTTTGGTTTACTCCTTTGATTTTTAGACTTGACCTCAATCAATGGTTTTTAACTCTTTCGTTCCCAGGCTATAGGTATTTTCGAAACCCGAGTCCAAAGGAATCGCCCGAAATTTCGTCTCTCTCTTGAAACGTCTCCCCATTTCCAGGGCCCGTTTATCGGCAGGGCAACCGGGGCATTTGCCCTGGGCCCACCAATTTCAAGGGCCCAAAAATGTATTTTTCCACAAATTTATGTTTGATAAAAAAATTTCATTTGTTAAAAAAATTATATTTTTTAAAAAATTTTGTATCGAAAAAATGTCATTCATGACTTCAATCGGGACCTAGCTTCTAGGTACGTTATAACCGATAGTACGTTATATCCCAGGTCCGTTATAACCGGTGTGCACTGTATTTATATTTAGTATTTAAACAAACAGTATATTTAAGTAGCTATATGTATCTAAAATAACTTAGATGCATAATACTGTTTTCGTGCAATTTCCCGTAAAATAATTATGGTCCGGTGCAAAGGCCCCAAAATTTGTGTTTGCCCTGGGCCCAATATTGTGATGATCGGGCCCTGCCCATTTCGGTTTCTTATAAGGATGATCAGTAACCAAGTTGTTCTCGCCTTTACCGTGTATACGCAAACAGCGAAGAATAGCTCATTGTTAGAACGGGTTATGGCGTCCCGCAGTGGTCTTCGTTCAATAAGAACACGGCAAATGAAGCAGCATCCGGCTTGGCCAGTGCTTGGGAGGGTCAACTGCTGTGTGATCGCGTACGCTAATGGGAGCTGGTGCACGTAAAATCCGTCGTGGCTCCAGTGTCCTCCTAGTTGTTAAACGATACCTCTGCGGGTGCCGATTTCAGGGAATTGGTCCCTCCTCTGGAATGGGTTCAAAATTAGAGGACCCCGAGCTGAGTCGGACTTCCTCCCACTGAGGCTCATTAAAATGGAAGCCGCCCATCGCCTGCCTATATGGGGGATCTGGCATCTCCCGGCGGTTGCCAGAGGGCATTAGCAACAGCAACAACGGATTATGGCAAGTCCAAAGAACAGTATTTGAGCTTTGATATCCATTCACCCCCTGTAAAGTCGTAAAAAGGGGAGCTAATAATACATATAATTCATTGTTAAACATAAGCAGTCTTTGCGCTCGCCTTGTGCGGTGCGCGTCTCGGATTCTGCACTGATGTGTACTTGATGCAGCAACCAGTTGCTGCAATTCATTCCCGTAAGTCAGTGAGCCCAGATAAGCACGCAGGGTTGCTATCATAAACAAACTATGTTGTGTTTACAAACGCCAGAGATTCGCCGAATTGGCGGTTGCTTGAGCTTGTAAATTATAAATAGCATATCGTTGGTAGTTTATAACTCGTGTCTGCCTTCGAATCGGATTGTTATTTATTTTTCTTTTGTTCAATCAAATCAACTTCCATGTTGGTATTTCACTTCAAAGACATTTTATTTTCGCACACCCTAATCATCCCTTTCCAGTGGCGGCTCGTGGGATACAGCAAGTACAGCCGGGCTGCACTTGAAATTATCAGCACATACTTTAAAATAATTTATTCTACTAATTTTCCTAAATTCAGATTAGAATTGTGGAATTCCTACGGTAAATTAAAAAAATCTCCGTAAAAAACCAAACAAAAAAAAACGTATTGTGGCCGGATCGCTCATTCAGAAAAAAAGCACTTTAATCTTCCCGCAATTCAATTGGGAAAGTCTTTGGTTCAGCCCAGAGCGCTGAAAAGAAAATTGGCAGCACCGTTGCCATGACAACGACTACGTAAGCAGCCTCTCCGGCATAGAAAGTATGCAGCTGATACAGCCGATGGAAGATTTTCTAACGGCGGCATAACCTGAGAACTCGACTAACGGATTCGCTCGGACGAGAAGTGAGGGAGGGGGTAAGGAGAATATATGTTTGGAAAACTCTATATTGCTGAATTTATCAAGAAGGTAAGCCTGAATAGACGCTTATGAATGGACAATTACCCATCAAAGCAGTATTGTTTTTAAGTAAGCAAGAACTGGCATTTAGAGGACATGGCGAGCGAGAAAATTCTTTAAACATGGGAAATTTTAAAGAGCTTTTAAAATTATTGATATCTGAATTAAAACAACGCCTTTTTATGGGGACATCACTGACCGATTCGCATGTTTAAAAGAAAGGAGGATAAATTTGACTTATAAAAAATAAGTAAGTTTTCTTTTTTTTTTTTTTTCTTTTCTTCTCAAGTTATCGTTACAAAAGAAAATTCTAAGGAAACTTCGAATCAGACACGGATTAATGCAATTTTGAGGATAAGAGCGGCTGGTTGAAATTTATGTCCATTTTATGGAAGTAAAATAGGATCTCTGACATTTTTTATGCAATTTCTTTTTTTTTTTCCTCGGTGAGGGCTTAATCCGCCAGCTTTCGAATTCAGTAACAAAGATTTTCCAATCCTGTCCGGAGGAAAGGGGGAGGGGCTCATATGCTTCCGGCTGCACTAACATTTTTGACCACGGGCCGCAACTGTCCCTTTCAGTACGAACGGTATGGCTGACGCTTACTCTTCCGCCATCTTGCGCTGTGACGTAGAAGTAGATAGCACTACGATTGACTGGAATTCCAGCAACCTGCAATATTTTTGCCTCTGAACGAAAAAGTTGGAGTTGACTGTTACCTTGGTAACCGAGGGAAATTTACAGGAAAGAGGTTTCTGCAACTGGTTGCAGCAACGAAATCGCACGAAAATTCGTTCGTGTAATAAGGCCTTTATGATAGATGTACATTGTGCGGGGATGGGGGAGGCCTTATACACGAAGGAATTTTCGTATGATTTGGTTGCTGCAACCAGTTGCAGAAACCACTTTCCTGTAAATTTTCCTCGGTTACCTAGGGAACAGTCAACTCCACCTTTTTCGTTCAGAGGCAAAAAAATTGCAGGTTGCTGGAAATCTAGCCAATCGTAGTGCTTCCTATTTCTACGTCACAATACAATATGGCGGAAGAGTCAGCGTCAGCCATACCGTTCGTAGTGAAAGGGATGAGGGCTGCGAAAAAAAAATGTCTGTGAAATGGAATATCGACATGGAAATTGATTTGAATGAAGAAAAGAAAAATAAATATCAATCCGATCCGAAGATACGCGAGGTATAAGCAACCAACGATATGCTATTTATAATTACATGCTCTAGCAACTTCCAATTCGGTGAATCTCTGATGTTTGTGAACACAGCAGGATTTTTTTACTATGGCAACCCTGCGTGCTTATCTGGGCTCCCTAACTTGCGGTAATGAATTTCTGAAACCATAATTGCTCTAAATTTTCTTCGTGTAATAAGGCCTATTGACATCGAGTGACTAGGAATCCCAAGTGGCTATCTCCTGTACCATTGTGAAAGGTTCTTTTGATCCGCCGTTTGGATTTTCAGGGGTATGATAAAAGAATATTATTACTATGGCAAATTTTTCTTATTTGGTTTTCGGACATTTCCTGTTTAAACAAAAGTAGACCCGTTTTGAATGTTTAGGAATGGTGGAAGAATTTCTTGGAAGTACTGTAGTCCTTTCTAAGCAGGCTTCAAAATTTTAACCCATTGAAATTGCTTTCGCCGCTTGGTCGTTCTTTTCGGATGAAGCGTTAGTGTGATTCATTTGTTCTCTATTTAGCTCCGTTTGTGTGTAGAATTTAATTTAAATGCAAATATTATGACCTCAAGAAAGCGATCATTGAGTCCTAATATAGGTGATTATTTTATGAAAATTCCGAAAAATGATAATTTGTCTAATGAGAGTGAAAGTGCAAATCATCAGGAAAAAATCATAAATGCAAAGATCCAGAACAAGTTATTTCAAGAGGAACAGCACTCACAATATATGCATATATCACTATCAGGTAGTTTGTAAAGAGGTGCATAATTAGAAGGAATACAATGAAATCATTATGGAAGAAAGAGGTATCTCTCTATTCTAAAAAGAAGTAAGGGCTGCTGTCGTCGCCCCTGTCAAAAGCTTGTTCGCCTATCTTCTCCTAAACCGTGGGGATTTGAATTTCGACTAAGGTGCCCACAGATTCGAAAAATTCCGAGGAACCTGCTAAGCTTACTTAAATTTCGAAATGGAATTATTTTAGAAGATATTAATAAAAAAATAAACATAATGGTTGCCAGATTTTGCATAAAATCATTCATTCCTTTGCAACAAAGCGTTTCCAAGTATCAAGAATCGCGTGAAATTTACAAACATGAGTTAGAATTACGCCTATTTTACGCCAAAAAAAAAAAAAAAACTATATGAAATAAGTAACTCAAAATGTGTTACACAAAGTTGACAATTTTCAATTAGTAAGTTCGCTTAGACAACAGGAGTTTAGAATTAGCGATTATTCGTTTTTCAAAAACAGAATAACTAATATCTTGAAAATGAAAAATAATTAAAATGCAGATTATTTTAAAGCCGGTTCGGTCCAGCTGGATTATTTGCTACCAGTAGAAATATTTGGCGCGTTAACTATGCCATTATAGCAGTTATAGTACACTTTGGATATTTGCTAGCGCGACGAGATGGTATAATTCGTGGTGCTAAGTACGCCAATCTGCAAACGATTATGTAAATGAAAATATGGATAACGGTTTTCCGATAACCTTAAATGAACAGTAATTATAGGTTGTGAGCAGGCGCGTAGCCAGGAAAATTTTTCGGGGGGGGGGGATATGCGCCTGTAAAATATTTCGGGGGGGGGATATGAACTTATATGTGTATAAATAGACGGAATTTCACCACTAATCCAAACATTTCGGGTGGGATATATCCCGATATCCACCCCCCTGGCTACGCCCCTGGTTGTGAGCATGTGTAAATCGCCAAATAATGAAAAGTCGCCATTGGTGGCAAGCTATCCTATCTGTTCCGTAGCTCTTATTAACTTTACATGTACGCAAGTCGCCAAATAATGAAAAATCGCCATGGGTGGCAAATTCACAAGGTGTCCAATAGGTTTAACATTATTAAAAATACAGCTGAAACAGATGTTCTCATTTTATTACGCTTTAGCTCCTAATTAATATAAATTTGAATGGCAACATTAAATATCATTGTGTTTCTGAGGAGTGAAAATAATTTTTCCAGCGATTATAAGTGGAGTCCGCACTCCAGGTGGAGTATAGCTCAGGACCCGTACAACACGGATTCCCATAACAAAATATCTTCCGTGTTATGAGGGGGAGGGGGGTCTACTGTAGTCTGAAGTTTAAATTTTTATTTACCAATGAACATGCACCCAGACAGTGCAGCAAGCTTGATTTATCAAGTCAATAAGCTTGAATTAAGCTTGAAAATTCCAGTCGTGTAAGCTTGATGCAAGCTTGAATCAAGTGTTCTAGTTTATACTTGCCCAGCTTGCATTAAGCTTGACATTTCAAGCTTAAAAAATTTTCCAAAAAAAATTTTTTCTAAATACACGGGGCGCCCGCGCCTCACATACTTTATTTCTCCGCGCATTTCCCCCCTTTATGCTGTAATTTTAAGTTATTTTAATCTGTTTCCATCGAGTGTCCGTGGCTAGAATAGAACCCGGGACCTTTCGATTAGTAGCCGAGCGCGTTACCCATTCAGCCACCAGAGCCTTGTGCGGCTATGAATAAAGTTTGAAGTGAATTATTAAGAGGTTTTCTGGCCAGATTGATAAGTGGGCGATATGTATTTTGTTTTGTTTTTTTCCATGGGATGCATCAAAATTAAAATAATTTTATGTGTGATTTAGAGACTCTACTAATAGGGAAATAAACATAATATAAACTTAAGAGCAACACATGTTTTAAAACTTTCGCAACACTCATGAGCAATACTGCCGCTGGCCAAAATCGAGACAAACGACTGATTTTGAAATCAATTTCGTAGTATAATTGTATTTTATTTTGAAGAATTTCCATATTTGGAAATATAGAATGGGTTTACTTACTTAACACAAATTTTGTGTTAAGTAATCTGAAATCAAAGAAACAAATAGTTAAACGTTACTTCAAAATGCTATATCACAGTTGCTAACATAACATGTATGGAATACAAACACTTTAGTCATTTTTGTAAATATTTCTTATAATAACAAATAATTGAAAAATTTTGCTATTTTTTAACGCTAAACACGGATTCCCATAGCAAAATATCTTCCGTGTTATGAGGGGGAGGGGGTCTACTGTAGTGTGAAGTTTAAATTTTTATGTACCAATGAACATGCAAAAACCAAGTAATGTGTAGCTCAGTAACATCTATCTGATCCAATCTTCGGGTTTTGTCTGTTGGAATTATGTCTTTTTTACGAATAAGCCTTATTAGGGGCCAAATGCCTCATACGAAAAGCGAGCGTAGCGAGTCTGGGGGCCTTGACCCCTAGTGATTTAAATTAATTTTTTCAGACATTGTTTTTCCTATGAAGTGTAAGTCACAGCAAGTTCGAGCATTTTATTTTATCGGAAATTCGCACACCTTTCTCGAAATTCGATTATGTAATATTATATATAGGCAGAAACATAAAATATACAGGCGACATGTAAAAAATCGTGCCAAATGTCGCCAAGCTTGGATAGAGGGCCTCCGAGAGAAATTTTATAAGGCGGGGCGAAAATCTTCCCGGCCCCTTTCGTAAAGCACAAAAGTTTCGAAAAAAGGGGAGGGAAGGAAGGAATTTTTTTTTTTTTGTAAAACTGCTCTTTATAATGATTTTCATATAAAATGCTAAAAGGAAAGAGAGTGGGAGAGAAGTTTTTCTGATATGTAATGGTACTTTTAATTCATGTTCCAGGGTTGAAAAAATAATAATATTTAAATGGTAGAATTAACATTTCTGCCATCTAAATCATTCCAGAATTATGTATCCAAAATTGAGTCTATTAAAAAAAAGATTTTAATTACAGATCTGTAAATGAAATTCGTAACACATTCTGAAAAATTCACGGACGCACTTTAGCTGAACACGGACCCACTCTAACTCGCACTGGCCCAGGGGCGGCGCCCCGTCTGCCCCCTCTCGTAGGGCCTATGGTTAACTGTACCCAAATTGTTGAATACCCAGTAAGTTAGCCCCCCCCCCCTTTACCCAATCCTAGATCCGCCACTGCTTCAAACGTAAGGTGCAAAATGAACATCAAATATCATAGCAAGCAGGTAATGTTATACCATGGGCGCGTTCGAGAATTCACCGGTCGTGCACCGGTAACACCGGTGCACGACCAGAGCGTTCGAAAAGGCGGAGCATGGGGCGGAGCTCTAGAAGTAACCGCGTTCGAAAACGTTTCCGTCAAGTAGCGGTTGTCTGCTCAGCGTGACCAGAGCGCAACCAGAATGACCCTGCTAGCGAGGTGGGTTATTCCGGTTATTAGCGTAGTGTTGCCAGCGTTTATTTTTGTTTTCTCGGCTTAGAATCCGATGTGGTGAGGATGACCGAAACCGGTTGACAACCGTGACGTCACTTAACCGAAGAATGACCGCAACCGGTAGCACCGGTGCATAACCAACCGGTGAATTCTCGAACGGGCCCCATGTAAACAATACGTCCTAGTAGGATGTTGACATTTCAATTTTTATACATAATGATCTTAAAAGAAATCATTTCTTGTTCAAGAAGTTGACATCAGAAATTTATCTATTACTAATTTTACTATAATATAATTAAAATTTAATTCGTTCCGAAATCGGTCCAAGTCCAGATTTGTTCTAAAAGGACTGAATCCAGTAAATTCGTTCACTTTAAGGACCGATTTCGTCGGAATGAATCCGCGAAAGGAGAGGTTTTGCAGACTTCTCTCGCATACGACGTGATTTCTTTGGTACATTTATAGCTGCTCCGCAACCGCAAGCTCGTTCGCGGACAACCAATGTTTTAAAGCAGAAAAAACAGAAGAGCGGCACGGAACGGCCAATATGAATCCCGATTCATCACTTATACTCACAGAGGAAAGTGGAGCGAGCAACCGACGCACATAGCGAAGATTAGCGGGAAGCCCTTGTTATTGTATGGTGATAGAGCTTTGTTTTACCAAAACTTTGTTTTAAAATAGAGATGGTAGCTTGTTGTGTTACTGATTGCACTAATACGTCAGATGTAAAGAAGCCTAGTGTCACTTTTCACAGGTTAAATAATTATTTTTAATATACTTTCATCAGGACTAGCATTTATTTTTTTTTCACCTACTACAGTTGAACCTGTATGGCAGATGTAATGTTCATGTATCTGGAATGTCAAAAAAAATTATTTCGATTGTATAAACGGTTGTAAAATTCTTTGATATTCTTACATAATGTATTATAAACGTTGAAAAATGAAAATCGGCCTTTTAAATTTATTTATAAAGTATGGTTTGTTTAATTGTGTTTTCAGTTTCTGTTTGTATTGCTTTGATCCGTGTATTTTGATTAATAATTTTGGTTAATTGCGAGGTAATGAAGAAAAGGAACATTTATCTGTACCGTTTATGGTTTAATTGCTAACTTAGAACTATGTGTATCCTAAATTATTTTTTTTAATTTGTATTATTATACAATATAACAACTGATTGTCTTGCAACGATTGCATATTTTATTTGTTTATATTTGAAAGCTAATGTAATTCAAATGTTAAGAAATATTATTTGTAATATGATATAAATTTCAACTAACCGCCAACGCCCACAAAATATCATTAATCCGTCTCCGAATTGAAAATACGAAAACGAAACTAACACCTGCGATATTAAATATACGTGAAAAACATATTATCTTTAAAAGAAAATTGTTCAGTTGCATGCTGTACGTTCTTTTGAGTTCCGTTATTTTTAATTCTACTTTCGTTGTCGTTTCTCAATCGTTTTTCGTAAAGAAGAAAGTTCAATATAGTCATTCAATCGCCGTAATCAATGTATCTACATAGGGTTCGTCTGCTTTTTTTGGTCTCCAATGGTTCCATCTTCCTCTCGCGGAGGAATACAATTTTGTTACGAATACATTGTATTGGAAGCTTAGAAGAAGCGCTCTCCACTTTCCTCTATGCTTATACTGCTTGACAGCAACTAAAGTTAGTAGTGAGCTCCCGTACTATGCGTATGGAAAAAGTCTTTGCTTTTTCAGTCATATTCAATCTTAAAAATGATTATATCATTTCTATGTATGGTTGAGGTGACAAGATATGGGATAGGAATAACTTTTTGTCCGCAATGGATGTTTTCAATGGTAGAAACTAGCAACGAGACTACACGTACGGAGGAGAGGCAAAGGATATAGTTTTATAGAACAAAGCTTTAACAAAAACCATCTGTGTAATAGATTTTAGAGGTCTCCACTGCAATGGGCAGGCTTCAATTTCCCCCCTAGTTTAGGAGTATGATTTTTAAGGGAGCCCCTCCCCCATACACACACACAGTGACGAAAAAGCCCATATTTTTTTTAATTGTTATTATTTAGTAAAAGTATCATCGGTTGAAGATTCTTTTAAAGATCCTCCGAAACATTTTTTTTAATGAGAAAGTGTACGCATAGTATTTCGAAAACACTAATCGGTGGGACTAGAGTAGGACCGCACAATTATAAGAGAAGGGCCACTCACGGAAGTTTTTAATAAAAGACACCAGATTTTTTAATAAAAGAAAAATAGTTTTAAAAAATGGATAAAATATTTAAAAAGCTATAAAAAAAATTAAAAAGCTATTATTATTAATTTTATATTGATAAAAACAAGTCAAGAAAATAATAACACTCAAACAACATACTTGCATACAACAACAAAACTATACTTATTACTACTACTACAAACTATACAAACTTCTTACTACTGCAGCAAACTATACTTATTTTATACAAACAACATAAAAGAAATTTTAAAGGTATTTTCCTCCGTTAATATTAATTTTGTATTGTTAGAAACAATCCAGAAAATATCCGCGCCTTCGCTCAGGAAACCAGGTGGGCTCTTAATTTCGGCGTTTTGATTTTGTGATGCGTCACGCTTCAGTTCGGCACTCCTCCTTGGAAAGCAATACTTTAGCTTCAATTTTCTTCGGAAAATACATTAGGAAGATGCTCCCTCTACCTATTGCTCCTCTATAACTGTAAGTGTAGTAGCTTATATAAGCTGGACCCGTTTCCATAAGAAATACGGCCCTTGCTATCCGGACCGACGGTGCCATTAGCGTACAAACCTTTCGGACCGTTGTTTCGTTTTCCTATTTAAAATGTTTCATATAAGAGACAAAAAATAAAAAGAATGATCCTAAGAAATCTTTAATAAAATTCGCTTTCTTTTAGCCTCAAATATAAATACAATATTAACCCATTTGTGCCTGGATATTTTTGCGACTTTCTTCGATTTTTACTGATAATAGAAATAATAGATATATTTCTGATGTCAACTTCTTGAACAAGGGATGATTTCTTTTAAAATCATTATGCATAAAAATCGAAATATCAACATCCTACTTGGTCATGTTAAAATATTTTGTAGAGTTGAGGCTCAATACTCATGAATAAAGGCTAGGAAAAATAAATGACGTTTTCGACTAATAGCGAAAATGCCGTCCCAAAAAAGGGACACTAGGCATAAATGGGTTAAAATTTAAATATACACTACAAGAGCGGGCCAAACAGCGAGTAGCAAAAAATTTTGGATGCTCCCCTATAACCGGAGTTGCTATTAGGATCGATGGTGCCATTAGACCACAAGCTTTCCGGCCCGTTTTATAGTGTATATTTAAATTTTTAAACCAATAATTTTAATGTAGTACTAATGATGCATTTAAAATTGTATGTATACTTAGACCTAAAAGAAAGCACATTTCGTGTGAAACATCGCTTTTAAAAAATCATTTTAGCTTTTAAAACCAGTTAAAATTTTTGCCTTTATCTTGTTTGGTATTGGTAACGTTTCAGCCTTGTTGGATTTATGATAAAAAGATGTTCTCTGAATCATGCTTTTAGTTTTTTGTCTTTTACAAAAAATACTGCGATTAGAAAAAAGAAATAACGGTCCGAATAGTGTGTAGGGTAATTCCACCATCGGTCCCCCAGCAATGGTTCCCCTGTAACACTGTATATTGTATGTGCTAATTTATCGATGAAAAGTTATTCCAAGAATTTTATAGAAGGTCTCTTGGTGCAACCATTTGCTATACACAAGATATCATATTTTCATTTTGTACAAATAATACAAAAGGATGTTTTATTTTCTGTTAAAAAAACATTAAAGAAAAAATATCGTTTCCTATCGCTTTATGGGATAAGATTGGAACAAGTTAGTATTTTGATAGCAACTCTCGGCCAGTCCAAATATTAAAAAAATATTTATAATTGTAACTACACCATTTCCGCTTCGCGCCCTCTCCATCTCTCTTCATTCCTCCAAAGCATGTTCCAGGGGCTTGTTCGATAATTCACCAGTGAGTTATTGATCGGTCTAAGTGATGTCATGGTCGTCAAGCGGTTATAACCTCAAAAAACCCAACTCGCTTGGGCTCTGCCTTTTCGAACGCTCTGATCATGCACTGGTGCATGACCGGTGAATTATCGAACATGCCCCAAGAATAAACACTATTACTACTACTACAGCTACTTATGTTATGGTGTGTGATGAAAGACTTTTGTTAGTACTATTAATAATTTTAATAATACATAAATATGTATTGAAGAAATTTTTTATTGATACTCATTCCAGCGTTATCTTCACGAGCTATTGAATTCTGACGGAGTAAAATTCTAATTAAAAATTAGAGAAGGTAATTTCTTTCTTAGCATCATTCTACGAGGGCGCGTTTCGCCATTTTCGTCATGTAGATTCTGATTAACAAAATTAAAAGTCCTTAGGTTATCTGCTTTCATGGTGCCAACAATGCTAACTTACATTATTATACAACAAGTTAATTACATAATATATTATATTTTCATTGAATAATTTGATACTTTGCCCCAAAGAGTGATTCATGTATTAAAAAAAATATCGAATTATTATTTTGATACAAAATATTCCTTTTTACACGTTTCTTTGTTACCAAAATGATTATTAGTTTTCTATTTTTTCAAAGAAAAAGGAAATTTGTTAGAAATGAATTTTCTATTTTTATCGCAATTGGTAGATAGTAGTTCTAAGTTCGATCTGTTACATTCAGCGCCCTATTATTTCAAACTATGACCTACGGCAGAAATTTATGTCGAATCAACCTGTATTTTTTGTTTTATTCACAAGTAAACGTGATGAACGTTTTGTATCGAATCTGTAAATTAACTAGTATTTTCTGTGCAATATATAAAACAATTGTCATTAATAATTGAGGTTTGGCTTTTTTATTGGGTAAACCCGACATTTTTTTTCTTCGCTTAAAAGTCCGGTTATAGATTTCTAATAAAAAGTTGTCGTGATGATAAAAAATTTCAGGACGACTACATGGATTCTGACATACTCCACTATCATATATTTTATATGGTTATTACTTCCTCAGTAATGTTGTTATTGAAATTCATAGGCTTAAAAATGGAAAACTAAAGTTTTTTAAAAATAATGTTAATGAAAAAATTGGTGATTCTTGCATAGTAGACCATTTATGTTTGTTTTACAAGCAAAATGTAGTCTACATCATTTGCATAATGTACCATGTACCATGCATAATGTACCATTTGTCAATGAGTGGAATTAAAAATAAAGATACTGTTGGGTACAACTTAAAATGAAACAAAAAAATTCAAAGCACCATTCTGTAACCATTTCAACCCCCAGAATCAACGACCAAGAGCATATGCTTCTTCATGTAATTAGAAGTGACTATTCAGGCCGACAGTACCATCAGCCCACAATCTATTCAGCCCGTCTTGTAGTGCATGTTTGGATTTTTAAACTAATGTATTAGTAATGTCAGTGGTAGAATTTCGTCATGCTTTCTGTGCGACGAGCTGCAGAAATACAAAAAATTGTCTGCAGCACAATATACCTATTTATGCATGCGTGTACATTAGAGTGTATCACAAAATATTTTTTTTTGTTAATCGAAAAATATTTGGGTCTCCCGGAATGACATTGAAGTTGTCAGTTTTTTAGTCAAAACGATATTTTTAAACATTTTTTTATAAAGTATGTATAAATCAAAATTAAATATTCAACAGAAAAAATGGGTAATTTCAGATGGAATCTATCAATAAAAAAATGCGGAACAGCTTTAGTATAGGTCCTTTTTGGCGATTTTTTGATTTGGCGACAAAATCTTGTCGCCAACCCAAGTTTGCCTTGCCGATGCCAATTGTAAACAATATGGCGGATCGGATGGCGCTGGTTCCGAGATAATTGATCGTCGCCGTTAATTTTGTTATGATTTATTCTAATGGCTTTTAAATATTTTTATATAAAAAAAAAAAATTAAACAGATAACAAGTTTACATGTACATATAGATCCGGCTTAATAAAATTTAATTACTTTTCTTTTTATGTGAGGGGGGGCTGTGCCCCCCCTCAACCCCCCCTTCTCTTTTTATTACATGAAATTAAACAATGCAAACAAATAATATTCTAAAGACAATACCTCCTAAAAATAGGAAATAAGTGACAAAAAACTAAAATAATTTTAGCATTCTAACAAAAGATTACGTAAGCAAAAGTAAAGAGCTAGTTTAAATCATAATAAACAATGCTTATCTCATACCTTAATTAAAATCGCTAAATTGTTTCAATATTGAAATAACAAAATCAAAAATTATATTAATAACGAAATTATTTGTTGCTCCTACACTTAACAAATAAACGAAGGTAAACATAACAAATAAAAACAAACTGCTTATCACATACCTTGATTAAAATCTCCAAATTATTGCAATATGGAGATAATAAAATCAAAATATCTAAAATTATTTCACTGTATAAAATATTAATAACGTAATTATTTGTTGCTTCTACCCTTAACAAATAAACAATCGAGAACGCAAATATTAATCTGAAACATACTATCAAAATAATGTTTATTCATACAAAACTGTATATAAACTGTCAGTATGAACCTGAACAGCCATTTTAAATTTCAAAAATAATTAAATAATAATAAAATTTAATGTACAATAAAGCCATATAAATAAAACCATAAAGCACATGACGGATCAACCATTCGAACGAACCTCCCGTGCTAAGAAATACACGGGGTTCCAAAAGTTCATGAAGGGAACAAACGGTCGCGATTCGCCGCAAGTAAACGAGCGCATCCGTGACGTCACTGAAGAATCCACTTTTCGCCCGAGGTTAGGGGTACCGGTCCAGAGCATCCGACGGCAGGGTTATCATATTGGCATCCTTTATCACACAAAAAAAAAGTCGCCAAAAATAAAGCGCGCCAAAGGACCAATACTAAAGCTGTACCAAAAATGCATTGCGACTGAAATTGAACATTTAGATCTCCCGGAATTGTAATGAAAATCTCCAATTTTTTGTCAACTAGCCGTTTAAGAAATGTTGAAGAATCTTTCAAATTTTCAATCATTGTATTTATAATACAGATACTGTAGTACAGCATTCCAAAATAGCAAAAATATTTTTGTAGGCGAATACGGGGCTCAGATTTCAAGGTGATAAAACTAGCTCCCCATGACTTTGGAGATAAGGGAAGTGCAAGACCATCACACATCACATCATTCTCCCTCGTCCACCCTTCCTTTCTTTTTCAGTTTTTTAGTGGTTTTTTATGTACGAAGCGTCCATTTAGTGAGCATTTATGGTTTTGATTTGTGATTGAGTTCAATTTGGTTTTGTTGTTTTACCATCATGAGTAGAAAAATTCATTCTTATCAAAAGGAAAACTACTGACGATTAAAGTATCGGCCAACCTCTAGAAATAAGTAATAGCAATGTTTTACCTACTAAAATTGATGTACCATGTTATTTTGAATGGGTAAGAAATCAGTTGAAGTCTGAAGGATGTCATCAACCAAAGAAAAAGGTAGTTGCAATGCGAGTGGCCCATAAGCTAGAAGAAATATGGAAGAAGACTTCTATTCCGGTTTCATCTGTAAGCAACATTGTTTTTATGATTTTAAAACTACACGAGAGATCTGAAAAGATGAAAAAGTCATCAGGGTGTAACGCAAAAAATGCCAAGAGCTTTAAAACGTCCGTTGAAAAGTTCAAAATCTGACATTGTAAATAATCTTTTTGATATTTGTTCATGCAAATGTAAAGATTTAGTGAAATGTTTGTGTCCAATGCAAAGGAAGGTTCCACAACTGTAACACAAGTTCTTGAAATGACCAACGAAACCTGAGGCTTACGGTTATAGGAGGAATTGACACAGTAGAGAGTAAAAAAAATCGAGAAACGTGCTAAAAGAAAGGAAAAGTCCATACAATTCGAGTTAAACTGAAGTCTCCAACCAACAAATATCCCTACTTTACGACATGAAGGCATTGTTAGGGACACTGACAGCGATTCCTTTCAACAGGATTCAAGTGATGAAAGTGTTTTAGCTATAAAAAATAAAATACCTGAAAATAAAAAGGAAAATTCTAGCATTTCAGTAAATCAAGTCCTTCCACTAGATCTACCATCATTTTCCAGAGCATGTGATCGCAGAGCAATTTCCAATAGAGTGGGACCGCAACTAGCAAGGTCTCTTTTACAGGATTTAAAAGTTGTGACACCAGAAAATCATTCGGCGGTAATTGATAAATCGAAAGTTTTTCGTGAAAGAGTAAAGTACTGTGAAAGTATTGCAACTCGCACCTCAGAAATAATTTCTCTCTATTTTGATGGCCGGAAAGATGAAACTATAGTCAAAGAAAATGTACGTGGTAAATCTGCCCGGAAAACTATACAAGAAGAACACATATCTTAGGTTGAAGAACCAGGTTCAATATATCTTGGTCATGTAACTGCAGACAGTGGTTCTGGGAAAGACATTGTATCATCAATAATGAAACACATGGAATGTAACTGCATTGATGTGACAACTATCAAAGCTCTTGGATGTGATGGTACGCCCACAAACACTGGGGTTTCTAATGGATCAGGTTATAGGTTGGAAAAGCTACTTGCGTTTGTGATATGCTGCCTACAATTATCAAATCAACATTTATTTTGAATAACCTTTACATATTCAATGTTGTTTATTTGTAACCTTTATGTGTTTGTTTATATCTTTTGTAAACTTTTTCATCTAAAGATCACACTTTCTGATTTTTAATTTTACTATATTTTTCTTCCTCCAAAATTGTTCTCTGTGTAATTATTTCTAATGTCACACCCCCCCTTCCCAGAATAAAAAAGAAACTGAGAAACTAATAAAAAATTAATATACATTTTATTTGCACTGTTGCTAGAAGTTTAACAATGTAAAATATTGTCTGGAAATTTTTGAATATTTCATAAAATAGCAAGGTTTTTAAAATTAGATTTCGGCAGACTAATATAGTTAATGGTACAAATGAATTTTTTAAAAGTCTGTTGTCTTTCTAAACTTCAAGTTTTTGTGCTTAAAAAATATAAATATACTTTATATTTATGCATACATATTTTTTAAAAAATACACATTTTAGGTCAAAAAAGTTGAATTTCAAGTTAATTCCGGGAGACCTAAATATTTTTCGATTTCAAAAAAAATTTTTTGGGTTGATATGTGATGACAGTGACAACTTTTTATCAACTTGAAAGTTTGATTTTCCAAAAAAAAAAATTTCGTGATACACCCTAGTGTACATACACACAAAAATGTGGGTGCATTTAAGCATTGTTAATTGAAAACTGGGTCATTCCATGTCAAATCAACCAAAAAAATGGAGTTTTGACACCCATGATCACGGATTTTGATAAAATTTGGCATGAATGTGCCTTATGTGGTAGTAAGAAATTCCATGAATTTTTTTGCCCCTCGTGCTAATGGTTTTGGTTTTATGGCTCGTCAAACTTTTGAAGATTTCAATTTTTGGATCATTTTTGATAAAGATTTTAAGGCAACACTTCTAAATAAAAAATCTCATTTGTTCACTAATTAATTTATCTTTTTGAAATTTTGTGCCCTTGTTGATTAAAGTACAAGGATTTTAGAAATAAATGTCTAAACTGGATAAATATTTTTTGTATTTTTTAAAAATGCTAGAAATTGATTTTTGAGAAAATTTTAGTGAGTTCACTTAAAAGTGAAAACTCACTGAAAGGGAAAGCTATAATCAAAAAACATTTTGTTCAGGAAGAAGCTTATATGTATGCATTATCTTAGGATGAAATAAAATTAATGGTTCCGTCATTCCTTCAGGTTAAAAAATTAGCATTTTTATCATTTTTGTTATGAAATTCTGTTTACATAACAAGTCAAATCAACAAATAAAATCCATTGTTGGCAACAATGTTCTTGGATTTTCATGAAATTTGTCATGAATGTTCCTTTTGCAGTAGTTACAAGCCCTGCAATTCCTTTTTGTCCTGGTGTCAATGGTTTTGGTTTTACGGGCAGCCAAATTTTGATCGTTTTCACTACTCCACTATTTTTGAGTCACATATTCATGACACACCGCCTTGGAAAATTATTTTTCATTTTCCTACTTATCACCCAATCTTTCTGGAGTTTTGCTCTCTTGTTAGTTAGAGACTAGAGATTTCAGAAAAAATGTTGAATATATATATTTCTTTTTTAAGTTGTTTTTCGATATTTCTGCTGATTTCAAGGGAAATTTTTCTTAAAAGTATGATCATAAGTTATAAGCTCATTATCTAAGTTTCTTACAAAAAAAAAATATAAATGAAAGAACATTCCTTTGTCAAAAGCACACAAAATATATCCAAAATTTAATGAAGCCAAGCCTCCTCAGAGGGGAATTTGACTGAAAATTCAGAGACTTTTTTTTAAAAAAAAGGTCAATGTCATAGTGTCTGACTATATAATTTATCTTTTGGTCTGCAATGAAAGCACACACACACACACAGAAGTAAACTCTTTTGCATATTTTAATGAAATAAAATTATTGGATTTTTTATTACTTCAGCTGTAATTTCGAATAATCTAGTCTAGTGATATTTTGTTAATGCTAGATTTTTTATAGTAGTTTTCATAAAAATATTCAACAAAAATTTATATATATTTTTTACATTTGTTTATATAATTCAATTTCGGGGCCGTAATAAATTTATAAATGAAAGAACATCTTGTCAGAAGTACACAAAATAAAACAAAACTTAAAGCACCTTCAAAGAGAAATTTGAGTGAAAATTCAAATATATATATATATGCCTGAATCTCTATATATACATAATATGGTAAAGTTACATCACTTTATTTTTTGGTAGGTTCATTTAAAGTTGAAAAAACAAGATCTTGAAATATTTTTTGTCATAAACTCTCATATCGAAGTAAACTGTTTAGTATTTTATACTGAAACAAAATTATTGGATTTTCTATTTCTTCAGATGTGATTTTGAATGAAATAGTCTAATGATATTTATGATTTTCTAATAGTTTCTTCCTAAAATATTCCAACCAAAGTTTCTATATAATAACAAAAAATATTAATCTAAATTATAATGGAAAGTTAATTAAATATTAACCTTCCACGTTATACAGTAAATAAATTAGGAAATACTATTAGCTTATATTATTTCAATATCTTTAAATGATTTTTTAAATTAAAATTATTTTGGAAAATTATAATAAAATTAACTGAGAGCAAGAGTTATTAAAAGAGCTGTAAATTAAAAAATTTTCCATTCAATGCTACTCAGTTTGTAACTGAGTCATTTTTTCCTGAATTGATGCCATACATCATGTTGAAAAATGTTATTTAATTTTTGAAGTTCTTCATTTTTCTGCAAATTATCTTCTGCAAGCAAATAATCCTCTTCTGTTTCACTAGCATTGTCAATGCTTACAGTATCCTTTTGTTAATCTATTCTGAATAGCATGTTCCTGCAGCGAGAGCATAATTTCTGTCCTGGCTTTACTTTAAAAATTTTCTTTAACAGTTCATTACATTGATGAACATTTACAGCTTATGTTTTTTGAGGGGATCACATATTTTTTTCTGGAGGAATTCAAATTTATTTAAATACACATTTTTATGATGAAGACATATAGTCTGTACACCATTTGTAGCTTCTGTTCTCAAATTTAAAAGAATTATTTTATCTTCTGTAAAACTAGTAACATCCACAACCTTTTCTTGAAACATAGGTAAATTTATGACACTCTGTTCCTGTCAGTTCACCAAATACTGCATTTAGTATCCTCCATAGTGAATAAGTTTAAATAAACAAAGAAACTATATTACCTTGAACTTTATGTATACATACTGTACATGAACTCAACACATATATTTTACATAATTGTGTGTGTGTGCGATTTCATTGCAGACACTGTTTTAAGATCTTATTTTTTTTATGTAAATATTTTTTTGCATTTAAATAAACTTACCAAAAGATAAATTATATAGTTAGACACTATGACATTGACTTTTTTTTTTAAAGTCTCTGAATTTTCAGTCAAATTCCCCTCTGAGGAGGCTTGGCTTAATTAAATTTTGGATATATTTTGTATATTTTGTGTGCTTTTGACAAAGGAATCTTCTTTCATTTATATTTTTATTATGTAAGAAACTTAGATAATGAGCTTATAACTTATGATCATACTTTTAAGAAAATTTTCCCTTGAAATCAGCAGACATCGAAAAACAGCTTAAAAAAGAAATATATATATTCACACAATTTTTTCTGAAATCTACTCTCTAACTAACAAGAGAGAGAAACTCCAGAAAGATTGGGTGATTAGTAGGAAAATTAAAAATAATTTTCCAAGGCGGTATGTCATGAATATGTGACTCAAAAATAGTGGAGTAGTGAAAACGATCAAAATTTGGCTGCCCATAAAATCAAAACCATTGACACCAGGACAAAAAGGAATTGCAGGGCTTGTAACTACTGCAAAAGGAACATTCATGACAAATTTCATGAAAATCCAAGAACATTGTTGCCAACAATGGATTTTATTTGTTGATTTGACTTGTAATGTACACAGAATTTCATAACAAAAATGATAAAAATGCTAATTTTTTAACTTGAAGGAATGACGGAACCATTAATTTTATTTCATCCTAAGATAATGCATATATATAAGCTTCTTCCTGAACAAAATGTTTTTTGATTATAGCTTCCCTTTCAGTGAGTTTTCACTTTTAAGTGAACTCACTAAAATTTTCTCAAAAATCAATTTCTAGCATTTTTAAAAAATGCAAAAAAATATTTATCCAGTTTAGACATTTATTTCTAAAATCCTTGTACTTTAATCAACAAGGACACAAAATTTCAAAAAGATAAATTAATTAGTGAACAAATGAGAAGATTTTTTGTTTAGAAGTGTTGCCTTAAAATCTTGATCAAAAATGATCCAAAAATTGAAATCTTCAAAAGTTTGACGAGCCATAAAACCAAAACCATTAGCACGAGGGGCAAAAAAATTCATGGGTTTCTTAATACCACATAAGGAACATGCATGCCAAATTTTATCAAAATCCGTGATCACGGGTGTCATGGCTTGGTTGAACTGACGTGGAATGACCCAACTACCTTTACATGAAAGTGGTCTTTAGTGCATTTTTCAACTCTGTTGAAGACAATTTGTCTGCAGAGGATAATTCTGTTTTTGTGACAATGCTGCTGTGTCGCCCCATTTCTGCCATGGTGCTAATGATGCATTTGAATTTGTTTGGAGTATGTATATTTAGACCTAAAATAGTAAAAACAAATTTGGTTTTAAACATAATTTTTTAAAATTTGTATTAAAGCTTTTTTTTTTTTTTTTTTAACTTTTAAAATCAGATAGAACTTTTGCCTGTATTCTTTTATACAAAACATCAGAAATAGGATAGTGAAACAAAGATCTCAATAGCGTGTGGGCTAATGGCACCATTGGTTCGGATAGCAACAGCTGTGATAATTAGGGCCTGGTTATGATGCACTGCAAAATATTTCATCTTGCCATCATAACAAATATCTAAACTGTGCCGCCTTTTTTTATATCACTTGATATAAGGATAGTAGATTCTTGCATGCATCTTGATAGATGTTCGTACAAGTTTTGTGCAGTCGTTTTGTTTTAAAATTAAGTTGACAAATAATCACATTACACATTCTAAAATATAGAAAGCCACACACACTACCATACAGTCTTCTTTCTGCAAGGCTTAGGCAGAAGTACTGTTTTAACCACTCGGGTAAATTTGACGTTTATGTTGCGTCATGCACTTGCTTGCTTTGCCTAAGTAACAGATGATGAGTATCCTTTGTCATTCAAATAGGATGGAATTAAACATGCACATTCTTGTTCATGGTAAAAGATTTGTTAACAGTTGTAGGAGGAGGTTTCTTCCAGTCAGAATTATGAATTGAGCTACTTTATAGATAGATCTGGCCATGAAATTTGTTTCAAATGCAAGAATATCTTTAAATAAATCCATACCCAAGGGGTTAAGAAATTGGACTTTCATTCAATGATTGATTAAAGGGGGTCTGTTCAGGAGAAATTTGGGTTCATTAATGGAACCTTTACAAAATATTTATCTTAAAAACGGACCCATCACACTATTTAATATCATTTGAAAAACTTACTTTTCTCAAGATTCTTCCTCTGGTAAATAGGCATCCTTTCAGAAATCTGAGTTTATAATTAAATATTTGCAAGTCTAACGAATCTTCCCAACATAAACATTCATAAACAGTATGTTGCTAGTTTACATATATAAGGTTATTTTAATAGGCCTAATAAAATGCCTTAATATGAAACTTAATACTAAATTAAAATTTGTATGTTTTATAACAATTCACAAAAACAAGACTACTTTCATAAACACAGGATCCTGGCTACAAAACCTCACTGAACGCTAATTTCAGATTCACAAAGTTATCAGTAAATTTTTTACAAAACAGGTCCCTGTCTGAAGTCTCAACAAACCCCTGGATTATTAAAATTTATCTGAGAAAAGTTAGCTTCCTCAGTCAAGCTGTACTTACTGTGCTTTCGAATTGGAATTTCATGGCTCATTCAAGAGAACAGCTTTTTTACACTACTAATACTTTATAATGTGTTAAAAGGTTATTTGTGAAACAAAACCCAATGAACATTTGATTCACAATACAAAACACATTAATATAAAAAAAAGCTGTATTTTCTCTCTTATACACTAATTATTCTAGAGTATACAAGATTTTGCACACTGTAGCTTAACAATTGACTTTTCTCCAGTAATTTTAAAAAAATGAATATTTTCTCCAAGAATATTTATGGTGCTTGGAAAACAACTGATGCTGAATACTTAACCAACAGCAACTGTATAATTTTTATTTCATCTGACCTAACTGTTAAAGAAGTAGACTGTAAACAAATCAGTTATAACTCAAGTGGTTTTGGTTGTATGAAAAAGGGGCATGTTATGAAATGTATGCTATTCAATTTCGGTACTTACGTATTATCCCGGCAGTCATTCTTGCCAACTAGTTTTTCTTCAAATGTGCTGGCAAACTGTTGCCAATCGTATTTCGAAGCATCAATCATTTCATGTTTGACATTCATTTGGCAGACCGCCTGGATAATATGTAAGTACCGCAATTTCTTCCCCTGCAGGTGTTATGCTGGCCTCTATAAATTGTGGTTCTCAGGGGCTCATAAAATTGTCTTGAGTGTCTTGTTGAATAGTTCTTTTAGGGGAAAAAGTGTTTGCTAAATTTAAAATATTCGGCTTGTCAACGCAATTCTTGCTTTGAGTATTTTATTCATATCAAAATTTAAAAGCAGAAAATACTTAATTTAGACAAAAAAAAAAACTTAATTACTTGGAACAATAGAGCTTTCTTTCTACTGCTTATTTGTATATTCTACACACAAGCAAAAATAACTGAAAAATAAATTATATTACCACAAATAAAAAATGTTGAACAGGGTGATAATTTTTCAGTTAAAGGAAAGCAAACAAAATACTATTTGAATGATCTTGAAAATTTTTGTAGGCTGCTTATGTTATAAAACTGCCACATCAAATTATATTGAATTATTTTATTGGGAGCAAGGACTTATAGACTTTTTAGAAAAGTTTTTATATTGTTCAAAATGCAAATTGACCCATTGAAGCATGATTTATGTGATGGATGATGGTTTTCAAAACTTTTCTTTTTTGTTTATAGCACATTCATATGAAGTCTTAGGTATTAATTTGACTTTTATTAAAGGCTGGAAGAAGGAATTTCAAACGAAGAATAAGTTTGAAATCCACTGCATTCTTTCTACAAAAAGGCACATGATATACAAGGGAAAAAATGAACGAAAGTTTGGTGTGCGCGTGTGTGTAGGGGGTATTGGGAGTATTATTCTCATTTCTGTACTGGGTGGTGCACTTAGTAAATAGCCAGTTGAGTCATTTTTGCTTTTAGTTGTATGCAAAATTATTATTATTACACATCTCAACAGTTTAAAATTTCTGTTTTACAGTTTGTGCACTTGTGTATATTAACCCTTTAAAAGCCTTATTGAGAACATCCCTCTTTGCAATTCAAAGAAAGGAACCTCTTTTTAAGGAACATATCTGGAAAGGCTTGTAATGTCTTGGACAGGAACACACAGTGACTGTACAATACCCACAGCAGTTAATGGTTAAACAAACAGCTACTACTTGTTTCAGCTCTGGACAACTGATAGTTGACCATTTTGTAACAAAGCTACATATTGAACATGATCAGTTTATCTTTTTCTTGCACTATTACTCCTAATCTTACAAAATGTCACATCACATCTCACTAAATGTGGATTCTAGACAACTGTATTAGTTTCCAAAGCAGGTTTTATCAATCTTTACAGCTGAGGGCTGGCTTTGCATTATAGAGCAGGCTGTACTTGGTTAAAACATGAAAACATTTAATTTTTAAGAGAAAAATAATGTATATTGGGAAAAAAAAAATCTGAAACTGAACCTAAATATTCAAAAATTGATTAATTTGATAGAAAAAATAATGTAATTTTATAACAAGCATTTTTTTAATGGTGCTGTAAAAGGCTTATTTAGAGATGATGCTACCTAAAATGATAAACATACCACCAACTAAACATTGAAAATGATTCAGGTCTTTTGGAGTGCAACCAAGTTGCGAACTGAACATTTTCTCCAGGGGGGGTGGGACATTTGAAAGAAAACATTCTCCAGGGGGACACTTGAAAAGAAAAAGGAGGGGAAGTGTTAAATGCTTCACTCACATGATATTACATGACAAATGCAGTCACCGACTCATCTGGGAATGGACTTATATTCAAACAGGAGTCATAGATTGTTTGTTCTATGGAATCCCTGATACACAAACTACATAAAATGTACCAGTATTGGAAACCACCCTTAAGGGTTTTGAGCTTAGAAAAGGGATAAAATTTTAAGGCAGTTGCCTTAGAGTATAGTAACAGATGATAACATACTACCTTCGTCTTGACTTCAATCCCAAATCTTCGATTACCAGTAAAACATTTCTTCAGCAGGGATAAATTAATATTCCTCTAGCCAGGGATATTACATTCTTCAGCCGGGGACGATCTCAATTTGCACCTCTTAGTGCAACTTTTGTAGGTGTGTATGTAGTCTACTTGTTTTTATGAGAGTTATTAGCTTGGAAGTTGATAGAAACACGATTAAGTGATTTTGAAACTTTCCTGTTTCATTTCTGTTTCAATTTTTTCCATTAAAATAAAAATGTAAGACTAAACACCTACTAGAATGTCTGACAAGTTCCATTCAACTAAATGATCAGATCCATCATGCATGAGTATGACACTTAGTTTTATTCTTTTTCTTCAATACATAAAAAGAAATGCTTGTGTATTTAAAATAGATACAAAATAATTTTTTCTCCCACCATTATAAACTTACTCACTCTGAGAAATAATTTATATTATTTAAATTGCTTTGGGATATTACAATAAAGTAAATTTACATATTTTTAAGATTGTTCTTGGATGCACATTTTAAAGAGTTTATAACATTGAGGGCAAACATTTATAAATTTTGCCAATTTAATTCGCTCAGTTTTAAAAATGATATTTGACAGGGGAAACATGTGCTTTTAAGCAACGTTTGCTTCATATTTACAATTGTAACAATTTTTTTTTTTTTTTTTTAAGGTGGGGGGGAGTTGAATAAAAACAAGAATAGCAAAGATAAACTGTGGATAAAGCAAAATTAACAGTGATTTGGAAGAAATAAAAATTCATGATATGTGAGAGAGTAGTACTCAAATAGAAAATAATAGTACATTCGGAGTTGTAAAAAAAAAAAAAAAAAAAAAAAAAAAAGGGTTTAAAATGGATTTATGGTTTTTATACAATTTTCAGGAAAAAATATGTTATTTGGAAAAGATGCATAAATATTTTTTAAAAGTTAATTGTTCAAAAAAGAAGTAATGCAATCTTTCATAAATTCATTGCTTTATATGTATAAAGCAGGTTTCTATGCAGGCCTTTCTGGCTGGGTGAATCGCCCAACAAGTTTTACTGATCGCCCAGCAAGAAAATCAGATTGATAATTCGGCTCGGGTGAAGAAAATTTTGTGAGCGATCACTCATTATTGAAAATATTAATTTTTTTATATTGAAATGATGGGAATGATTTCTTATGATTTAAATCATGATATTAGTCCATTAATAATGTCACTATATTTAATGTTTTTCTATTTCAATAATTTTCAAACTTCTAAATAAAAAAACCAGGGTTGGAACCAGGGTTGCCACTGGTGAGGGAGAACAGGGAAAACCTGGAAAAGTCAGAGAATTTCATTTTGGCAAGAAAAGTCCGAGAGAAGTTAAGCAAAATTTGCACCCTGGTCAGTGTTTGTAAACAAATAACGTTTAAGTGTTTAACCTTACTTTGGGAAGCTAAAAATATTAAACATATGCAAAGTTGACATCATAAACATAAAAAATAGTCTGGATTTTTATCACATGATGGCCTGGAAAAACTGAAAAAGTCAGGAATTTTTTTTTTTTTTAGAAATTGAGTGGCAACCCTTAAAACTTATTTTGTAAAAATGCATAATTTTGGTCGTGTGTAAAAGTAACTGATTGAAATTGATATTTAGTTAAATCACTTATAATTTACATGTCTTAATAACTTTTTATAATGAAATTGCTATTATTAGCCGGGGGAAAAGTGCAAGAAATACAACTTATTTTTCGGGTAAATTACTAAAAGATAATTATATAAAAGCCCTTTACAGGGATGTAGCAAGAAGGAGGAGGCAGCTGGAATCTGCAGGGAAAGTATTGCTTGGAAAGTATCAGAAATTTACAAGATGTTTTTTTTTATTATTATTAGATGAAATAAATATATATGTTAGGGATGAGTTGGGTACTCATTTTTTAAAACAAAGCCTGAGGACTTAAAATCTTAGTCCACGTGAGCTTGAAAGATTTTTAAGTCAGAACCAAAGACTGAAGTTTGAGCTAATTAATAAATGAAAAAAGTATTTTATTATTAGAATATCTTAAGTTTAATCAACAGGAATAATGTTGTGAATGAAATGCTCAAAACATCTGTCATTTCTGCTGATTTCCTCAAAGACAGAAATGATATAAATTCATAATATAAACAGATATTATATTAATCATAACATGACTAACTAAATAATGAACCATCATTCTAAAATATCTAAAGACTTTCAGTACCTACTAGGTGCTCTATAAAATAAATATAACAATTCATTCAAAAACAATATATCATTTAAAAAAAAAATTAACTAGAATTAAATGAGAAATTTCTTGTGAGACCATTGCTGAAACCATTGCTGAATTGCTGAACCAGAACGTGGTTCAGGTATATGCTAACCTATCTCATCTTTAATATTTATTTATTAGGTTCTTAGACATTTAGGATATTAATAATAACTTAAGTTTTTTGGCAATGTTATTCTACTTTCGACATCAAGCTATCATCAACATTCAAAATTGCATTCAAAACTTAATTAAAGTTTAAAAAGTTACAAGTATTTATGGATTAAAAAAAACTAAATGATGCATATAAAAAATGTCCTTGAGCATTTAAATTATCAAAATACTTTAATCATGTTGAATAATGTAATTATTTCAATAACACTAAGGTAAGAAAACTGGATGATATTCTGAATTATAAATAACTAGACACGCTATCACATAGAATAATTTATGGTTTAATTAATTTTTTTTTTTTTTTCAATCTGCCAGCAAATTTGATTCCTGATTTAGAAAGGTTTTCAAACCTATATGAATCTGATTTAAAATAAAACTTGTCTATTATTTACAAGAATGAAAATATAAAAATAACATTAAAAATTGAACTTTACATAAAGCAACATATTTACCTTAAAATATAAATATTTTAGAAACTGAGAAACATCATAAATTGTATCAACCAAGTAAATTAGGAAGTTTGGAGAGTTTTAGATTAATTTACCAACTATGCGAAAAATTCCAGAGATGGGGATTGAACCCAGAACCTCCACTTAATGTACAGGTGCTCTACCACTGAGCTACCCTGGGTCGATTTTTGGATGGACTGGTTTGCAGAAGATAAGTGCTAGTGATTCTTATGTGAGAAATTTTATCTGTGAATTGTCCCAGGGTAGCTCAGTAGTAGAGCACCCACACGTTAAGCAGAAGCTGTTTTTGATCCCCAGCTTTGGAATTTTTCGAATAGTTTGTAAATTAATTAACCTAAAACACTCCAACCTTCCTAATTTTAAATATGAACTTGTCTAAAATACACTAGAATGCGAATACACAAATAAAAAAAATATTGAAAATTGTATTTTATATATAGCTGCACATTTTTACAAATTTAACTTTCTGCAAAACTGGGTGTTTTAATCACTTCATTTTGCAAAAAAAAAGTATTAAAAATTATCAACCAAATAAAACCTTTATGTATCTTAGGATTTTATATTCAATAAAAAAAGTATATTACACAAAACTTAACTAGTTTTAAAAAGTGGGAGTAAAAAACTGTTAAAGAAAAAAACACACTTAAATAAAACTAAACAATCCTGAGTAACGAACCTTTTTGTTTTTTTGTTCATATACATAAAATTGATAAATAGTTTTAGTAACTTATTTTTTAAGAAAATATATTTAATTTTAAATTATTTTTACATTATTTTTTTTTGTAGATTTGTTAAATGTGCAACCCCCCCCCCCCCCTGAAAAACACAACCGATTGGGTTTCTTAAAGGAAGGGATGTGGATTCAGAATGTTCGGAAAATTTTTGTTAATTACTAAATACATCTTAGAGCAATTAATTGATAAAAAATCAGTAATGATGAAAAAAATATTTAAATCAATGATGATAATAGCCAGTCAGTTTGCTTTTAAGATAAAGTAGTAATTGAAATTAAGTATTATACTAGTGCTTGATTAGAACTTATAAACTGTTTTGTTACAGCCAAAAAAATCCTTATTTTCAATTCCCATTACTCGCATAAGTGGGTCTTAAAATACCATCCAGGTTTTTTTTCTTTAGGGGGTAAATTTATAAGAGTCCTGACTTTTTTGTCATTTTATTGTCTAAGTTTTTTCCTTTTAAATGCAAGACTATCCACAGTATTGGTGCATGATGAGCTTATTTATTATTTTTTTCTTAGCTTATGAAGAATAGAGGGAAATTTTAAATGTGTAGCAAAACCTTGTATTTATTCATAGCATATTCTTAAAGACAGGACAAAACAAACCTGCAATTTTTCAGAAACCAAAAGTATTCATGTCAAAGGGAACTCGCTAAAATAAACATGCATCCAATATATATATATATATATTTTTTTTTTCCCATTTGTATAAAATGTGTTCGCAATTCTTCACCAATATCTACATGACAGTTTAATATTCTTTCATTTTTAAATGTTTTCTGGGATGGGGTATGTAAAGAAATTGTCAATCCTCAAATATTAACTTTTTTGTTTTTTCAAAACAGCTTTAAAAATAATTGAAGGTTGACTCATTACATTGCAAGAAAAATTAAGGACAGTAGCCCCTCATTTTATTACATTCATTGGGAGACAAGAAAAATGTATAAAGGGTCACAATATAACCGGCAGAGTGTAATGAAATGATATAATAGAATTGTACTTTCATGAACACATGCACTTAAAATATAATACAATTAATAATGCATGTTTTGTAATAAAATATAATCACTTTCACAGTTGAAAAATACCTTTTAAATTTACCCTTTTAAAATTTATGTACAAATACACATTTCATTTCCTGCTCAAGAAACAATCCATATCACTACACTAAAGAAAACAGCTCTGATTTTTCTTTAAACTTGCTTTCCTTAACAGTGTATTTTGAAAAAAAAAAAAATGTTATTTTCGGACATAAATTCAAAAAAATTAATCATGTCAAGCACTTCAAAATTTTTAGGATGTCTCTTTACAAGCTGTACTATATACTATAATAAATCATGGGATTCTTCCCAGTCCTTTTTGGCTGAGTGCATCGCCGACAAGTTTTACTGACTGCTCAGCTGGAAAATCAGAATATCTCATTTGATATGCTTTAATTTGATAGTTATACATTACAGCTTCATAATGCTGTCTGCCTGACAGAAATTTATGGGGAGATCACTGAATCAGAAAATTTTATTTATAATGGAACTTTCAGAAAAAATTCTTAAAATCGAAAATTTGGCAGGTGTGCTACCTTTTTAAAACAGGGTGGTGAAAGATCCTGGAAATCATAGAAAAATCGGGTTATTTCATCCATTTGGAAAAATATCCAAAAATCAGGGAACTTTCGTTTTTGCCTTGTGAACGAGACCATCATTTTTATTTGTAGATCAGCATGTAACTCGGGGTCATAGGTTCATTCTGGATTATACAATATTCGACTGATGCAGACACTACAGATTCAAGACTCAAGTGATACGGGTACTATGAGTTCAAAATCAGTTATTTGGACTCTTACTAAGATACGAATCATACAAGAAACCAGACATATGAAATCCTAGACATTGGCATTACTTACTAAGGGCAAGAGAGGGCAATTGTCCCCCCTAAAATGTAAGAAAATTCAGCTATAACCTATATGAAAATGTAATTTTCTATATTGGGAAACATTTTGTCCCCCCCCCTCCAATTTTACATGTGCCATGTCAGTTTATGCCAATACATATAAACAAGTGAATCAATCAGACGTATGAATGCGAATATGAAGCACTCTTGGGTGATCCAGTAATGAGTCTTTATCCCTAGTGGTCGATTGGCAATTACCCTTTTAACACCAAGAGTGTTGAATTTCATGGTTATTGTGACCCCAATTCCCTTATTTCACCCTGTAGTTTTCTACTGTCATTGTAATTTGGTCGTTGTTGGCTGCGTAAAAATCAGGAAACTTTTTTTCTAATTTTCGGTAGCCACCCTGTAAACATTTTGCGGTGCAGTTCCGTGTTGAATTTTTTTTCAGAAAGATTCTATAAAACGCATTGTTTTTTCATTTTTTACAGTTATGTAGTGCAGCTTATGAAGAATCATCATACATTTTTTGGAGTCTCTGGTGCAAATAATTTATTTTAATTTGTGTACAAAGACCGTGAGAGAGATTCTGTTACTTCGTACAACACCCTTAACCAGGGATCGATGCAGACATAATTTGGGTCTTTTACAGCCCCATCACAAAATTACAATCTATTAAAACATCCCCTTAACAAAATTATTGATTAAAATGGCCCCTTCACAAAAATATTTTTGATTAAAACAACTCTTGGCATTTTACCAAATATTTTAATTTGTTTTGTAAATTTTTAGAAAAAAGTGACTTTAACGGAAATTGGTATGAATATTCATAAAAATGGGAGTCTGAAAAAAATTTCTGGATCGACCCCTGTTAACTGAATTTCCAAAGAAGAAATTAGCCACACAAAAATTCTAACAGATTAGTCAGTGAGATGCAAGTGATTATCGGACTTTCTTTTCCCCCCTCATTTTCTTCTATACCACCTGTGTCTCATTGTCACATTTCAATGAAATCCGTGCAACTCATACACAAATACTCCATGCCACTTCTGTCTCAGAAATCTTGGGAGATCTTTTTCTCAATTCTTATAATTCATAATTTGGCACATTAAATTGTTTGTAGTAGAATTATAAGAAAAAAGTTTGTAAGAAAGTAAAAGCAGGGGAAGAA
The DNA here is from genome assembly GCA_038373885.1 of Cheiracanthium punctorium. Taxonomy (NCBI): domain Eukaryota; kingdom Metazoa; phylum Arthropoda; class Arachnida; order Araneae; family Cheiracanthiidae; genus Cheiracanthium; species Cheiracanthium punctorium. The sequence goes on along the minus strand of JAWZYV010000740.1, from coordinate 81,737 downwards.
AAGGGAGATAGAAAAAATGTGACAAATCCAACTGTGCAGTATAATAAGGGGATATTGTATGACTTTAACGTACATCTATATATTGTGAGCTTTATATTTTAGTGTGCTGACCACTTTCATGAATTGAATAGCCATCTAATCAATTCCAAGAGTTGATGTGTGGATATGATTACCACCAATTTCTAAAAAAAATGGAGTGGTTAGTTAATGTTAGTTTGATAAAAAAGCAGTAACCTTGATCTTCAAATATTAAACAAATTGATCAGTAAGCGATCACAGTCAATTGTCATCACTATAAGTCCAGTGCTAAACATAATATTTCTTACAGTTACTACAATCCCTCTGCTTTCTCTTTTTAAAAAGAAATAACTGTTTGCTAAGCCTATACTCTCAGAATAAAGCAGTGTCATGAGTTTGCTTTGATTCCAGAGAGATAGTAGCACTTGATTAAACTAGGGATGTAACTGATGGTGATTTTACTGGATATCGGATATCTGAAGCTCCTTTGGTTGCCATATACTGATATCCGGCACTAAGCATGCATTTAGTTATCAAGTGTTTTTTTAATTTTTTTATATAATGACATCAGAACAATAAATTAAATTGGTTTTACAACTCATTAAAATATTCTTTAGTAACCATCTCTTTACATATATGTACATAAAAAATGTTACTTAAAATGTAAAAAGTTAAAATATTCTTTTTATGTGTGGACTACTGGCAGAAGCAGGTAAATTTTAACCATGACACTTTTATTAATGTATCTATAATTGCAGATTATTTTCACAAAGAAAGGCATACTTTTTTTATTTATTTAAGAATAAAATATCTATTGATAAGAATACTTATGATAGATGAATTAATTTTTTCCAAACATAGGTTTAATGCCTTTTTTTCTGTTTTAATAATTTAATATTTAATTTTCATTAAGTCATTTTTAGTTTTATTTTAAGTTAAATTACTTTTAGAGATTGATACTAAAAAGCGAATCTCTTTTAAATATTTATGATACTAAAAAGTGAATCTTTTAAATATTTATAGTATTATCATGCTTTCTTTTGTAGTTGTATACAGGTATGAAACAGAATATTCAGGTTATGCATTGAATTTCTTTAATTGAAAATAATATTTTTTAAACTTCCAGTTAAACAATTTAACAGATCTATTTTTGTTTTTTATCTTCTAAAATATATGAGCATTTCTTCACAGTACAAAAATTCATATGGCACTATAAGGGTGAAAAGGGTGAGGGGGGCTGAAATTCATAAAATCTTTCAAACATTACTTTCCAAATTTTAAGACAATTTCACTTTTTTACTCTTTATTTCGACATGCAACAGACACACACAAAAGAAAGATTATAGTTCTTTATGTACGGAGTGATAATCATACACTGCAGTAGTAACTAGAATGATAATCATACACAATGCTGTAGTAGTAACTAAAACAACTATTTTAAACTAATAAAATACCATGTTATAACATGGCTGTCTGTACAAGCAGCCATGTTATAATTTTCACTAATAAATATTTCAAAAAAGTTCATTTTAAATGTACATTTTTTCAGTAGACTTAACTTAAAAATCAATTAAAACTTGCAGAAAATCATAAGTGAATTTAAATAACTAAATTAAAAAATAAATATGTAAAATAAGGGTTAATTTTTAATCATTAGGTATTGGAGACTTCAATAAAGGAATGCTCCGTAAAAGATAGTCATTTACAAAAAGGATGAAGATTAAAAATTTCTCCCTGCCTTGTAATAAATTGTCTTCAAGAATTAATGAAGTTTTTTGTTAATTATCGGATTTCTGAGAGCAAATTAAAATATGGATCTGAGAAGCTCCATGGGGAGAGAGTGTAAAATTACATTATTTGTGGGATTACCGTGAGAGAAACTGCATATACTGAATGTACATATTTTTCAAATGGTACTCTCTACACAGTGCTTATAATTAAACTTCCCTATAAACAGCAGTCTATAGCTGAAAAGGATGAGAAGATCATCTCCAAATTTGCACATGGACACTACATGAGATGTTCTTAGGTTTTTTTATTTTTAGCCCTAGGGTGCTATTTAGCTCAGTCCCAGAATTTTATCTACGCAATCTTGTAGACAGGTTTTATAGATATGAACTGTCATGGTCAAGATATTTCCAAATGTGTTTACCAGATAACATTGGGGGGGGGGCATTTATAAAATGTAAGTCGTGCAAGGTTTGCAATTTTTTATAATTGATTGCTAAGTTTGGTACCAAAAAGCAACAATTTATTATAAATGTATTACGAGTATAGTTAGAAAATGCCTGGCGAAGATTGTAAAATTTGGTAGGCAATTTTAATATAAATTTCAATTCCAAAGAAGTGTTTCATACAAGGCCGTACCCCCCCCCCCCCCACCCCCCCCCCCTCCAAAAAAAAAAAAATTCTGGGTACGGCCCTAATTTCATGGAACTAGGAAGGAAAACATGCATGCATATATTGATACGCTTTCTAAACAGTTTTTAAAATGGTAGAGGATAGTTGAATTGTGCTTGGCAAAGGTTGCAAAACAGGTTTAGTAGGTGTTTTTAAGATAGATTTCGGTTCCAAAGATGCATTTTATTTAACAAGAAAGGCGAACACGGCACACTCATGAATTATGATGCCTATTCCAAACAGTATTTAATATGGTGAAGTATAGTTGGAATAAGCTTGGTGATGTGATGATAGTAAAACAGTTTTAGTATGCGATTTTAATATAGATTTCGATTCCAAAGATGTGTTTTATGGTACAAGAAAGAGTTGATTCCTACTTTAACATTCTCACTCTCACCAACCTAAAAAATCGTCCACTTTGGCGAGCTTTGCAGTCGTGGGTATCTGGGGAGTTATGCACAAGTTTCAATGTTTCCCAAAAAAAACTAGATGAAAACTAAAGTAAGCAAATTAACGATAAACACAGCGGTTAAGGAATTTGGATTCACTTAATTATTAAAACTTCATTAATTGCCAACCCAAAATAAATGAATAAGTAATGGAATGCTGTACTTGCATGTTGTACCAAATCGCCACATAAACAGCCGTTGACACAAGGGGTCCAGACCCCTCCCAAAAGAGTTGTCAATTTTTCTTCGTTAAATTTCATGCGATTTTTGACTTTTAAATATGTTAGAAGACATCAAATTCTTGTTTTCAGCAAGATAGTTTTATTTAAGAGAGATAAATAAAAACACGAAGGGGTTATGATAAAAATATTTAAAAAACCGCATTTTTTCAGGTCGTTGGTGTCACAGCTTTATAAGGGTTGGACCCCTCCAAGAGAAAGTCCTGTGTGTGCCACTGCACATAAATACAAAAAATCATTGTGGTAACTGCATATGTTTAATTATCGCCACCGTGGCAAGAGTCTGGGTGTTAAAATAGGAATCAACCCAAGAAAGATGAACACTGTACACTCATGGATTATGATGCGCATTCGAAACAATATTTAAAATGGTGGAGTATAGTTGGAATATGCTTGGCGAAGATTGTAAAATAGTTTAGTAGGCGATTTTAAGATAGATTTTGATTTCAAAGATGTGCTTTATGGAACAAGGAAGAAAAACAGGGATGATGCATAAATTTTGATACTCTCTTAATATGTAGCACTTTAGTGCGTATATAAAATCTGAAAGTGTTTCGAATTTTCTTACCTTTTTGGTTTTTTGAGTTCAGAAATGTTCATTAAGTGGCACTTAGCAGCATAAAATCAGCTCTAAATATGAGCCTAACTAGTTATAAATGTGCCCAAAAACTACTGAACAAATGTTGAAATTGCGTGTTTATTTTGAATAGCCCATTTCAAATGTTAAATTTTCTGTTTTTTTTCATGCTTAATCACAACTTGAACATTTTTTAATTCGAGCTTTTTAATCAAAATTCCCTAAGCACTTTTCATGTATAGTCTATAAAAGAAATTTGGTTACTATCCGTTCACCCGATTTAGTGGTAGAACCCTGTTTATAGGGGTAGTTATATATCCCTCTGTTTTATGTATCACTTTATCAAGAATGTTCCAATATAATTTTCCATTCTCTCCCATGTATATTATAGACAGTACTTTAGTAGTATATAGCTGGATATCTGGTAGAGAAGTCGGATATCCGGTAGTTATGATTCGGATAATGAAAAATCAGCCGGATACCGAATACTTGCCAGATATCTGTTACATCCCTAGACTAAACCAAAATTTGAGCATTGTGTGTCAGTATCAGATTTTGTGATATTTTTGAAATGTGGTAAAATATTTCAATTTTGTAAATTCTTTCTATAGTTTGAAAATTAAAACTGCCTGAACTTAACAAAAATATATTAACAGATTTAGGGAGTTTAACCTCAAGAACACGTTAATGATGACAGTGATAAATATGTAAACTGATAAAATTGAAAACTGTTTTATCTTGCCACCAAAATAAGTAGATAAGTATGTATGTATGATTATTTCTTTAAAAAAATGTATCTTTTACATTTATATTAAGCTAAATTTTCCACTTGACTTTTTTAAATTCTCCATTTAATTGAAGATTACAAATTCATTAAAGTACAAATTAATAAAGAACTGAGAGATAGACAATGCCAATTACATTACTTTAAGTATGACAAATAGTTCAAAGTAAAGAGCTACCAAATTTAAAATACCCTATTAGAATAGACGTTAGCGTGCAGTACAATAAGAAAGAAAAGACAATAGGAGCCAACATCAATGGAAGTAATTAAAACAGCTTTTCAGAAAAGAAACATTTTGGGTGTTACATTTCCTGTGAAAGAATACACTGCAAGCCACCCCTTGCCAACATTTTGCAATTTTAAACAATGACTTTCCTTGTGTTTTTATTACAATTTTGCAGTGGAATATATAATTAAAGAATCGAGGTCAGCCCAGACATGGTGTTTTGAGTCAATCCAAATGTATTTTCATCTAGTTGAAATCCGAATGATGCCACAAGATTTCCTCAAGAAACATACTGACAGCTGCTTCAGACTTGTCCTTTATGTCGAACTTTAATAATCTAACCCTTAAAGCCCTGTTCAGATTACAGTCACTATTGACATTAACTGCAGTAATAAATATTTAGTTGACCTTTCACATTTGACTGAAAATATCTAATATTTCGTCAATGGTATCGCTGTTAGAAAATGAAACAAATACCTGTAAGTGTTAAAGCTGGATTGCCGCCATCCTTAGAACTAGGGTTGCCAGGTCGCCCAACCCAATAGCCGGACAGACCCGCCCGTTTGGCCGGACATTTGGGTCAAAAGGCCGGACAGCCTACACTATGGAAGATTTTGTCTCAGTATGAATAGGTACGACACAAAAATTGCATGTAAAATCGAGCTTTTTCGATAGTTACCACGAATCTTGTTCAATTCTAATGAAATATCAATAGCATCGAATGCCCAATCAGCTCAAGTTCTTTATGACTCATCCGCCAAAGTCACCCGTCCAAAGCCGGACACCGTTCCGTTTGGCCGGACACGCGATCGAAAAGCCTAACTAGGTCCGGCTTTATCCGGACGCCTGGCAACGCTACTTAGAACACATTTAAAAGTTAAGAATTGAATCCTGATTACATTATTTTTTTTACAAATGTTTTAATTCATTTTTAGTTAATTGACCATATATACCATAAAAAATTCTGAGTATGTAAACTGAAAACATTTATGACATCGATATTAATTATGCCATAGTAATAGCAGGTTTATTCCTACATTTTCCCCCTTCAAACAACCCCAAAATGTAGGGGGGTGGGGGTAAATTTAAATACTGGTAGAATCTTGTATGGCGATTATATTATTAAAAGGTTTATTTATTTTTTTAATAAATGGTTTTCTTTCGTATAGCGATACTGTGCATTCAGTTACATTTAAAGTTATTCGATTTATTTATACTAGGCCTCTGTCTTGGAAACTTCCTGCCCACCATTTTGTGGGTGAAACCTTAGCGGTGTTACCCGATTCTGTTTCCCCCATTGATTAAGCGTTGTTGACACCTACAATTTTTTTGTACCTCTATCTTGAGCTCTCTTTTCGCAACTAATGTTAGTAGTGTAAAAGCTATGAAATTATTTCTGCTAGAAGCGAAAGTTCTTGCGTGATGGCTTTTTTAACTTTTCCATATAATTAAAAAAAATAAAAGGTATATGGATTTACAACTAGCTACAGACTTTTTGGGAGTGATAGTAGTAATTTTAAACAGCACTTCTTATTGAAAGAAAAATTTGAAAGGGGGGGGGGATGTTTCAGGGAGCTACAACTGCATTTCTTCTCATGAATTGACTTTTTTTTTTGGGGGGGGGAGGGGGGCTTATTTTATAATTAAAAAATGTATATGTAGGTAGAACATATCTACTTATTGCTAATTTTAAATTCCTTATTCATAATGTAGAACCTACTGCATAAGTGATTAATATATTGAATTGGCAAAAAAATAATTGTTTTCCATCGATGCAGACAAAATTCGGATTTGTTGCGGCCACTTCACAAGATTACAATTTATTAAAACAGCCCCTTCACATAAATACAGTTGATTGAAACGACCCTTTATTGGCATTTTACCCTACATTTTAACTGTTTATGTAAATTATTTTAACAGAAAAAGTGAAATACAAAAGTTGGTGTGAAAATTCACAAAGATAGGTGTTGAAAATTCATTAAAATGGGAGCAAAAAATTCCTGGATTGACCTCGGTTTTCCTTCATAAAAATGAAACAAGTTTTTAACTAAAACAAGCTGTCCTAAACATAGGACTCTGTTACATTTTAAAGGGAGGACGTTGTTCAAAATGTCCTAAGATTGATTTGAGATCACGTAGGATATGTGAAAGAACATTTTAGCCCCTTAAGGTTATCAGGGTGTCTACCACTCCGGAAAGTCTGGAAAAAACCGAGAAATTGGATAATGGGTCCGAAAAATTCACCAAAAGAATCAATTTTTTTTTTTTTTTTCCGTTTTTTACTCTTTCTCTCTAATTGTCAGACTCGAAATCGTAAGCAACTGCAACACATTTTTCGGACCTCAAAAGCATCAAGCGATGTGTCTGTATGAGGTGGGAAAAATATGGGCTCATCGATTGTGACGGGAGGGTAAAAGACAATTAGCTTACTTGGTAACTATCACTTAGGACCATATTTCCAATAACAGTTAGTTAATTCTATCAGAAAGTGCGTTCTTCTGTTTCTCAATTGATGAAAGCCTAATCCTGTATACTTCAGTTAACATTGGTTTCAAGAAGTACAAAATATGCAAATATAAAGACAAGGGAGGGGGCATTGTGCGATTTCCCAAAGTAAATTGCATTGGTCAGGAATTTTTTTCCCGGGGCCTCCCAAAAACCTGGAAAAAGTCGGGAAATTGACTTTCAGAAATTCGGTAGACACCCTGGTTATGAATTTTGGAAAATGCTATATAACCCTGCACCAATGTTAAAGAACTAGTGTATGTGCCAAATTTCGTAGTCCAATATATACTCGCTAACATTTTGAAAAAAAAGAAAAACTTATTAATAAATAATATTTAAAAAGAAACAACAATTTCTAAGAGTTTAACAAATTTAAATCTGCACACTAACATGATCATGCACACACACAAATATGTATAATGTGAGAGACTAAGTACTAAAATCAATATATTCAAGATAGCAAAAGATTCTAAGATAGTAAAATGATCAAAAAGTAAGAACTCCCACAAACCATATAAATTACAAGAAAACAACACAAAAGACTAAACTATGTTTTCATAGTGCTTTTAAAGCGCCAACCATCACATCGCGTTCAGCAATAAATGAGATTAAAAATATGGAGTGACTCCACTCGACTTTCCGAACACTTGATATTTACCAAGCGTTTAAATAAATTTAATTCAACTCAACGGGAATCTAGTATTCATGCGCTAGTGTACTAAAAATGATTCGAGTGTTTAGGCCGCAATGTAACGTGTGTGACGAGAGTACACACACAGTAGTGCGTACACACACAGTAGGCCGAATGTAACGTGTATAAGAATACTTTTTTGCAGCCCTGTAAAACTGTTGGGCATATAGCCGCTAAAATTTATGCAGTATGTAAGACAGGAGGGCGATTCCACTGTAACGTGTGTGACATATTTTCACTGTTTTTTTGTTTTTAAAAATTCTTTTTCATAAGCTCAGCATTTAAATACGAAATCTCAATTTAAATCAGCTTATTTTGGATTCTATTATAAAACAATTCTATGCACAATATAACCCTCTAAAAAAATTTCTGTCGTCCATAAGTTGTTACACACGTTACAAGTTATATAAAACTAAAGATTAATTATAAAGTGTTTTAGATAGTTGTATTGTACGTAGGACAGTTTTATATAAAAAAGGTCCAAAATAAGATATAATTAATTGATACTTCATCTTTTAATGCTGACTCAATGAAAAAGAACATTAAAAATGTGTCACACACGTTACGGTGGAATCGCCCTGTATATATGCAGACCTAATTTGATGTCAATCGAATAGACGCTGACTCACTTTGAATGATTATAATGTAAAAGAACACTCATTTGTCGCCCTGTCAAAAAGAATACACAGTCCTATACACCACAAAATCCATACGTGTGTGACGGTGATCTATAATATACGTTCCCAATTAGAAGTTCGAATGTACCACATTTAGACACTAGCTCATTTTAAATGATTTGCGTCCATAGGCAGTAATGTATACGAATTATTTTTTGCAATCCCGTGAACAAATTAACTCTACACACTCCAAAATCTATGCAGGCCATGTGACCGTGGCATAGAATTAGGGTTACCAACTTTTATTCATGAATTTGCGAGAAAAACAATTAAAACCAAATTTAATTTTTACATTTTAAATAGTTTTATCGAATATTATGTTTTCCTGTGGCATAATTATACATGTAACATAGTTAACAAAAATTAAAACAATCGGGAAAACTAATGAAAAATTAACAATAATTACTACGGAGTCATTAGGTCCCGCACATGCTTTTCGCGGGACGTGTCCTCTAAAGTCCTAAAAACGGAACATTCTGGTCCTCACGAAACGGTTGGCAACCTTATTTATATTTACACATCTAATATAATTACACATCTCAAACGAATGCACCCTTTAGGAGTTACCGTGTTCACTCACATACATACATCTAGCGTTGCCAGGCGTCCGGATAAAGCCGGACATAGTTAGGCTTTTTGATTGCGTGTCCGGCCAAACTGAACGGTGTCCGGCTTTTGTTAGGCTTTTTACTGGTGACTTTGGCTGAGTAGTAATAAAGTACTTGAATTGATTTGGAATTCGATGTTATTTATATTTCGTTAGAATTTAACAAGATTCATGGTAATAATCAAAAAAGCTTGATTTGACATACAATTTTTTTGTCGTACCTATTAATACTGAGACAAAATCCTCAATATTGTAAGCTGTCCGGCCTTTTTACCCAAATGTCCGGCCAATTTGGCTGGTCTGTCCGGCTATTTGGTTTAGCGACCTGGCAACCCTACATACATCACACAAAAATCTGGAGTGACTCCCCTCGACTTTCCGAACACTCGGGCGGCCGAGAAAATCTTGATCTAGACCTAGAGCATAAAAAGGCGCTCTTTTAACGTTTGCATGGCGGCACCACGTACTGTTGAGCCACCCCTGCGAACACTTGATATTTATCAAGCGTTTAAATAAATTTCATTCAACTGAATCGGATCTAGTGTTCAAGCTCTAGTGCACCTACATTGATTTGAATGTGTAGGCCGCAATATAAAAGAATACTTTTTTGTAGCCCTTTAAAAACTGGTTCGTACATTCTCTATGATTAATACAGTATGTAAGACAGAGACCTATAATATGCGTACCTAATTTGATGTTAACCATTTAGACCCTGGCTAGATGCACCATTTCGACACTAGCTCACTAAATGATTCGTGTCCTTAGACCGTAACATATAATTGCTTTTTGCAAGCCCGTCAACATACTATCAGCTCTACACACACCAAAATCTATGCACGTTATGTGACTGACCTATAATACTCATACTTAACTTGAGCTCAGTTGAATTCACCCTACAAACACTAGCTCACTTTGAAGAATTTCCGTCCATATTCTATAATGTAAAAGAACACTCGTTTCTTGTCAAAAAATTACAAGTCGTATACACAACAAAATCTATACATGTCGTGTGATGGTGACCTATAATATACATACCCAATGTGAACTTCTTCGAATGTACCATTTAGACTCTAGCTCATTTTAAATGATTTGCGTCCATAGGCCGTAATGTATAAGAATTATTTTTTGCAATCCTATGAACAAACTATCAACTCTACACAGACAAAAATCTATGCAGGTCATGTGTCCGTGATCTTTTATATACATGAGTAATTTGTACTCGATCGAATTCACGTCCATTGGACATACAACTTAATGTAAAAAATATTTTTAGTAGCCCTGTAAAAAAACTATAATTCCTATACACACCAAAATCAATATTGCGACGGTGGTTTATAGCATATATACCAAATTTGAGCTCAAGCAAATGCACCTTTTAGGAGCTATCTTGTACACACACATACATACATCTCGTAAAATTGCATAAAGCAATTCAGAAGACCTCAAAATTTGTAAATACCAAAGCAGTACCCAGGGGTTCCTATCCCTCCCCGAAATTTAAAATGTTAACAAAATAACAATGATGAAGACATTTTGAGAAAAATTGATCCTATTTTACCGTTTGGTCCCGCTCCGAAATTTTCGGACCCTCACCGAAATTTTTTTTTCTGGGTACGGGCCTGCTCTAGATCCCTCTTTACACGAAAGATACGTTCCGTGTTGTACGGGTCCTGAGCTGTGCTCCACCTGGAGTGTAAACCACGCTGTTCAACCTCTGCACACCTTATTTAAGCAATTTATTTCACTTAAACACTGCTTACTTGATACTACGTATGCACCAGAGATAACTGATATGCACTTCCTCCAAATTAAATCGCATTTAAATTCGCAGATTTATTTTAATAAAATGTTTCCTTTCTCAAGTTGAAATAGAATAAAATTAGTTCTTTCCGATATTTTTAATGTACACCTCAATTTAGAAAAGGCAGACGATTTTACGCCAAATTAGGCGATGGACTGTGCTTAAATCTGCTGAGATTTCGGAGATAATCTAAAAAAGTTGTATTATCACTATAAATGCAAATTTGTGACGCCCTGTAAAAGACCTTTTGAAGGTTTTTCCATTGTTTAACTGAAGAGTAAACTATAAACATCTTTATAGGGGAGACTAAGGGGCTAATGGGACAAAGCAGTCTGTGTGCAAAATAAAATATTTCTATGAAAAGTTAGTATACCACAGAATAGGTACTGTAATGCTACAGTACTTCTTTTATATTGCGGAACAACTGATCAGTGACACCGCTGTTTCAGTCACACCTCTTAGAACAACTGATCACCCATTAAGTATTAAGCCTGAGAACATCGTTGTTTCTAGCACATCAAAGTAATTTTAATTTTTATATTTAGTTGCATTTTTTAATGATTTAAAATAACTTTTAATTAATAGAAAGATTCTTTAAGATAACAGATATCGTATAGATTATGATAATATAAATCACGCATTGTGTGAATCACACACTGATAAAACATGTTGTTTTCAATTCTTGAGATTTTTGAATTCTTTCATTGTGGGATCTTCATGGGACTGTTCATATGGGGACTATTGGGATTGTAAACCAGTTGTTATTATATAAAAAATCCTGTTTTAGTTGTAAATCACGAGCAGAAGTTGTTAAATATAAATTAGGCCGATAATTTAATTAATTTCGGCCTAATACAAATTAATTAGCCTAACAATGTGAACTGTGTAAAATTTCAGACAGTTCTGTAGACAGTAGCATGCCTACAGAACTCATCAACTGAGTTTAATGGTGCAATATCCAAGAAATGCTCAAAAAAAAAAAAAAAAAAAAAAAAATCGGTGACTGTTCTAATTAAATTTGCAGGAAAGCGAAAAGTGAGTCGGTATCATTAGTGAGATTAGTAATGAGGAAATGCTTGTGAACTACTTAAGGAAAAAAACTGACTGTTTTAAATTCATATATCCAGAAAAAGAGATAAGCATTGGACTGATATTGCTGAAATCGTGTCGAAATTGCTACTGGGACAATGACAGAAATGGATTTTTTACTTTTTATTTTTATTAATAGGTCTTTAAAAACACATAAAGCATTTTTGGGTAATCACATGTGCACGCTTTAATTTAGTATAATTAAAAAAAATATATATGCATAGTTTTTCTCTTCACATCTTAAATTAAAAAAGTGCCACATTAGCGCCCGGTCTCACCTCTTTTGTGCTTGAAATGAATTAATGTTTCTCAACTTCCATAGATCGTAATGCATTCGAATTCTTTTGAGTGTTCCTGTAAATCTAATAATAGTACAGACTATTTTTGATGAAGAGCATTATTTAGCGAATCTTAATAACGTATATATAAACTTTGTTTCCTTTCAAATAACTGAACATCATCTCTGAAGTCGCCAATATTGACGATTTTTGGCACAACATTTGAGGGAGGCACACGATCGTCGTCAGACCATAAGCTAACATTCTATAGTTAAATAGCATTTTACTGTAAATGAATGTCTGTTTCTAAACTGCCATTACCGAAATGTATTGGAATAATGTTCCTTTAAAAGAACTATTAATGATTCCGACACTATTTTCGATGGAGAGCTTTACCTTGTAATCTTTAATAACGTGTATCAATTTTGTTTCATTTCAAATAGCCGAATATCTCCAAAATACGCTTTAAAGAGTGACTGTCCATAGAGGGTAATGTATTGGAAATCTTTTGAGTGCTCCTGTAGGAGAAATAAATGCTGCATACACTATTTTTAATAGAGTACAGTACAGTACAGTACATAGGAATAACATGTATAATTTTCGTAGTAGTCGATGCATATTTACTGGAGTGAGGCCCCACCAGTGGCATAGTGCTATCGCTTTGAACTGGGAGACGGAAGGTGCCTGGTTCGAAATCAGGTCGCTTCCGCGGATCTAACCGTTTGAAGTTTTCCGTGGTTTTCTCCGAAACTTCGCGTAAATACGGGTTAGGACACTTACAAAGTCCCTTAGAAATCCCAGCCCCGTCCCGGATCCCTAGCGTAGATAATTGGCCGTAACCATAACCCACATTTCCATTTACGGGAATTAGAGCACTGACGGACAGAGACAGGCAAACCGAAATCAATAAACACTCCTCTAAAAAAATGTAGTAGACAATAAATTGTAACATCCATGTTAAATCACAATATAAGTAAAAGAAAAATATTTATAAAAGCAAATACCTATGGAAAAGAAACAATATACATGTACAGCTGCGAAAAAAAAAAAAAAAAAAAGGCCCACTTGTATTTTTTTCGGCCGTCGTTCGTCGTACAACCAAGTTACAGATACCAAACGTTTACGATTGACGTACACTTTAATTTGCTATGCATAAAAATTGCATAAGGGGCCATCTACATATTAAAATTCGCACCAACTTATTTTTCCCAATAGGAACCCCTAGATTTCACTTCATATTTCAAAAATTTAGCTCATTTTAACCCCGGATACCCATTTTCAATAAATTTGAATTGAAAATGGGTGAGTTATGAGCTTCCAAAATCTCCCTCCCCATGTGTTAAAAAATATTTTTTCATACTTCAATTCATATGTCATATAATATTGATAATAAGAAGCTGATTTTTATTCGTACCATTAGAACTAAACGACCCAACCCAAACATAATTTAATGTTATGATTTTTAATAAAATATCAATATGAATTATTAAATTAATATTAAAAAAAATCTATGACTAGCGATCTAGCCAAATTTCGATGGAAATAAATGCAGAAAGTAATATTACATGGCTGTGCAAAATTTCAGTTTTTACGTTCAGTAGTTTAATTTATATTAAATAAAATTTGTTATTTTCATGAGTAAGGGGACCATATATAAATTTATTAAGTGGCAATTTTTTGAAAATTGCTTAAAATAAACGCAAATTAGATTTATTTTGTGCAAAAACACAGTAAAAGATAGCGGTATTAAAAAATATAAAATTTTGAAGCAAATAAAATAGAGGGTGTTACAGTTTGATGGTGATTCTATAAAGCGTCTGTTGTTGCGTCCGTTACCATATTCCCCCAAATAAAATATTTTCCAGATATAGAATTAGATGCAGCAGATTTATGTCTTCAAATACAACTTCCTATTTTTGAAAAACTGACATCCTCAACATTCCAGGCATGAATTTGACCTTTTTTTTTTAATATTGGAAACATTAGGTCTTTGGACTTCACCATATTTTACCAAACATAAAAAAAAAAATAAAATAAAAATAAAAATCAATATCACATTTTTTTGGGTCCAAATTTTCATCTGACTATAAATTAAAATACAATCAAAAGTCTTGTAATCTTTAATAACCTTGTAATCTTTAATAACGTGTACCTTGTAATCTTTAATAACGTGTATAAATTTTGTTTCATTTCAAATAGCCGAATATCTCCAAAATACGCTTTAACAGGGTGTCTACCATCATGCAAAGGTCACGAAAGTCACGGAAAAGTCAAGAAATGGGGAAAAGGTCACGAAAGTCAAGAAAAGGTCAAGAAATGAAGCACTAGGTCACGATTTGCGACTCAACTACGCTTTTTCCATTTCATTCAAATTCTTAGTTTCTAGTTTTTTGTGACAGACAAAATTTAACAGTTTTTCATGTGTTTATTTTATAGGAAAGCATTAAAATACTGTTCGTTTGCTATTTATAAAATTCATATAAAATGTCATTTACATGTTATTTAGCAGAAATCATCAAAAATGATGTCTGCCAAATAGTTGTATAATGAACTGACAATAGTTCAATATGTCGAGTGCGTGTTGTTTTACACCTTGGGAATTTCAAAAGTTGGCAAGTATGTGTTTTCAAACCTGAGAAAAGTATATCAGTTATCCACCTTCTCGCCTCAAAAAAAAAGTTAAAATTAAGATTATTTAAGAGTAATTTTTTTTTCTCCCTTCATTCCCTGTCAAATTCAGTGTTTTGATTATTTTCCACATTTTCTTTTTTAAAAGCAATAACTTGGATTCCACTTAAAATTATAATTATCGCTGATCTCCATGTTTCATAGCTAATAACTTCAATTTCCCAAAAGTTTTGACATATTATAGACTTTCATAAGTTCTGTGTTACCATAGATGTAAAAAGATTTACAATGTACAAGCTACATACATGTTTACAAAATAGCAATTGGTCCAAGTTAACTGAAAGCAAACGGCTGATCAGTGAAAAAGTTGGGGGGGGGGGGAACGCTTTAAAAATGGGCAGGGAAAAGAAAAACTCGAAGAATTTTGTAATTCATTGTTAAAATCAAAATCAGTTGTATATTTTTCTGCAAAATTTCCACCAATTCTAGAACGCCGGATAGAACATATTCTGCATCCCTGCCACGATGTATTTTTGATATTAGAGTTTCGTATTTGTTATGGTCAAGAAATCAAGCTTACTTTTTGTGGTAGACACCCTGTTTAAAGAGTGACTGTCCATAGAGGGTAATGTATTGGAAATCTTTTGAGTGCATCTTATCGCAATGTGCAAGAATATTGCACATTGCGATAATATTAAATGAAGAAAGTGAAATAATAAACAGAGTGATAATATTGGGTCGACCAAAAAGTAATTGCGTTTTTTACATGAAATTCAAACAAATTGTCAATCACGAAACCATTCTTCAAGTTCGGCAGTAGCTGAGTAACATTCATGCAGTAGGGATGGACGCGAGACGATTTTTTGCTAGACGAGACAGAGATTTACAGGTTTTTTGCGAGACACACATTTTCAACATTACGATACAGGGATTTTGCAAGACGAGACAAAGCTTTTAGGCTGTTTTGCGAGACGCCTATTTTTCGTCTCGCGGCCATCCCTAAAAAGCAGCCTCTCACTCCTGCCAACATTTCACCTGTCAAAGAGAACCATCAAGGGAAATACTCAATAACAATTTCAAAATTAGAAAGATTTTCAAAGTCGTGAGCACTCGTTTTGCATTTTTCCTCTAAATCATGTGTATGAACCAAAGGAAATTATGAACTCACGGGTCATTTGGACCACAGACTAAATATTCTAATTTCTACCCTTAATATTCTCAGTACAAACAACTTTTAAGAGATGGGAACAATATTTTCCTTGAAAAAAATATTTATTTCTTTTAACTCTCGCGAGCGAAATGACTGAAAGGCGAAAAGTTCGGAACCTACAAATAGCGTTTTTCAATTTGCAGAAAGTCCCCCAAACACGCGCAAAAATGAATTCGCAATATCTCCGGAAATTATCGTAGAAAATGGGTGAAAATTTATATTTAAGGTAATTTGAAGGTTTTCTTTCGTTAATAAAGTCAAAATACAGTGTTGCCATTGAGAAAAACGAAGTGGATGCAGAATTAAATATGAAGACGGCCCCTTATGCAAATTAAATTAATAGTAAATTAAAGTATGCGTTATTTGCAAACGAATGGTGTATATAACTTTGCTGTACGACGAACGACGGCGAAATAAAGAGCAAGTGGGCCTTTTTTTCCCCCGCAGCTGTACATAAACTGGTCAAAAAAGTAGAAAATCTGGAGAAATCCTCAAAAAGTTGTCTATCATCATAATAGAGCGTTTAGTTCCTGCTTGCAAACATGAAAGAACTTACACATGTTACGGCATATGGAACTTATTCTCTGAAGTGCATTATGCTAGAATTTTGATACAGCACGATTATCATTGGAAATTGCGTGATCAGAATTTATAGTTCTTTTACAGAGGCACACAAAATATTTTATTTATTGCAAGATTAGTATCAATTTTCAAAATTGATACTAATCTTGCAATATTTTAAATTCTTACAAAATTACATTATTCTTACAAAATTTTGGATTTTTATTGCTGGTTTGCAGTCATTTTTGGCCCCCCTTCAAATTCTGAGGGGAAGCTTGAGCTTCCAGAGCCTTTCGGTAATCAGGTTAAGCAATTTTGTACAAACATACGAGCGTTTGTACTTTCTTTACGATATATATTCTATATCGAAAAATTGGATTTATATTTTGAGATTCCTCGAATCTGCATTTATTTCCTACGATACGAGCACGATATGATCTAAAAAGTTCTTTATTACTTTCAGAGTCCATGTAAGGAAAGTATCGTAATCATGAAAAAATGAGTTTGAGATTTTGATGTATTTACGCATTTTGAGGTCTTCTGAATTCATTTATGCTACTTTCACAGTGATATATGTATGTCTTTGTATGTGAGTGAACACGTTAGCTCATAAACGGTGTATTGAATTGCGTTCAAATTTGGTATCTACATTATAGACTACCCTCGAGCGACTGGAATTGATTTTGGAGTGTATGACATGCAATTTTTTTACAGTGCTACAAAAGAGAATCCTTAGACATTATTATAGCCTAAAGACCATGGGCGCCGCCAGAATATTTCCCTTGGGGGTGTGTGTGCAAAGACTACTTAAAAGTATGGTTACGATGTTGAAAAGAACAAAAAAGCAAGGGAAAACACTGCATACAAAAATCCAGGGGGGGCAAGTGCCCCCCATGCCCTATGCTGCCGGCGATCATGCTAAGACGGAAATTCTTGAAAGAATGTGAGCGTATAAACCAGCGGTCCCCAACGGGTGTGCCGCATCCCCCCTTGCGGGCGCGAGAAAACAAGCAAAAAAGAACTAAATGTTCATTGTTGAAGAATAAAAAACTGGTGTGGCACATTGTTAAAAAGTTAAGAACCGCTCGTCTAGACGATGCATTCAAAAGTGCAAGCTGGATGAGTATATTATTGATCACAGTCACATGACCTGCGAGGATTTTGGTGTCTAGAACTCGTATTCCGTTCACAGGGTTGCAAAAAAGAATTCGCATACATTACGGCTCATGGACACAAATCCCTTAAAGTATGTTACTGTTTGAATGGTGCATTCGACTCGGTTCAAATTGCCATTGGCATCGGAAACTGCAAATTATTGGAGAGGGGGGGGGGAATAAAACATACATTCTTTCAGTAGAGTAAGGGGGAGGGATGTCCTCAAACAGTACTGTCCAGATATAAAAGTTTTATATTTCACCTTCAAAGTGCGGTGGAAGAATAAACGTAACTTACTAGGGAAAAACGGGGGCGGGCAGTCCCTTTCTTTTTTTTCTTTTTAGTTAGAGCTGTTTCTAGCGAAATTTATGGAGTATTCTCCGTTCCACCAGGACAAAATATTGGTGTGGGGGGCTTATCTGCCGGTCCCCATAGCTTGTGACGCCCTTGCAAATTGGTTATACATATTATACGTCACTATCTCACAGTCAGTACAGTTTGGTGTGTGTTTTGCATAGGGCTATGCAAAAGAATTCTTATGCGTACATTACAGACTATGGACGCAAATTCTTGAAAGAGTGTATGGTGCATTCGATAGAGCTGAAATCAGGTATTCATATTATAGGTCACTGTTTTGCTTACCGTATAGACTTCGGTATGTGTAGGGCTTGCACTTTCTTACAGGGCTGCAGAAAAGTATTCTCATACAGTGAGTCTGACTACTGTTGTGGGGGCAAGGTTGGATCCATGGGCAAGAGGCTCGCGCCCTCGCGAGAGAAATAAATTTACATTAGGTACAATGGCTTTTTGATGATAATGACCTATTTCATACAGTTCTGGATTGGTATTCAAACGTTTCGCCACCGTCGTCCCCCCCCCCCCCTTTGCAAATAATTCTGATTCCGTCTTTGTGTGGAGGAGATGATGAATCTGCTTGTTTTACGCAAATCTTGTTTATATGCTTATCTTGTGGTTCTCTCAATAGACATAAGTAATTCTGAACACCGCTGTATGTTTCTCTGTGTGCATACATATTATAAACCACCGTCGAAGACCGGTATTGATTTTGATGTGATAGGACTTACAGTTTTTCTACAGGGCTACGACAAAGATTTCTTTTATATTATGGCCTATGGGGAGAAATTATTTAAAATGCGCTAGCGTTTAAAGGGTACATTCGATTGAGATCAAATTGGGTATACATGTTATAAACCACCATCTTAAGATCGGTATTCATTTTGATGTGTAGAGGATTTATAGTTTTTCTACAGGGCTACGACAAATATTTCTTTTACATTATGGCATATGGGGAGAATTATTGAAAGTGCGCTATCGTTTAAACGGCGCATTCGATTGAGCTTCAGTTTGGTATATATGTTTGGATTATTTATCGATTAAAATTTATTTAAATGCTTGGTAATGATCTTAATCGTAAGTGTTCGGAAAGTCGAGTGAAGTCACTCCAGATTTTTTGAAATACGTTTTTACAGACAAAATATTAGACAGTGTTTGACAATTTTTAACAAATCCCCTCCACAGAAAATTTCTGGTTGCGCCCCTGCCATAAATATAAATGGATTACCACGAAATTTATATGTGCTATTCCTATGAATTCATATCTGCAAACTTGTACGGTTTTTCCGGAAGATTGACCACCACTATTTTCTATTTTTTTCTTTTATTATGCATTAAAAATTTTGATTTATTTTAATATCGAATTATTGGAAAAAAATAGTGGTGAATAATCCACTTGAAAAACCGTACAAGTTGACAGCTATGTGCATTGATTGTACCATGTACCCTATTGAAAATGGTGTTTATTGGCGTTTATAGTTCTTTCATACGAGCACCCAAAATAATTCCAATATATTACGCCCTGGGCATTCTTTAAAGTGCATTTTAGAGATATTTGGTGATTTCAAACCAAACAAAATTAATATATGTTTATAAGAAAATTGCAAAATAAATTCTCCATCGAAAATAGTGTTCGTAGCATTTACAGTTCTACAAAACTCTCAAATGAATTACAATACATTACAGTTTACAGCAGTTTTAAAGGCAGTAACCCATTTCAAGCACAATATAGTAAATATATAAACGTTTATAGGAATTATAACTAGCCTTTTAAAAGATTAAAATAACAAAATTATTATATAGGATCTTTCAGAATTACATTTATAGTAATATACAGCTTTTTGGGGGTTTATTTCTAAAGTCTCACGAAATTTAATGACAGTATCCCGATAAATTTTATGTATTTAGTGTAAAATTTTTGGTTTGGAAAGGGTTTCATAATCGATGCGTTTGGCTTGATTTATCTTTCTTGTTGCTCGATGTTATTAAAAAGTGAGGTTTTTTTTTCTTCTATTTAAAATTATTATAAACATGAGGATGACACAACTGCATTATTTTGTGATGAAACAAAGAAAAGAAAATATTACTAAGAAATGTTATAGCTTTAGCATCGCTGCCTACCTCCAGAGTTTTCCGGGAGACTTCCGAATTTTAAAACTATCTCCCGAAGCCGAACTCCCGAAAAAATGTATAAATATCCCGAATTTTTCAAAAAACATCGCATGATTTAACTACAGTTTTTGGTGAAATCTTCCTTAACTCGTTGAACGCTGAATGCAGTCATCTGCGCCATTTTGCGGCATTCACATGCTTTACAGCCTAATTTACGCCATTTTGTCGAAATTGCAGATAATGTCATCGCTGCGTCAATTTGCCGGGGGGCGGATGGAGATATTCATCGCCAATTGAGGATTTTTTTTTCCTTCTTCCAGCGATTTGCGAAAATGTACCGTTTTGTTTATTTTGCAGATAGTTGATTTCTTCTTTCTTTATATTTGTAGATTGAGACGAATTGCGTTATTTTTTTATCCAGTGAAATTGGCAGGAAAAAGTCCGGTAGTATAAAGCTGTGTCATCGTCCTAATTTCAATCTTTTTCCATCCACCGTGATAATGAATATTTTTCCTTTAGTCAAATCTGCAATGCTGTAATAGTAAAAACTGAACCCTATTTTCAATTTATTTATTAATTGTTTTTTTTCTTTCAAGAAAATAGTTAAAAAAAAAAACTTTTATTGCACAAGGCAGGCTTCTAATATGAAAGAGACAGCAATATAAAAGATTTTAAAGTAAAAGCTGAAACAAACAATATTTTGACAAGGAAAGAAATATTTATGAAAGCAAACAAAATTGTAACTGGATTATGCTTGCTCATGCTGCCAATGGTGGACCCAAAGCTCCCCTCTACACTCCCATGCGTTTGTTTACGCTCATGCTTTCCTATGTCAAACAGTCTTCTTTTCTTACCTCCCTACCAAATAAATATTGATGATGAATTTTGAATGACCCTGCTTATAAAACTAATATCTCAAAGCCAGGGGCGTACCAAGGGGGGGGGGTTAGGGGGGTCATAACAACCCCCCCCCCCCCATGAAAAATTTCTGGCTATGCCCCTGTTCAAAGATAATAAAATTGTAATAGTGGCCTTTTTGAATGCAAGAATAAGATAATTTGTGTAACCAATTAATCTTATCCAGCACATCTCTGTATTTGTAATATTTAATATTAATGGATATTGCTTCTCTTTTTTTAAGTACCATTGTGTGTTATATTTAATGTTTACTTACTTTTATTTTCTTTTTATCTTTTAGGAAGATGTCAATTATAATCCGGTTGCAAAATTTGCCATGGTCGGCAAATTCTGTCGATATTCGCCGCTTCTTCTCTGGATTGTCTATCCCAGAAGGTGGAGTGCATATAGTTGGAGGAGAAATGGGAGATGCTTTTATTGCATTCAGTACAGATGAAGATGCCCGATTGGCTATGGAAAAAAATGGCGGAAAAATTAAAGATATGCAAATTAAACTTCTGCTCAGCAGTCGTACAGAAATGATGCGAGTTATTGAACAAGCTAGACAACAGAATATGGTCATCCCCCAACAGCATATAGTGGTACCTCAACCTACCATCATGTCGTTGCAGCAGCCCCCTAGAACCATAACTCCAACTTCTGAATCAGAACGTAGAAGAGGACGTAGTCCAAGTCCCCATCGACGTTCATCTCGAGACAGGTCACCAGTTCGAGAACGTAGGCGTAGCCCTGATGACAGACGTGGATCGAAAAGGGATCGGAGCAGAAGCCCGTCTCGGAGTAGTCGTGGTTTTAGTAGAGATTTAGATCGTCGTTCAGATCGTTTCAAAAGGGATGACAGACGTTATGATGATTCACGTTATCGAGATGAGCGGCGTAGTTCCAGGGATACTTCAGAAGAATCGAGGAAATACCTTGATGCTGACCATGTTAACAGTAGATCACAACTGCATGATACTGAAGGGTTTCGAAATACACAGACTGCATACGAACGGACATCAAATGTTGCTGCTGCTGCAGTGTATCCTTATGGAAGCCAGCCATCATCTACCTCAAGAAATTTTCCTGAAACATTCGCTCATGCACCTACAAGTACACCTGTTCAGGTGTCGCAAGCAGAAATGATGACTACCCCCAAACAAGCAGATTACCCTGGATTTGGAGATCAGAAATTTCCAATGTCTTCTGCATATCCTCATGAACAGCTACCAATCCCAGAACTGTTTAAAAATATGATTCCCCCAAAGAAAAATGAACCAGTTTCTAATGTTGGACAGCAAGCACCAAAGCCAAGACGACGTACCCGTTTCGAGCCTGAATTTCCACAACAAAGCGCGCCAAATTTCATTTCTGACTCAAAGCCTTCTATTGATAGTCAGCGAGAGGCATCTTATAATGCAGCTAGAAATACACCTGCAAGTTACTCTGAATCAAGGAGCTCCTGGCCTCATGAGCTTTTGGGAAGATCTGAAAGTACAGATTGGAACGAGAAACAAGGACAATCAAATCCTCTTATGTCTAAGAATGGAGATTTTGTGCAAGTTGTTCCGATGGATCTTGATCCATCACCTTCTGATGCAACTCCCGAAAACGACTCATATCAAGAGTCATTGCCTATAAGAAATTCTCCTGCATTTAGTAGTAATAGAGACGACGATTTAAGAAGAGATGCATTAAACAGAGATCTTAATGATAATAAAGGACAATCAATGCATGACAGAGGGTTATTTTTGCGTGGGGAAAATAGAGGATCTGTAGGTCATTCTGAAAATAGAGGATCTGTAGGCCATGCCGAAAATAGAGATTCTTCAATGCATGATAGGGGATTATTTTTGCGTGGGGAAAGCAGAGGACCTGTATCTCATGTCGAGAACAGGGGACTTCAAGGACAAGATAGAAAATTATTTTTACATGACGATAACAGAGGGCCACCTGCATCTCATGTCGAAAATAGAGGACTTCCAGTGCGTGAAAGAGAGCCAGTAATCCATAGCGAAAATAGGGGACCAACCATGCATGATAATGGTCCAGTATCGCATGTCGAGAATAGAGAATCGCCAATGCATAACAGAGGACCAGCATCGGGCAGTGAAACCAGAGGACCATCAATGCATGATAGAAGACCACTATTGCATGGCGAAAGTAGAGGACCGCTATTGCATGACAGAGGATCGCCGTCACGTGGTGAAAGTAGGGGACCATCAATGCACGATCGAAGGCCATTATCACATGATGGAAATAGGGGTCCTCCAATGCAAGACAGAAGACCAGCATCGCATAGTGAAAATAGAGAACCTCCAGTGCTCAATAGAGGACCAGTAACGCATGATCAAAACAGGGAACCATTAATTCGTGGCAACAACCAAGGACATATTCCACCTTCACTGACTGTAGAGGTTAGAGGTTTACCACCTGATGCAAGAATTGATGATATTTTAGATATCTTCAGTGGAATTCCATTACCTGCTGCAAATATCAGGATTGAAGCCAGTGATCGAGGTTTTGAAAAAGCTATTATTCGTTTTGTATCAGCTGCAGATTTTGAAGAAGCTCTCAACAGAAATCGTCGATTGATGCATGAAGGTCGTTGTGAATTAGTTCCATGTCCTGCCTCGGCTTTTGAAAATGTATCACGCCCTCTAAAACCTAAACCAAAACTAAAACCTCGTGATGAAGATTTAGTAGTTCAGTTGCGTGGTCTTCCATTTTCCTGTAAAGATGACGATGTTGTAAGATTTTTTGATGGACTTGGTATTTTAGATTTGTATGTTGAAATTGCACCTAATGGAAAAGCCTCTGGGATTGGTTTTGTTGAATTCGGATCGGATGATGATTTTCGTGCTGCACTTGCCATGAACGGAAAAATGATTGGTCATAGGTACATCACCGTATCTGTAGCTAGTAAAGAAATAATGTCTTTTGCACGTGGTGAAGACTATAATTCTGAAGCTCCTTCTGGACCCTCTAATCCAAATCCACATATTCCCATAAGCAACCACTCATCACATCCCCCAGTCAATCAAAATCGACCTCAGCAAAATCAAATAAGGCCAGGTGGCCCACCAGCCAATCAACCAAGACAGGCACCACCGCAAAGTATGCAAGGTCGGCCCCCTCCCTGTATTGCTATGAAAAATTTACCTGAAGATGTCACTAACAGAGACATTGCCGAGTTTTTGGGTCAGATGGGCATCATGCCACGTGCTGTTCATATTATGTTACGCCCCGATAAAATGCCATCAGGTGATGGTTTTGCGGAATTCGGAGGACCCCCAGATATCGATAAAGCTTTGCAGTTAAGCGGAAAGCCTATGAAGGGTAATCGTGTTTTGATCCAGCCCATTTCATTTCATGAGATGTCCGATATTTTAGGAAGGCCTAGTTCTATGCCTCCACCTTCTGCCCCAAATGCTTTACTGAGAACGCCTACAGACATTGAGAGGCCTCGACGACCATTACTACCCCAAGTTCCTGGTGAAGGACCACCCTTTAGAGAGAGACCACCACGAATGGAACCTCCAAATCGCGGCGGTCGACCGCGTATGGAACCCTTCCAAAATCGCATGGAATTAGCAAGACCCTTTGGTCCAGGACGTATGCGAGGACCATGGCCCAACCGATTATTTAATGGAGGAAATCGACCAGAGGGTAGATTTCCAAATCCACCTGCTGAACGTGGTCTAAAAGATTTTGGGTCTCCAGGTTGCGTTGTTTCAATAAACAATTTGCATTTCAAAGCCGGTCTAGAAGAACTTTTGGACTTCTTCAGAGAGTATAATTTAACAAAAGACAGCATAATTAGAAAGTATAATGAAAATGGCCAAACTACTGGAGAGGCTAGAGTAGCTTTTCAGAATCCCAGAGATGCTCAAAGAGCTGTTCGAGAACTAAATCAAAAACCTATTATGGGTCGATCTCTTGCTTTATCAGTTTTGTAGCTGACTACTGTGTAAAATCTTTTCTGTACTTTTAATTTCTCTGCTATTATGAAAACAGTCAATTTTTATAAAACATTGCAAAATATTGAGAGTCATTGATGTTTCACAATCAGAGTCTAAAAATCTTTTTTAAAGTAAGTGCTTGTATCAAAGCAACAATAACTTCTTAGTTGTGTTCGACATGCAGTACCATTCTTCATGTGTTAATAAATTGAATACTGTAAACTATTTGTACATTTCAGTTTTGTCTGTGCAAAAGTCTTCATTTTAGGTTACATTAAAAGGGAAAAAAAAAAGTTCATATTTGTCTTGTAAGTACTATTAAAAAGTATATAGTACAATTTTTTTTTTCTCTCTTCCAGTGTTCATTAAATTTCAGAAACTGTTACTTTTCGATGATAGAAATATCATCATTCAGAAATTTGCACTTAAAATACGTCATTTACACAGTCTGAAAATGTAGTTCACACTTCATGTTTGTAAATATTATTATTAATATCATTAGCATAAAAGTTGTGGTTATTCAATATTTTTGTCTTACTTAAGGCTGTTTCTTTATGTAAATCATGCAACCCATGAATAGCTTTTTAAAGTATTTAATTGCTCTAAAGACTCGGAAAAATTTAGATGTCTCTTTACAAGTTGTAGTACTGTGAACTGTAACAAACAATAAATCTGTAGGAGTTATGAAACACTCTGAAAAAAATGCTAGGCATACAAAATTTTGTAATATCTCCCTAAATAGTAACTCCTAGGCCCATTTTTTGAAGGAGATTTCTGTGCTTATGATCATCTTCTGAAAGTTACTTGAGACGTACAGCTCTACTGTTAGTGTTAGTCCATAGGTGCATTTAGTGAAGAAGCATTATTAATTTTTTCGAGTGTTTAGCATCATTGGTTTGTTTTTAAAGCTGTTCAAATATCCTGTGACGATGATCGCTTTTCGAATAGAAGAGCTATAAGTAAAGTTTTTTTTTTTTTGAGTATAGAAGAATATTTTAAAAGTACATTCTTTTTATTTATTTCTTCCAAGATCCAGATATTTAATTTTACATTTTAATTTTAAAAAAAGGAGTTTTAAAAAAATTTAATACTGAAATTGAATTCAGTAATTTGGCACACACAAAATAAATAAACTCAGTTTTAAAATACACTGCATAAAAAAGATAATTTGTAGGATTTATTATTATTATTTGCTGATTTCAGTTGGTCAACATCGGTTATAGTGAACCTCTGGGGACCATCAGATTTCGTCCACTATATCCGAATTTCAG
The DNA here is from genome assembly GCA_038373885.1 of Cheiracanthium punctorium. NCBI lineage: Eukaryota > Metazoa > Arthropoda > Arachnida > Araneae > Cheiracanthiidae > Cheiracanthium > Cheiracanthium punctorium. The sequence goes on along the minus strand of JAWZYV010000740.1, from coordinate 55,246 downwards.
TAAAACCGAAGTTTCCTCTTGGTGAAAAGAGAAACTGCATGTGAGTCAGGACTAATGGTTTGCATTCACTATATGACCGAAAGTTCACTACATCCGGAGTTGACTGAATTTTGATAAATCTTTCACAGTACCTAAATTCCTCCTCCTCTCAATATTTTCTTTAATATTTTAGGCCTCTACGCTTCCCTTTGTCTTTGAGATAGGGCAGTAGAAATTCTTTCTGTTCCCATAGATGCCTTGTAATGGCCAGCATTGCGCTATTGCATATCTGCCACAAATGCTGGGCCACAGCCAGGGCCTGACTATAACACTTGCGCCCAGGGCAGTTTTTAAAATTTGTGCCCCTGTGTATAGCTGACTCAAATTTTGTGCCTCTATATATGGGTCTAAACTCAATTTTTTGGCCTATTTCCGCATGTGTGCCCAGGGCGATTGTCCATGCTATAATCAGGGTCTGGCCATAGCAGGATGTTCAAGGACGCCGCAAGCCGAGAAGTAGAAATGGGTACAGAAAGAGTAATCTGCTTTTGCTTCTCTGAGAGAGGAGAGCACTAGTTAAGAGTATGCCCAAATAAGATCGCGCACACCTGAAAGGGGTCTTTGAGCAGTATGTTTGGCATGATTTATCTTTTTCCTTCCATTTTATTTATTTCACTTCTTACAATAGATGGGAAAATAACACACACTACACCACCCCCCCCCATTCTCAGTCAATAGAATGGAAATGTTAACAACGGGAAACAAATGTTAATACTTATTGTAAAAGACAATATTAAGCTTAACGCTCTCAGAGCTCTTGACTATAAAAAATAATTTTTTAAAAATAAAGTTCTAAAATTACACAAAAACTGCACTGATAGCCACCATTATCTTAAAATATGGTACTTACATATTATCCAGGCGGTTCGTCAAGACGAGCAATTTTACACCAAGATAAATTCTAGGATACATGAAATTATTGTTGTTTCAGAATACGATTAGCAAGTTTGTCTGCACACTTGACTCAAAAATAGTTTGGTGGGAATAGTTTTGGGGAAAAATGTGTTTAATATTTATTGCATAATATAAATGCACATAAAATATAGTTTGTTTTTACATTAATTTAAAAGGTTATTTATTATTTTTGGTATGTATGCATTCAATATTTATATGCATCCCAGACATGCTGTGAAAATTTCTACATTAAGCATCAAAGTATTTCAGTACAATTGCTGCTGTTATCCTTCCTTTTAAATAGCATTTGCTAGTGCCGCCTGTTATTTGCATTCCTTATGAGAACATAGCTGAAAAGTGTGAATTTATATAAATTTTCTATATTGAATACCACACATTGTAATTAAATATAATAAGTAAATAATAAAAACATTGAAATCTATAAATTCCCGCATGATGTAAATTTGTATACCTTGTATTTTATTGTTGAAACGATTAATTATTAAATTGATTTTTTTGTTTGTTTTTTGCTGTGTGTGTATGTATATTTTTAAAGTTATTGTGTATATTGAAATCACTCTCTTTTCATGTTTGCAACATTATTTAGTTCCTTTGTAAAAGTTTTCTTTTATACTGCAGCCTAATAATTTACCTATGACTAGTATTTGTACATGTATATATGTAAATAAAATGTGAAAGTTAAAATACATAGATATTGTGCTTTATTAATGAATTTCTTTGACATCACTCATTGCATATTTTGATACCACTGACAGTTTTTTTTTCTTGGAGGGGGGGGGGGAATGTGCTTAGTATTTATTGCATAGTATGAACATGAATGTTGGGATGCCCCCCCACCCCCAAATAAATAAAAAAACCTGTTTTCGAAGAAACATCCTTGGGACTCTTCTCGAGCCTACAAGATTTCTATGTAATGTGTACATACATACACATGCACCTGCTGTCTATTTGCAGCAGACCAACTGGGTTTGAATGTTGTTTTCATTTACTTAACTTATGGGGCTCTTCCCATTCCTGTGTCCTGATCATTGGGGGACCAAATACGTATTTAGGGAGGGGGGGGGGTGTCCCGGGCCCCTTTTTTTGGACCCCCTAGAAATTTTGATTTTTGTTACTAAAATGATAATGATAATAGTCTTTTTGTGAAAACTTTTGCCCTTTTTGTCGTTTGGACCCCCTCCAAAATTTTTGTCTAGATATGTGCCTTCCAAAGGGGTAACTTAATAAGGGCAAAAGGGCCAATTGTTTGCCATCCCAAATTCAATAATTCAGGTTTCACCTACTTGAAAGTTGTATTTTCCACGATAGGAAACATTTTGCCCCCCCCCCCTTCCTCTTTGTTACTCTCCCAATCGTGCCAACGGGGAGAGGAACAAATAGTAAAATGACATTCCTTACTATGCACCTTCATTAATGTTTAGGCCAAACCCGACCCTACTCCCTATCCAGTTACACCAACGAACACAACATACCAGCAAGCTTGTCACTGATGTAGAGATAAGTGAAACTGCATGATGTGTCTGCTGTTGCTCTGCCCGATGCCGTGAACATAGTCACTACATTTAATATGCCTCAAGAAAATATTGCACAATTTTCACAAAACCTAAAAAAGAAAACACATTTTTTTTTTTTTTTAATTGACGAAATTTGTTTAAGTTGAATAATCAACTAATATATTACCTCCAAACGCCTTTAAATAATCTGCTTCCTCAAAGAATTACCATATTTATTGTTTCAATCGTTGCTGACCATGTTACTATATTATTTTATTTTATTATATTGCATCGTTTTGGGGGGATGTGAGAACAAACATACATAAAAAAGATTTAGTTTTAAGATAAAGTTTTACAAAATATGTAAAATATTTAAAACAATTTTGGCATCTATAGTTTAACTTGCTTTAATTCCAAATTTCATTTTTTGGTAATGGAACGAAGTATTTACTCAATTTTCTCAAATTCTATAATGATTTTGAACTACTGTGAGGCCTATAGTTTATGTGACTGTGTAAAATGATGCTTAATTTTATTTAATTTGCTTCAGTGGTTTATATACAACATGGACAAACATCATGGAATAATTTACAAATTGAATAAATTTTTGCAAAAATCGAATCCAAAATTTCAAAAACTTGTACTCGTATATAGTTCAAGGTGTATGACCACCTATGATTTCTCTAAATTCCGCTTACGTCGTTATTATGTGATGTGTGAAGAATGATTTACGAATTTTGAATAAATTTTAGCAAAATTTGAAAATCTCATCAAAATTTTCAAAAAATGAATGCCTACAGTTTAAGTTGCATGTTCATCTTTTATGTCATCAAATATTATTTCATTCAATTTAGTCGTTATTACATGATGTGTGAACAAAAATTTACAGATTTTGAATGAATTTTTTCAAAATTTGGAAATCTTATCAAAATTTTCAATTTGACAAGATTTGGGGGCGGGGGAGAATATAGTGGAAAAAAATGACACACACTTTTTTACTCTTAAAACAATAAATTAATTAATTATTAGTTTTTGTTTACTTATTAACTGATTAATATTTACCCCATTTTTGTAATGATCCATTGACCGTGTCATTTTGATCAAGAGCAGCTTTAAACTTAATCTTTCACTTAGTACGATCTTAACAATCGGTGTTAAACTGACAGAAATATTATTTCAAATATGTACCGAATTCCTCGATACCCAGCTTTTACCTTTTTTCGACGCTTCAGAAAGAAACCCTTTGATCAAGACTGCCCGATTCTTTTCTTATTGAAATCAATTTTATCCTTGCTGTATGTATTGTGCGACATATAGAGCTCCGTTTCATTGAATTAGAGTTATTTCCGATTTTTCACGTTTGTTGGACTATTTTTGTATACAGTCACTACCAGATTTTGCAACAGTATCATTGCCTTGGGCAGCTTGAACTGAAGCATAGGCCCTGTCAAAGTTGTATGTCTTCAAAATGATAGTGATGAAGTCTTAGTGAAAAATTCCGCCTTTTAAACTTTGGAAATTCATCAAAAATTATTTATTTCGGATGGCCTTGGGCCCTGAGCACAAGTAACCATCTCTCTAAGCCTAAGCGATTCAAGTAAAGGGACATTCATGCTTATTGATATCAGTTTTTCACAATCTTCTTCTGAAATATGGAAGGATATCAAGGACAAATAAATTGTAATACCCCCCCCCCCTTTCCCTTTCAAATTTTGATATCTATATAATGAAAATCTCGGAAGTGACCACCTTCCGTTACACGGGAAATCAGTCTCTATGAGAGGAGATCGCTCAAAATATAAATATTTGATAGCCAAGAAAAACACGCTAAAAATGCTGTTTGTTTTGTTATTTATGAAACTTTGTACAAATAAATAAGTTATTATACACACAAACGTGTTTTTTAAATTTAATAAAATATTTAGATATTTTGGATTGTTTCTTTCCAAGGATACTTCTCTCTTGCAGTCTGAATTTTCTATAGTAAAATCTATGTGCTTTAAAATTTGCTTTGGGATTTCCCACAACCAAAATCAATCACTAACTTATTCTCTGAAATTCCTTTTTTGCATGACTCAATCACATGAGTGATGACTGCTCTAACAGTAAAATCACTCTTTTCTTAGACATGTCTCTTCCCTAACCAGGGGCGTAGGGTATATGGATGTAATGGAAGCACTGCTTCCCTTCAAAATTTAACCTATTTTTTACTGCCAGTTGTTTTTTATAAATCAAACAATACTTGTTCAACTAACCTAAGGTTAAGCTTAAACGCACCTTGCCACATAGAGAAAATTGCGAGGAAGTAGAAAGTTTAGTTTGAGGACAGTAGTAGCACAACAGCCACAAAAAGCACTGGAAGCAATGTATATCCCATATTCCACTCCTCCCGTTTTTCTAAAGGAAGAGAGAAAACCGAAACTGTTATGTTGTGAAGTGAAGACCAAGAAGGAATAAGCATACGCGTCAGTTGCTTCCAATGCTCAGCCACCAATCAAAGTGCAGCTAGCCTTGGAAAGAAAAAGAAAAGGGGAAATGGGGAGGTGCAATCGGAAATTTTCACTCATGGTGCATACAGGAGGAAAATTTATAGGCTTTTTTTTTTTTTTTTTTTAAACTTTTTGTGGCAGTGTTGCTTTTTTTTTAACTCCGTTGAAATAAACGACATATGAAAGCTTGTATAACAGTAATTAATGTGAATTTTTTTTCAACCATATCTTTGTATTTTATAAAACTAATGATTTAGTTATTTAGAAATATGTCTCATCTTTTTTATATTTCTTTAAATAAAGCTTTTGCTTAGAAAAAGTGTATGTCTTATAATAATCATATAAATAAATGTTTCTGAATAAAAAGAAAAAAAAAGGACCTTTTTCTTAACAATTCTAAACTTATATAGTTGAATCCCATTACATTTAAAATATCACTATTGTGAAGACTTTGATAATCACCTATCGGTACAGCGAAATTTCATTAAATTGAAATGATTTCTCTGATCCCGACTTTGGGATTTGGCTGTATACGAAAAAGTGAAATTGTTTTTGGGTAATTATTTCAGTTCTTTTTATGGAATAGCTATTTAAAAACCAGAATACAATTCATATATATAAATATATACAGTTTAAAACTTGTTTTAGAAATGTTCAAACAACTATTAAATATTTACATCAAATGTCATTATTTTTTTTTCTTCAAGCAACAGTAATTCTAAGCATTATTAGCATAGTTTCATAAATATGGACATCTTTAATGAGTAACTAACTGAAATGAACTAAGTAAAATTTTTCTTTTTCTTCCTCTAAAAAATGTATAAAATTTCATCATTTAAAAACTTTAAAATAAACGGAATAAATTTTTTAAAATTAATCTTCAATTTACAATTAAAAACATTGCAATGCAAAAGAAATTATACATACTTTATGTACATACATTATACATACTTTATGTGTTCTTTATTTAATATCTTTAAATTCAGAGATTGTGGTTGCTGGCCTAAAAAAAAAATCAAACTATAATAAAATTTATATCATGAAGAGGATTTGGAAAAAAAGGATGATGTAACCAGGCAGACAGGCATGAAACTGAACTTCACAAATTGTGCATGCTTGTTTTTCAATTTGTTACTAGCTTAAAAATACTTAATAATGATAAAAGATACCTATCATGAAAAATACATAAGCTTTATGCATATTTTTTTTGTAAAAAATTATCACTTTTAGATTTCTAAAAGAGTTTTCTGGTCATAATTACCCCACCTGACTCTACAGTGTTCCTGTATATAACTGAACTTATACTAAACAAGAAACTATGCAATCTAATCTACTGCTCTGAGAAAATTACAAGTTTGACTGTCAAATTTTTAAGTGGTTAGCAGGTAAGATTTGATAAATTTTATCCAAGAATTCCTATGAATTTAGGATAAGAACAATTTTTTTTCCCCCCAATGGCAAAGGGGTTTGACATAAACAACAGCAACAAAAAATGAAGTATGTTTGACAAAACATAAGAACAACAACAGCAACAAAAAAGGCACTTCCACATTCTTCTCCTTGCTTCCCAGTAACGATCTGCAATCGTTGATCCACAGAGAGCTCTGCACAGAAGATGGCAGCCATCCATAACCAGCTGACTATTCCAAAGGGGATAATAAGGATTAGGAGCCAGGTTGATCCTGTGCAAGTGGGCAGCAAGACAGTCATATTCAACGAAAAGTCAAAACTCGGTGACGGCCTCCTGGCGTGGCTAGTCAGGAATGGGTTGAGATCCTTCTACTTTTTGTTAGGATTTCTTTCCATATTAACAACAAATTTCCACATTAAGAACAAATATAACCCAAACTAAAACCTCATACCAATACTTTTGTTCATTCATCAATAGTTCTACCTACACAGACTAATTGATATTCATGTAAACGCTTTCAGATTGTAGTGGCTAAACCCAATTATTTTTCACAACAATCATCACTATAAAAGTTCCTTCCACAATTAAAAAAAAAAAAAAAAAAAAAAAAATTATGAAATGAGGAGTTTAGTCTTCTACACGAGGAGCACCTGATAAAATGGGCCTCTATTCAGTAACCCCTCTATATGAATGATTTTTTATGATGTCCTGATTTTTGAAATTTCACTATAAAACCTTACTTTGGTTTTTGACAGTGTGTGAATGTTCATTACATGCACATTCAGTGCATTTTTTATTCTCCAAAAACATTGTCTTAAAATAAATAATTAAAAAATACCTCGTGAATATAGAAATAATTTTTTGGGAAAAATTTTTTCAGCCACAGGGTTTTCAGTTATCTCAATCTTATGGTTATAGGTCATCTGCACCGAAGGTCAAATGCTTTTTCAATTATATTACCCAAGACTTTTACAGACAGTTATATCACCCAAAGGCTTTTTATGTTATGTTTTATTGGCACCAAAACCAAAGACTTTTTCAGTTATGTCAATCTTATGGTTATGGTCATCTGCACCCTTTGGCACAGCTTGGATATTTGCTACTACGGTAAGACAAGATATTTCTTGGTGCTAAATATGTTAATCTACCAAAGATTACATATAAGAATGTACAGAGAACTGTTTAATGGGCAACCATAATAGGAAATGATTGTCAGTTATGCCCAGGAGTAAATCATCAAAGAATGAAATTCACCATTGGTGGCAAATATCCAATTTTCCCATCTTTTTTCAAGTGATACCTATAACACACTGGTTGCCATATGCTAGATATGCTCCTAGGAAGGATTAAGAATAATTTACCATGTAAATTTGCACATTGACAACAATCACTGATGCAATTTATTTTTTAACTTGGTCAAAAGTTGTGCAATTTTTTTTAAAGAAAAGTCTTAATAATTTACTCTTTTCCATAAAAAAAAAAAACTCTAAATTTAAAAGTTAATCTTGATGAATAATTAAAAATGTTTTTCTCTCAGAAAGGAAAGTTCTTTGTCATAGATTTTATTTTATTTAAATGTACACTACTCTGAAATAAGGACCTGAGTCTATAGTGTTCCTGCATGTAACATTATACTAAACATGTATGTATAACATTATACGCAGTATAATGTATAATGTAACTATGCAATCTAAACTACTTCTTTGAGAAAATTATGGTACAGTATGGAACCCGTAATCGGGAATGGTTGGGACCAGGTGTATTCTGAATAACTGGTTGGGGATTAACATGACATCTGCTGATTTGATTAGTAACATAAATGTTACTTTTTATTTTTGATTAGAATTAAACATTAATTGTTAATATACTAGAAAAATAATATAAAAAACACTAATATGATCAAGATAAATAATAATCATTTAGAGAGAAAGTAGTAAATGTATGATAACTTCTTGAAAACTTAGTCACACACTAAAAAAATAAATAAAATACCATACCAGATTGTTTACTTTATAAATTCTAGCTGTAGTACTCAAAATAAAAAAACAAAAACATAAGAAATATTTTTAAAAAACTAATTTTTTGCTTTTCTTTTGAAAAAAATAGGAATTTAATCGATTGAAAATGATTCTTGATAAGAGGTAAATGGAGTAAAATCTTAAGTTTTGAACAAAATCTCAAAAGTAAGGAAAATTGACGAAAAAAAAAAAAAAAAAAAATTAAATGACGAGTTACAAGCCCTGACATTTGTATTATACATGTTACAAAAACTTTGCATATGAATAAAACAAAGAAATAATAAAAAATAACATTTATTCTCCAACATTTTAGCATGACAATCTCTTAAAAAAACAAACCTCAAACCATAGCTTTTTGTAGCTAATAATGATAAAAAAGAATAAAAGAGGATCTTTTTCAGTTCCCTCTGCTCAGTGAGTCGAAGGGCTGTCTGATGAAGACTGAAATAATTTTTTGGTCGAAACAATCATAACATCTTATAAGTAACATTTTATGTGTGCTTTTTTTCATGTCATTATTTGATTGTTACATTGATTTCCAATTCAAAATAAATAAAATAACATTATACTAATGATTGAACAAATATGATTTATTGCCTGTTCTATGAAAATCCTAAGTACTCAGTACTTTAACAGTTGAATAAAAATATAGGATATAATAATAACAAGATAACAATAACAACAGTAAACTTCACTTGTGCTTGGAAATATACTTCTTTCTAGAATTATGAGGCAAAAATCTGTTCTATTGTCCTAAGGCAGAATACATTTATAAACACAATCTACTTGGGTAGCTTCTCATTATTTTGCTTTTGTAGAAAGGCTTACTTGTACTTTTTAAATAGATGAATAATGAAGGAGTTTGTTACGTTCTTTGTTGAACGAAATAAAAATCAGTCTGTTCAAGGTATTTTATTGGTATACCAACTTGAAACAAATTTTGTTTATCCATCTGAGATAAATCAGGAATGTAATGTAAAAGAGCTTGCCAGCATATATCAGACAAAGGGGGTATCTTCAGCCACACAGAAAAAATTGCATTAGTTCTAATTTCTTCTTCTGTATTTGTGACACCACCAAATATAAACAACTGTCCAACCTACCAAGAAATAAATGCATGTTAGTATAAATAGATGGTGAAACAGTCCTAGTAAAAAAATGTTAAAATCATAGAAAAATCTCCTTTAATTTAAACCCTCTGATGAAAAAAAAAGTCATTTATTTGATCTATTTTAAAAGAGAAATTTTTGTTATTATATTTTTAATGAAGTAATGACTTGCATTGATTCAGTATTCACACTGATTCATTTTACACTAGCTGAAGTACCCGTCATTGATGGGTTAGTACTGAATGCAAATTTCCAAAAAGCAAGAACTTTCGTCAGGATTGTAAGAGTAACAGAATGGATGTAGTATGTTGCCAAAGTAAAAAAGCGAAGTTAAAATTTTTATGTATTGTTAAAATATTACAGGTCAGAGAGTAACTAAGCAATAATATTTCATTCGCTTTAGTCGTAATTATGTGATGCGTGAACGAATATTTACGAATATTGAAATAATTTTCGCAAAATCTATTGTGAAAAAAGTGTGAATTCGCAAAAATATATAGTTCACACATTTTTGCGGATTTTAAGACATTAGTTTTTAATTTTTTTGTCTAAAATCTTTCAAATGATTCTCAATTTTACAAGCTACTGCTTGTATGAGCATTTAGTATAGAAAAATTTGCAATTTTCAGGAGTTAACAATAAACCGCTCGTACATTCTCATTCAACGCATTCCACCAATTAGAACTTTCACACTCTTGGCTCCCACCACCCCCGCACAATTCCACATTCTTATCTTTTCTCCTGTCTCCGAGCTGAGCAGTGATTTCTTATTGTCGTCATTTTCCTCCTATTTTCGTAATGGCTTCCTCTGCCAATTCGTTTTCTTTCACTTTCCAGCCTCATAAATCTTGAAAACCCTTAAGAAGCTCTGTTAAGGTTATTGTCTTAAATGTGTACACTAAACTCAGAGAGCAACATCAGTCGAAATCAGAAAATGAAATTGTTCAACTCTGTTCTGAATTAACTGGTGTTTTGTCAGTTAGTATTTAGCGAATGAAAACAGAATTAAGGAACAGCGAAACTCTTATCTACTCCTGGGAAAAAGTGGCCTTTAAAAGTGGATACACAATGAAGGATTCAAATTTATGATGACTTCACAAAAACAGCAATTTGTAGAAAAGTGCATTCTTTTTTCTTCAGAAATGAGATACCTACAGCCCAAAAAGTAATGGCCGCTATAAACAAAAATGAAGATCTTCCAAATCTTCGAATCACATGCGTCAGGAGCTTGATGAAAGATTTGGGATTTGAATATAAAAAGAGAAGCCGTTCTTCGATGCTTCTAGAACATGATGACATACAGCAATGGCGTCATCAGTATTTGAGTAGTATGTGATCTGTACAGTAAATTTACCGTTCCAAAGGGCGAAAAATTTACTATACAGATGAAACATGGGTAAATGCAGCGTGCACCAAGGAACGAGTGTGGTAAGACTCCTGTGTGAAATCCAAGAGACATGCCTTTTTAAATGGCCTGTCAACTGGACTAAAAGCACCCTCAGGTAAAGGGCGAGATTAATTATAATAGGGGAAGGAAATGAAGATGGGTTTGTTAAAGGATCCGTGGAAATTTTTAAAGCCAAGAAAAATTTTGGAGACTATCATAATGAGATGAATAGTTCCTTATGAAGAATGGTTTTAAAAAAAAACTTCTGCTTGAACTGCAGCCCCGAAGTATAATTGTTATGGATAATGCTCCATATCATTCGATTCATGTAGAGCAAATTCCATCAAGTGCTACCAAGAAAGTAGATATACAAGCATGGCTCACACAAAAAATATACTCTGGAGTGATGAAATGAAGGCAGAACTGCTTAGCATTGTGAAGCATCACAAAGAATTATACGAAAGCTACAAGATGATTTAGTTCAGTTGGCAGGGAGTCTGATTCGAATCCAGCCCGATAAAAGATTATTATATATATGCGGCGAATGTGCATGGTCTGTTTTCTCCAGATGTAACGTGCATATGCTTTAGAACTCTTTAGAAAGTCCTCTGACCAAGGCACTACCCATCCTAGGCAAATACCCCTCATGCAGGTTTGCCTTCCTATGCACAACACAGCAATCTGAGGCATTTCATGCCCTCTTGCTATTTAAATATTATTGAGCTTGTTTTAGGACCAGTATTTTTTTTACCGTTTGTACCCCCTCCAAAATGTTTTTCTGGATATGTGCCTGGTTGATCCCCTTTCCAGTGAAGCTTGGAATATAGAGTATTGTTAAATATGAAATATTACTCACATGCATATACAGTAGTAAAGCCTGTTTTAAATGGCTTCAAAAGAGATTGAAAAAAAGTTACTGTTAAAGAAAGGTTGCTATTGAATAGGGGTATTTCAGTAATATTTCCGCTAGCAAGATTCTGATTAATAAAAGCTTCAGTTAAGGAAGGTTTTTGCACACATACACTATACATACTGTTTAAAAGAGAAAGTTTCCTTTTTATGTACATTCTTGTGTACTTTTAAGTTTAAAATTTATTTTAGCCATCCGTTTTTGAGAGCTTTTAAGAAGTAATTTTCTTTGGCTTAATGGTCTGTGCATGTCAAATAACCTGATTTCCGATTTGTAAAATGTTATTGGAAGAAGAATAATGTGTTAATTGACATGAACTGGAACATGAATGAAAGAAATTAAATGAAATTTTAGCTATACTATCAAAATTTATGTTCGGCATAAAATATAGCACAAAAACCTAAATATGCATGGAATGCCAATCTTGTAGAAGCAACATATTTTTTAAAAAATCTTCCGCACATTCAAATATCATACAAATAGGAAAGTTATGGCGTAGTTATTCTTAATTTATTAGTTTTAAATCTTCGAAAGTTTTGAATGATACTGCTAATAGTACACTTTTTAGACCACAGCCCAATGAATTGCCGCGAGTAGAGGAGAAAGAAGGTCGCGAAAGCGGAAGAAGCCTTTGTACCACAAGGGAGCTACTCTGCGCCAGGTAATGGAATAACAGCCAGCTGTGGTACACCAAGAAAGTAAAAGAGAGAATTCTCAGAGTGATTGATACATGCAATACAACTTATCAAAGCTGTAAATCGGCCGCTATAGCTTTCCCAGTGCTATCAGGTTAGGTGCAGGCAAAGTATAGATGCTTTGATTTTCGCGAACAAGAACAGAAAATAAAATGATATTTTAGTTAAAATAAATTATGGAATTTCTGGTATTTAAAAACAAACTAAGTAATGGCCATGGCATTTATCCTTTAAAGCGTTTGAAATAAAACAGCTTTTTAAAAAAATTACTGGATACTTGAGATACTTGCACCTCTGTAAATTATCAACTTCTAGAAAATCACATCACTGAGAAAACATAACTCTGGGATACACAGACTCTGCTCTTGGATGTGCATGTATCCGATAATGATTACAATTAAGGCATTCAATTAGCAACCAATTTGGATCGCCAGTACAGAGAGTATAGAAAAACTGGATAAGACAGGGAAACAAACTAAGTAAAACCTTTTACTTATGTTTCTTTATGTTATGTTATGTTCCTTTTATCTATGTTAGAGTTATTTCAGATATGGTATTGATTAATATGCAACTAAGGACCAGTACTAAACTAAATTAAAAACTTTAATAAAGATTGGAAGCTGAATACTAGTTAGTACTGGGCAAGCATAATTTAAGTTCATGGGAACATCCAGTTTTTGAATAGCTTCTGAATAGCTTTTCTTCGTTTACAGCACAAGAAAAAAGAATCGACTTTCACTCAGTTCTTTAACATTTTCTATACATTCATATGTTAAACTTTAAAAAAAATTCTGTTTTCATTTTATTTTGTGCATTTTGTTCATTGCTGAGATCATTATTTTTAAAGCTGATTAATTGAAAAAAATATTTTAACAGTGGCAAATAGGTTTTTCAGTATCACATCAAAGACGCCAGGACTACATTAGAGAATTCAAAACAGAAACTGCAAATTCTCTAACTTGGTTTAGAATAGTTCTTTTAATAAACATTAGAGCTTTAATTTAGTTTCTAATTTTGCAAACAGTGGATAATTTTTTTTATGATATTCAAAATATGAGAGAGGGAAAAAAAAAAGGAGCTGCTTCTGTTTTGGTTTTGAGAGGGGAGGGGAACTATTCATTTAAAAGTTTCTTTCAAACCTTGAAGGAAAATCCCAATTTTTACTCTTAAATATAAGGAATAATATATAATATAAAATAAAAGGGGGGGGGGTGTCCCACTCCCCCCCCTTTTTTTTGTGTGTGCGCTATGCTTATTGTCTGCACAAAAAATGCTTTGTCATATTAAGAAAAAATATTACTGCTTTAAAAGCATATAAAACACTTAGATTTATTCAGAAATATCTGAAGAGTGTTTAAGTATATTAGCAACTTTGATGCTTTATTTACACAAATCAACTAAATAAAGTGCTTAAGAGGGGAAGAAAATTCTAAAACCATCAAGTATATTGCTCTAATTTATTGATTTTGGTAGAAGTGCAGTTTCAGATTTTATCTTTTGCATTCTTATGTTTTCTGATTTAAAAAAGCAAACAATTTTTTAAAATAAAAATAGAAAGGTGATATTTTGGTATGCAATCTTTAGTTTTATTTACTTTTGGTATCCTGGGGCAGCTCGAATTTGGTGCAGAATATAAAATTATGCTTGTTGTATCAAGAAATATCTAGAGACTCTTTCCACACAGAGAGCTTCAAAAATATGTTTTTTATAACAACTACTTGCATTAGCAAGCTGGAATAATGTTCCATCAAAATGAACACTTGTAAAATCGATATTCTAAATATTAAAATGGTATTTAATAAATATTAACAAAAAAATCTTATAACTATTTAATTTAGGTATTTGACTTACAAGAAAATAAGTATTTTATTTTGGCAAAAACTGTGCTAGAATGAAATAGTGCTATTTAATAATAAAATACACAATTACACAAACTTGAGACATGCATAGGAAAAATCTTTAAAACAAATAATTTGAAAACTAAGTTATTATTTACCTGAGACACAGCAACAGAGTGGAAATATAAAGGAAGAGGCAAATCTACCTTTAATCTGTTCCACTGTAACTGCTTCAGATTAATTTTCCACAAATCAGAAAAAATAGTATCCCCATTATGGCCTCCTATTATATATACATCTGAAATAGCAAAGAAAGAGTACGGAAAATTATAATCAATAAATAAGAAAATAAACACTAGCATGCATTGGTTCTGGGAGATTGGGATGAAGTTTGAGTCTGTTCCAAATTTAGCAACATAAGAGTGATATAGAGTTAAATAATAAAAATATTTTACCATTTTCTATTTGAACAGAACCATGGCATAACCGGTCTTCAGGATAAACTAAAAGAAATAAAATATATAATTAGAAGGAAAAGTATTAATACAGTAGAATTCTGGACCACCAGTTAATCAGACAAAGAAGCAAAACAATTTATAATACAGAAACCTAACATTATTAGCTTATTTAGACCAAAATGAAATTTAATCACAAGGATGGGAATGCGCAATGACGATAAAAGAGAAAGAATGTGTGAGCGTGAATTTAACCTTGAAAATATTTTGATGCACTTCACACAATTTTTGCCATTAAATTATAAACGCAAAGCAAATCAATTTCAGATAGTGAACATTCAAAAGAAATAGAGGATATTGTTATTTAAAAGGGGGATTTTAAGCAGTTTCATAAAATCCGAGGTCAAGACAAATCATAAATTTTATGCCTGAATTTCAATTTTTTTAAAGTAAAAATAAAATAACAGAAAAATACTGATTTCAGGGCCTAGTTTTATTTTCATTTGAGAAACCTTGATCAGAAATACAATAAAAATTACACACATGCATGCGTTTTCTCTCTCATACTTCCAACAATTAGAATTCAAATGGTTTAAAAAAAAAAAAAAAAGGAAAATATTTTTGTATAATTAGGAAATTTATAATCCTTTTATAAATGTCTAAGTATTTTTCTAAATAAAATTTTAGAATCCCCTGACCTTACAATATCTTGATACATAGAGGAGGAAACAAGTCAGGAACAAACTCTCCTGTCTTAATGACTGTAATGGCCGGAAATTGTAGAAAAATTGTAATTGTTCCAGTTAAAAAAAAACTATGAAAAAATTAAAATTTTGTAGTAAAAAATACTGCACAAGAGAATAAAATAAAATATAAATACAGAGATTTTTAATTTTTGAAACTGCGCCGGAAAAAAGACGCATAGATCAAAAAATATACTATGGGGAAAAATACTTTTCTGTTTAGTTGCATTAATAAAAATGTATTAATTTAATTAAAAAATAAATACTGAAAATTGTATTTATTTTTACTGAAAAGGAAAAAAAAAAGCATATCCTTTTTCATTACTTTGAAACCAGAATTAGAAGTGCAACTGGCAACTGTCCCCATTATATGTCAACAGAACAGGTGTCAAATCGTACTGGATAAGTTCTTCAGACCTCGTCCTAAATTCAGTTGAAAATTATATATTATGGCAACCAGTGACTCAGTTTTAGTTATTTACTTTTGAAAAAAATCCTAAATACACATGTTTACTAGCTGATATATGAAGAAAAACAACTACAATGAAAAACATTTAACACGAAGCTGAAAGGACCAATTTTTTTTTTTTTTTTTTTTTTTTTTTTGTGAGGGTGTTAAAAGAATTTCATACTAAAAGACTTGTAGAAAAAGAACAAAAACAAAACTCATCAATATTTTCAATGTTATATTTTATTTTGACTTCCTGTTAAACTACAAGTAGGTTGCATCCATTGGATGAAAAGAAAGTAAAAAAATATTATTATTATTATTATTTTTTTTTTGAGGAAAAAATCAATTATTATTATTTTTCTTTTTATGAAATCCATTTTTTATAGAAATAGGGGAAGAGACCTCTAGGATGATATTTCTAGGAGGACTGCTGGCGAGAAAAACAAAAAGGGGCCTGTGCTAGAGGAATAGAATCTTAGAAGTTAAACATTTCCACAAATATATTCCCGCGACTTGTCACAAACATGCCACTGAAGATCAAAAATGAACTTTTTCTTGTTAAATGATTTTTGTTTTGTGTGAAAAGAAAAAAAAAATGTATTTAATTGCATAGTTTACGGCCTGGACCGCTATGCCATTTCTTGTTAACTGATTTTTCAAGTGTTTTCAAGTTAATCGTATTTCACTGTATATAATTCATAGTAAATTCTCAGTCCAAAGGAATAATTCATATTCTTTACTGAATCTACAATTCAAAATCAATTGTTTTCCATATTTTTTCTATGTTTTATTTTGCAATGTAATTACACATTTGAAACACCTTAACACACAATAGGACAATGATAGGAAGAATCTATGGAATAAATTAAAAGAAATAATTTGCTTTGTGCTTTATTCTTAGAATTTTTGAAGGAAGCACATTTTGAAAACAAATTGATAGAATTCAAGAACTACAGTAGCACTGTTTTTATTTATTAAACACTGAAAATTTAATTTTAGTAATGAAAATTTAATTTAAGAAATGTAATTTTAGTTGATTAAATAAGCATTAAAAAAAAAAAAGTAACACAGGGTTGACATTTTCAAAGGACTATTTTTACTGTATAAAAACAAATTATGTGAAAGGTAAGGGACACTCATTTCCTATAAGTTACTGATAGTTTCCAATTCGTGATTTTTAAATTATAATTTGACACAGTTACATGAAATAGCTTAATAGGTAATTAGTACCTGAACTAGTACTTGTTACAACTTTACTCCACGTGCAATCTGTAATGCTGAAAGTTGGTATCTAAAAATAATTCAATAAAACAAAATTATTTATTTTATAAAAAAAATTATTAGATAACATTAAAACTAGAAAATACTTCAATGTATACTGAAGAAGACAAACGGAAATATATATTAGGGTGGACTGAAAAAAAATCAAATTTCAAAATCAGCTAGTGTGCAAATGGTGACTGACCACAAGACTATTAACAGATTAAAATCTGGAATCTCTGAGTTAATTGTTTTTGCCTTCTCAAACAACTTAAAATTTCAAAACTTACAAAATAAAGCACTTACTTATTATTATTATTATTATTATTATTATTATTTTTTTTTTTTGCAAAACTTGTCTTCTTTAAGCATTACATTTGTTGTAAAACCATAAAAAATTACTTACATAGCCCTAATGCAGATTAGGAGTTATCTGCAACTCAGTCAAATATGAAATATGTTTGATTTTTGAAAATTCTATCAATATTGGCGAATGATCAAGTATCTCAATTTCTTAATCTTTTTACACATCATCTTGGTTTATTTTAATATATTTTATGATATTTAAATCTGGATAAACACAACTTTGGTTTCTTGTGATCTTATAAGGGTTTTCAATCTGTGTAGCTTTTAACATATTGAAATACAGTAAAACCCGCTTAAGAAGTTCGCATTCTCGGTTCCCGTTTCTTTCCCTATTCTTCCAATGTTAACAAAACCCACTTAAGAAGTTTCGTTAGAAACTCTTTCCCGCTTAAAAAGTTTTCTTTAACTTCCAAGTTCACTTTGAAAACGTGTTTTCATCGCCTCTCTATATATCCCGTTCTCTGAAAAATTGCAGGCTCCGTTCGTAATAGTCCTCTTTGACCGGAAATGACTCCCCGTAAAGTTCAATTCATCAAAATGCGCTCCGCCTCTACTCCTTCATTTTTATCTCACGTCCACACCTGTTGT
Source organism: Cheiracanthium punctorium (assembly GCA_038373885.1). NCBI lineage: Eukaryota > Metazoa > Arthropoda > Arachnida > Araneae > Cheiracanthiidae > Cheiracanthium > Cheiracanthium punctorium. The sequence continues at coordinate 37,079 of JAWZYV010000740.1, read as the reverse complement.
TGGAATGTGGAGAGTGAATGAAACCAGTGTACTTTGACAATAGTGGTCAGTAAAAGGAAAAAGATGTGAGCACCTGTTAGTTTATTGTAACAGTATTGAATGATGATTAGGAAAGAGATTAGTCCAATCCTGCTCCTACAGTATTCAGGGTAAGTTTATCAGTTGCTTTCTTTTTCAATAGATTTACCTGCCCCTTTTCCAGGAAGAATGAACCACCCAAGTTTCCAAATCTTTGGCTCTTTCAGTTCAAAGCTTTTTAAGTCTGTGAACGTCGTCTTTCTCTATCTCAAGAAAGTTTACGAGTGAAATTTTCTACTGTTCTCAAAATGTCAAGCAAGGTAATTAAAAGAAAAGCCTTGTCACTTGAAGACAAAACAAAAATTTTAAAAGAAGTCGATAGCAACTCGAGCATGACAAGAGTTCAGATTGCAAAGAAGTTGAATATACCGGTGACTACACTGAATGGAATTGTTGCGAAGCGGGATCTTATTTTAAACTCATATGATACATCTCGAAAACTGAAAAAAAGGAAAATATGAAGTTATAGAAGAAAAATTGTTAATTTGGTTCAAACAAGCTAGATCCGCTAATATTCCTATAAACGGACCTATTCTTCGAGAAAAGGCTGTAGAAATTGCCAGAAAAATGGAGATTGAATTTACCCCTTCAAATGGATGGATTGATAGAATGAAAAAAAGAGCTGGATTGAGTTACAATTCTGTAAAGGGTGAAAGTAAAAGTGTTGATCCACAAGAAATCAAAGAATGGAAGAAAAGTTTACCAGATTTGATTGCCGGCTATCATCCTAAAGACGTTTTCAATATGGATGAGTGTGGACTTTTCTTCAATCTTTTACCAGATAAAACATACGCATACAAAGGTGAAAATTGTCATGGAGGTAAAAGGAATAAGGAACGGCTTACAATTTTATTAGGTGCAAACATGGACGGCTCGGAGAAATTGCCTATTTTGGTAATTGGGAAATCGAAGAAACCTAGATGCTTTCAAAATGTGAAATCTCTTCCCTGTGATTATGAAAGCAACAAAAATGCATGGATGACAGGTGCAATTTATGAAGCTTATTTGAAAAAATTGAATGATAAAATGAGGAAAGCTAAGCGTAACATAATCCTTATAGTAGACAATTGTGCCGCCCATACCAAAGATTCGAATAGCTTTAGTAACATTAAAGTGCATTTTTTGCCACCGAATTCTACTTCAGTTTTACAACCGATGGATCAGGGAGTTATTAAAGTGTTTAAGCAGCACTACAGAAAACGACTTGTTAAATGGATGATTGGAAAACTGGACAATGCTGGAGATATGAGGAAAGTGAACATTTTGGAATCCATTCATTTTATTTTATCTGCATGGGAGTTAATAACACCATCTGTGATTGCCAATTGTTTCCAAAAAGCAGGATTCTTCGATGGAGAATTAACAGAGGAATACGACTATGAATCAGATATTGAAGATGATTGGAAGACAGTACAAAGAAGATTAGATTTCACTGCATCGTTTAAAGAGTATGTGTCAGCAGATGATGAAATATTGCCTTGTGAAGTGCTAACAGTGGATGAAATTTGTGAAGTTGAAGATGATGAAATGAGTGAAGCTGAGGAAGAGGACGTGGGAACTCCTAGTTTTTCGGATGCTGTTAAAGGACTAGAAACCTTTCGTCATTTTGTCGAAAGTGTTGAAAATGTGTCTGAAGAAGTTTTTAAAAGCTTAAGACAACTAGACTGTTTTCAATTAAAGATTGCCGACCAAAAAAAAAAAACTATAACCGATTTTTTCTGTAAAATAGGCTCCAATGACGTTTAAAGTCAAATTTCTCGGATTTCATAAAGATTGGATTCAATAAAGGTAATTACGTTGTTTTACTTCATTAACTATTTTTTTTATATATGCAAAACAATTTACAAATTTAAACTAAAATTAGATATTATTTCAATAGTATAAAAAAGTTTCAACTGAATACCTATGCTGAAATTATTCCATTTGTTTTTCAGAAAAATTAAATTCCCGTTTAAGAAGTTTTTTCCATTCATTCCCTTGGAAAACTTCTTAAGCGGGTTTTACTGTATATACTAAACAACGTATACTAAAAGAACAATCGAAAATTGTTCTCTTAATATACATTGATGACATCATAGTTTTTGGTAAAAGTAAAAGAATTATTGAGGACAACGTCAAATCAATAAATCAGTTTTTCATTTAAAGGAGCTAGGTCAAACACGTAAACTCCTAGGCGTAGAGTTCAAGGAGGAGGGCGAAATCTTAATCTATCAGAAAGATTTCCATGTTCTCGTCATTTCACTCCCCATAGCTAAGGCAGAACTGCAACCGCATATCAATATTGAAAATTGTTGTTTTGGTGGCCTTATGAAGAAAAAAATAGTATCCAAAATAGTATCCTTCATTCAAAAATAGTAGCCAAAATAGTAGTATGCAAATACAGTAGAGAGCCAGAAATCCGCACAGCTTGGGACCATGGCTTGAACATATTTTAGGATTTTGCAGATTTCGGGCCATAAAAGATAAATTATCACATTTCTGATTTTAAAAAGTAGAATGCAATTACAATGAAATAAAAACACATTCAAAAGTATTTCCCTTACATGTTGACATTAAATGCAAAAGTGTAGGGAAAAAAAAAGAAAAAAATACATGAAAACACTAGCAAAGCAAATGGTTTCAAAATTTCCTTTTTCTAATTGTATAAAGAAAAATTTTCTAAATATAACTGATTGGATCGGGGGACCGTATAAAAATTTAAATTTCGTAAACTTTATAGGAATTTATTTCTTGACTTCAATTGTTTCTGATATAATAGATTATACAATTTAAAGAATTTTTGCAATTTGAACTATGTGTTTCTGACTAACGGGTTAGGAAATAGCCATTGGACAGCATTAGCACTGGACACCCTGTTTATATGCTATTGCCATGGTGTCCTGCGAGGTGAAGAATTAAGATCCACAATGATGATAGACATATGAATGGGAACTTTATCTCAGTGTGTTGATTTTCCCTCTGGGGGAAAGAAAGAGGAAGTCTGGTTTTGAGAGTCAACGATGCAACGACAGAATGCTGTGTGGCTTTTAAAATGGTGATATGTTTATTACCCTTTTTTTTTTGTAAATATGTCTAAATTTAACTTGTTAATATTATTTACAGTGCTTATTTAAGCAAGCCAATTTTTTAGCTGCCAATTGGGCAGACTGCTAATTGCCCAATTTTAGCATATATATATTGAATTTGCTGCCAGTTTTCAATATACACAAGGAAGTGTGAGTTTAAATTTATTTTATTCCCACAGTTACAAAACAGTTCATCAAATACTTTTGTCTAAAGAGAAAGAGAAGAATGTCTAAAATCTAAAATGATTCACATATTTATGATGTACATACATGTTTTATGAGTATTTATAGCTATATAACAAGATTAAAAAGATTGTGTGAATGTTTACCTCCTTTAAATCAAGACTTTCCAATTGTGTTCCACCACCAAAAACAAATATTGTATCTTCAAAAATAGCGATTTCATGTCTGTATCTATAAAAAAAAAACTAAATTAAATACACTCAAAACAGTTTTTAAGTAAATTTAACAAAATTCAAAGCTCATTTTTACTACGGCTAAGTATTCATTACATAGGAATGTAATGAATACTTAGAAGCAAAGCTTTAGCCTGGTACAATACACACCCTTAAATTTTAATCCATGATTTCTCATAAATCAGAATTACTTTTTAATACTAAACATATTTTTTAGAAACTGAGAAACATCACAAAAAAAAAAAAAAAAAACCCTTAACTGCAATGTTTGGAGTATTTTAGGCTGGTTACAATTTGCAAATTGTTCAAAAAATTCAAGCTAGGGATCAAACCAAGAACTACCGCTTAATGTACGGGACTACTGAGCTACTCTGGGACGATTCTCAAATGAAACATTATTTCATGGCAACTCTGATAGGGAACAGAAATTAAACATATTTTTTAGAATGTGAGAAACACCACAAAATTTAAACAACCCTTAAATAAATTATGTTTAAAGTGTTGTTTTAGGTTGAACAATTTACTAACTATGCAAAAAATTCCAGAGCTGGGGATTGAACTCGGGCAGTATTCCTGGGTTCGATCTCCTGCTCTGGTATTTTTCACATAGTTAATAAATTGTTCAATCTAAATTTGGCATATCTATGTGCAGGGATTAAACAAAAGTTGTAAAATCTTAGGGACCACATATATATTGAATTATATTAATGTAAAGAAAGCAAATCGCCAAGGAATATTTTTTAGTCATCTGAGTGTCCAGGTTTTGTCGAACCCTGCCTACGTGCAAGCACTAGGGGTAACAACACCAAAAATACACATACAGACATCTAGTATCATAACAAGTAGATATATCTACTTATTATAAAAGAAGGTGTCTGTCGGTGGCGTTACGGACAAACGGCTATACCTAGAAACACCAAATTTGGTACTCGGGAAGATCTAAACATGTAGTTGAGCACCTCAAAGCAATTTTTTCAAATTCTACCTAGAATTTTTTTTATTTTATGTTTTATGCGATTTTTGGCCTTTTTTCTCACCTAATTCGTAATAACGGTGGAAATTACGCTTGCAGCAAAACGGCATTTGTATCATCTGATAGAGGAAAAATTTTTCTTTTAAAAACAGTTTGTTCTGAATATGTAATATAATTTACTGATTTTTAGGAATTTTTGTACTAAGTGTCTGATTTGACGAATTTTTTTGTAAAATAATTTTAAAACTGTCGCATCTTGAATTCTATCCGTCATAACTTTTTAAAATTTTGACAGAACGTGAAACATTCTTTTCTCCCTCTTTTAAAATAAAAACAAAAAAATTATGTAAATTAGGTGATTTTTTACGAGTTTTAATGTAACCTAATGTTTAGAATTTAACAGCATTAACACGGAGAGTTTTCGTCATTACATTAATTGATCATGGCACGAGATATAATTTTTGTTGCATTGCCACAAAAAGGATTAGAAAAAAAGTTTTTTTCAACCAATGGAGTTTTTAAATGGGATATCGGAATTTCAATTAACAAATGAGGATCTATGACGTCAAATGTTTTAATATACGTAAAAATTACACCACAATTTTAATGCATTTATCCCTCTTTTTTTCTTTTTTTAACACAAGGAGGCGATATTTTCATTAAAACTTACTTTATAAATAAACTGAGAAATTCATGATTATTATTATCAGTGGTATTTTAATCTGTTGCTTACTTAAAAATTGAAATATTTTAACACAGTTGGAAATGTTCTTCATTTTAAAAGCAACAAGTTTGCTTTAAAGTGGGATATATTAAAAATTTTCTACTTACTCTTTTATTTTTTGCATTTAATTATGTCACAGGCATATATGTTTCCTAACATATGCATGTTGCAAGTATAGTTTTATTTTAACGTTGGATTACATTCCTCTATAGTGTCAATACCTATATAAAGCAAAAAAGTTTTCAACGTCATTGTAAATTTTAATATGATACCGTTTGAAAGCTACTGAGCAAAATATCAAATTAACTCCCTCAACCAACCGAGGTATTTTTTATGGCAGTTAAACAGTGATGTCATAAATTTAAAATAATGCGTGAAATTTGTAAACTCTGCAACTCTAACGACCTGTCACAGTTATAGCGATTCTAAATAGCGATTATTATTATTATTAGTGGCATTTTAATCGGTTGCTTATTTAAAAATGTTTATAGGTTTTCAACATATGCATGTTGCAAGTATAGTTTTATTTTAACGTTGGATTATGTTCCTCCATAGGGGTACTTTATAAAGCAAAAAATTTTTCACGTCTTTGTTAGTTTTAATAAGATACCGATTGAAACTACTGTGCGAAAAATCTAAATTAACTCCCTCACCAACCGGGGTATCTTTTACGGCAGCTAAACAGTGACGCCATAAATTAAAAAAATGCAAGAAATTTGCAAACTCTGCAACTGTGTTCCATCACAATTAAAGTGATTCTAAATAGCTCCTCAAGATTACACAGTTGGGTCATTCCATGTCAAATCAACACACTGATTCAGACTTGATGTCTCATTTTCATGATTTTTGGTATGCAGCAATATATCACAGACTTACGAAAAAATACCAAATTTCAGTTATGTAGCACAATTATTTTTGAAGTTATTAATTTTTAAAGATTTAAATTTTTATGAAAAAAATTCATATTTTGTCACTTTTAGATGCCATTAGGCTGGCAACCAGTGATGGTATAAAGCTGAGAGTGGTCTCATTCTAAAGCTGTTGAATGGGGCTTTAATATGATATGCCACAAGATAGGTGTTACAATTTTAAAAATTGAAAATTTTAAATTTAAATTTAAATTTTAAAATTCTCAAAAAGTGACAATTTTAAAATTTTCAAAAAATTATCAAAAATAGTTTGTGATGTCTAAATACACATAGCAAAATTCTATTATGGGATCTCAATGGGATCAGGAGATAACAGGGCTTCGGAAATGTACGTTTTGCGAATACGATGTAGTAAAATTGTTTTCTTTTTTAATTACTAATTTTGTTATGTAGTGTATAGGACATTATAAAATAAATAAAATGCAATGATTACCTTACAGCAAAGGTTCCCAAACTGTGGAGATAATCAAGCTAAGTAAGTTTGCGGAGGAATGTAATGAAAAAATTTTCTCTCAACCGGTATCCACAGAAAAGTTACCAGGACGATGACCAAGTGGGTGAAAAGAAAAATAATTATCAAGTTTTAGAGAGTTTTCAGTGTTCAGTCGGCTCTCCGTTACACAAGGAGTCTGGGGGGTAAGGGCAAAATTATATCCTTTCCCAAGAGAGTACTTTCGTGATAGTTTGTCCTATAAACACAAAAGAAATAATAAAAAATACATCCAAACTGTTTAATTCTAGCCTTCATATTCAGACTGGCGCCGACTTGTTAAAAATATTGGGGGTGGGTGGGTGGGGCTCGAATGATTCGATTGGGAGGGCGTAGGGTTTAAAAAATACTTCCCAATAGTTTCCAAGGGATTAGGAATTTTGTAATTATGTGTAAAATTAAGCATTTTTTATTATAGTCCTTACATTAAAAATTTTTTTACATTTTAGAAAATCTGTATAGACGCGCGTTCAAGTATCCTAATTTCAAATTAAATAAGTTTAAATGGAGCGCATCAAAAATGTATATAATTTAATGGACATAAAAGAAGCCATGCGTTTTTCGTACTTTTTTTTTTTTTTGGATTACGGTCGTTTACCCACTTGAGGGATCTAGTCTGAAAGGAGTGCTCTCCATGGGGTCTTTCTAAGTTGACCTGACTTCTATGTACGCAAAGTTTCGGAGAAAACCACGGGATACACCGAACGTCTAGGTCGGCGGATGCGACCTGGATTTAATCCAGGCACCCTTTATGGTGTAGATTCCACAAATTATATATGGTTAGTGCGGTGGCTGGCAAAATAGCGACATGAAACGGGACCTTACAGGGCAGAGACCACAGCGTAAAGCGTGTGTGGAAAAGGTCTGAGAACCGAAAGCCAACCTGGCGATGGAGTTGAGCGCTAAAAGGAACTGTCGCCAAATAAATCGCCAGAATGTAAAAATGAAAAGAAACGTTGGGCCTTACATGTGTTTGCTAACATTTAAATGTGAGATGCCGCAGGGGGGATCATTAGAGATAAAATGTAACCTATGCAAAATTATTAAAGCCCGTGGGAATGAAGAAAATAAAATAAATTCTCAGACGAAAGGCACCAACAAACTGTATTGCAAATGCTAAAACCAAAGTAAATAGCATGGAGGTATGGAGGAAGAAAAAAATAAATAGCATTATGGAGAGATCGGAGATTTAAAAATGGCAAAGAGTATTAAATTTAGAATAGGTAGGGAAAGCAGTAGTAATTATGAATGTGTAATTAACTATAAGAAATTAATTATAAATATGTGATTAACTGCACCACACCCTTCATCTCCGCTAAACACTCAGCCACTGGTAGGGAAATCAATCTTTTTAACTAACTTCAAAAGAAGAAAGAGGCTCTACGTTGAAGTGAACAAATGTATGGATTTCTTCCAACAATAGAAGACAAAACAAACATAATATTAATTAAAGGTACTGATTTATTACACTTTAGCTTTACACATTAGATTGGATTTTCAATAACGGTAAGTGCTTATGAAACTTTTCTCCATTCAAAAAATAATGTAAAAGTAATAGCCACTGCTTGCTTCATTCAATGAACTTCCTCTTTTTTTTTTTTTTACAAATGTGTATTTCTATTAGCCCTGCATCTCCTGATCCCATTGAGATCCCACAATAGAATTTTGCTATGTGTATTTAGACATCACAAACCATTTTTGATAATTGTTTGAAATTTTAAAATTGTCACTTTTTGAGAAATTTAAATTTTAAAATTTTCAATTTTTAAAATTGTAACCCCTATCTTGTGGCATATCATATTAAAGCCCCATTCAACAGCTTTAGAATGAGACCACTCTCAGCTTTATACCATCACTGGTTGCCAGCCTATAGGCATCTAAAGGTGACAAAATATGATTTTTTTTCATAAAAATTTAAATCTTTAAAAATTAATAACTTCAAAAATAATTGTGCTACATAACTGAAATTTGGTATTTTTTCGTAAGTCTGTGATATATTGCTGCATATCAAAAATCATGAAAATCTGAGACATCAATTCTGAAAATCTCCCAAAATTGTGTTGATTTGACATGGAATGACCCAGTTTGATGTTTTTCAGGAGACAGAACCATAGAGGATTTATAAGATATCGCTATATTGGATATATGGATGGCACCGCTTGGATATTTTCCACCACGTTGAGATGAAATGTTTTGTGGTGCTAAATACGCAAATCTTACAAAACTATGCATAAATTAAATATATGTAGAGAGCTTCCTTAATGGAAACCATTACGTGAAATGATAATTGTTTATGCTAATGCGTAAATTGTAAAGAATCACCAAAGAATAAAAAGATCCCCCATTGGTACCAAATAATCTAAGCTGTTTCTTTTAATCAAGCCTTGAAGAAGGAGAAGCGAAGATAGATAGTATTGATATACGTAATAGGTAGTATTAGTAGATTTGTAAGGATAATATGAATAAATCACAATATACCATGTTAATAAATATTTCATGAAATTAAAAGTGTTCTGTTTATCCTTTTTCAAGGGTTATTTTGCAATCAAGGGAACGATAAGTAATTCTAATTTGCGTTGATATATCCCACAGTAATTTCAGATATCCTGCAGTACTTGAGATTTTTTAAAAATTAAATTCTGTTTTCCACATGCAAATATGATTTTAGTAACATATTCGTTTCTTCCCGTATGAAGAGCAGATGTGCAGCTATTTTAAAATAAACGGTTGTCCATTTCATGTAGTGTCTAAGGTATTTAATGCTACAACTTGAACCTAAAAAACAGTATAGTGTAGAAATAACACATTTTGAAAGTCGGGAGTTCTCTGCAAACTTCTAAGCTTTTCACTTTTCTGATCGCGAATGAGACTGACATAGTTTTTTGAGTCATTATATTGCAATGATGCCAGGTTAGTACTCATGACGCAAACTTTACATCAAGAATCAAATAATTTTTTTATTTTAAATTTCCCATTACTGGAATTAATTGGGATTACACATGTTAGGAAAATTTTCGTTTACTATCGTGCAAAGAACGGGCACTCAGCTAGTAGATACATACTGTAAAACCTTGATCAAGGTTTTACTGTATAACGATTCCATTATAGTAGTATTTCAATTTGATCTTTGAAAACCAAAATAAATAGAAAGAAATTTAAAATTTAAATACATTAATTTATTATGACCCCCCCCCCAAAAAAAAAAAAAAACTTTACTAGTTAATTAATTACTTTACTTTTGGTATTTATTTCAAATTTTATTTTACAAGTTCATATGTTTGTTGCTTGAGGTATATGCTGCAGCCTGCAAACTAGTGACTTTTCATTTTACGAAAAGAGAAAGGCATAAGAATTCTTACCTAGGTAGTGGTCGGCTATGTTGCTTTTTTACAGAGTCAAGTCTTTTCCATACCTTTGAATGAAGATCTAAACAATGGACTGATATTGTATAATCAAAACCTGTAGTTCCTCCAATTACATACATTTTATCACTGTGCACTGCTACAGCCTAAAATATGAAAAGTGATTTCTTTTACAATTATGAAAGAAAAAATCTGATGCAGCCACCACATAGCTTCTCTGTACATCTATTAAATTATACACATTTTTGATGCACTTCATTTCAGCATTTTCATTTAAAATTAAGGTTTGGCAATTTTTCATAAAATTTAAGAAATATTGGGAAGAGATATAGTTGCTAAGATTTTGGGCATGCCCAAACAATCATCGTTCATTTTATTAAAGCTGTCCATAGATTTTAATGCACAGAAAGTCTTTTTGGTCAACATGTAACAGAGTGTAAAAAAAAATCATAATTTTTAAAAAAATAAGATTTGTGTAAAAATAAAGTAAGATTATAAAAAAACAATTAGATTAATAATTAAATAAGTTAACTAGTATTTTATATAAATAGACAAATGCTAAATAGCGAGTTATGAGTATTTTTTTTTTTTTAATTTGAAAAATCAGTAAATAAAATAATTTTGTCCCAAGTGGATGATTTTGAAAAGACAGAAAAATTGACGGATTATTTTGCAGATTTAAAAACAAAGGTTTCAAAAATAAGTTTACAACAATTTTAATCACATGCAATAACAATAATAGTATTATGCACTACCTCTTTCAGCTTATGGGCCACAGAAATTTAAATATGTGGTATCAAGGGCAATCAAGTATTACGTTCTTTTAAGTAATATACTTTTAAAAGCAATATATTAAAGACTAATTGATGGATGTAATGACACAATCACAAATATGCATTTATAGGTTTTTTTGCAAATTAAAGTTCTTGAAAATATAAAGGCACACATAGGAAAAACAATTGGGTGATTCCACAGTACTGTGAGCGGTTATGTCATGTCAACAAGTTTGATTACAACTGAACAAACAATTGAGTTAGGTGAATGGTTTTTCTTTTCTTGTAAATAATATGCCACCTTGTTCATAAAAAAGAAAAAATGTTCATCTAATTCCTTTTCTTTTTCTGCTGTTATGACGAATCGAATTTATTGCAGACATGACATAAACACTCACAATAACGTGGAATCACCCAATTATTAAATAAAAGTTCTGGAAAATATGATGACACATACTGATAAAAGTCAAATATTTAATTATAAATGAATATTTTCTGGCACCATATTTATGGCAATTAAAAATAAATCTGAAATGATTAAATTTTCACAATTAATTACTTTCCTTAAAAACTGAATTTGTAGATTCTGATTTGTGTTTTACAATGTGCAACTGGGTTGGCGGGTGAATGGAACAAGTGTCATGAGCCAATAATGACCCATGGGCCAGAGGCTGTACATTCTTGATTTAAATCAAGATTTTTTTAAAAATCAATTGATTTAAATCATGATTAAAATTACTGATTTAAATCATTGACACCCTGCTGTATAAACTGTGAATAAATTACAGTAGAGAGCTGATTAGCTGAACATGTTGGGACCAACTATAATTCAGATAAGCAAAAGTTTGGATAGCAGACTAGCAACTTGACTTAGCTAAATTGGTTGGCAATGGTAGTGCACCTTGTTTTTTTAAAACGCAGTAAATGTATGTTTTTATAAAATTTAAAAGCAGATAACTAGATTAAAATATTAAGTAAGGGTCAAAAGTAAGCATACACTAAAAAGGTAGTTTCAAAATGATAAAGAAAAACAGAAATTATGTGGTCTTAAGTCTTGACCTAAATTCAACCACTGCTTTTCATTTTCCTGCTACTGCTCTCCATATTATAAGGAAAGTCCAGTTCGAATTTCTGTTCTTTAGATGAATGCCAAAAACTGTTTATTAAAAAACAGTGATCATTAAAGATTCTGATCTTTATATTTCTTTTATCTAAATGACTGATATTACTATGTTATTAGCTATTGTTTAAAGCCTTTTCAATTTATGTATTTAGATTAAACCAAAAATAAGCATAATGTTTCCTTCTAGAAAATGTTCAGCCATACTTTAGTTTGAAAATTTTGAAAAACTGCAGAACATTATTTATATAGTTGTATATCCAACTAGCTAAAGTACCCATCGTTAACTGGTTAGTACATAATGCAAATTTTCAAAAAGCTTGAATCTTTGTCAACATTATAGGTGTATAAAGAATGAAAATAGTATTTTAGCAATAGTATTGAAATAAAAATTACATTTTCTGTGTATTGTTAAAAGATCACAGGTTTGGAAGTAACAAAGGGATCACTAAATTTGACTATTATAGAGAACTTCTTTCAATTTTAAAAAATTAAATTTTATTCCAGTTGGACGATTTTTTTAAGTCAAGAGGTCATTCCTAACCAGTAACTAAATTTTGCTTGATCCACGATTGATTATTTTAACATTATTCCTCAAAAACATTTTGTGCAATTTTCACAAAATCTAAAAAAGAAAAACATTTTAAAAATTTAATTCTTTTTGTTTTAGCCATTGCTGATCATATTGCTAAACTTCATTGTATTCCCTAAATCCATTTTTAAAGAATGCAAGAACAAACATTTATACAACTTTTACAAAATCCCAAAATCTATGAAATATTTAAAACTGTTTTGACATTAGCAGTTCAAATTAACCTGCATCTAACATAATTCCAAATTTTATTCTATCCCATTCCCAATTTTTCAGGAATAGCGCAAACATGCACTGAATTTTCACAAAATCTTAAAATATATAAAAAAATACTTTGATGCAAAGAGTTCAAGTGAACATCAGTGGCGATACTGAATTTTATTTCACTCGCTTCAGTGGTTTATACGTAATCAATAAATATTTTCATATTTTGAACAATTTTTGCAAAATCTCAAAATCTAATAAAAATCTTTAAACAATTCGACATCTATAAGTTTTAGTTGAGTGACCACCTATCATGTCACTCAATTTAATTTCATTCGCTTCAGTATTTTTTACGTGATGCACAAACATAAATGTAAGCAGTTTGAAATGATTTTTACAAAATCTAAAAATTGTATGAAGATTTTTAAAAAATTTGATGCCTATATTTTAAGTTGAGTGACTGCCTATCATGCCACTCAATTTCATTTCATTCGCTTTAGTCGATATTATGTGATGTGCGAACAAAAAAAGCATCACCGAGAGAATAACAGACACATTTTTTTGAGGGTCATACTAGATTCCCAGATGCTTGAAACAGATAGAAATCACAAAATTTTTTTATTCCAAGTAATGTACAAACTAAATTCTAATTACTTCCTTGTACGTAGTATAAGGAAGTAATGTGATCCCGAAAAATTTTGGGGGCCAAATTTCGACAAAAAAACCGATTTTGACTACCTCTAAATTTAATTTTAAGAATTTTTTCGATGCATCTCATCGTAGGCTAGCATGCACGATCATATTAACGCGTCTGCAACTCATTTTGACCAGCGGCGAGTCTATTGTGGTAAGTTTTTCCATGCCGTCTGTACGTACGTACGTATGTTCGTACGTACGTATGTATGTAACTCGCATATCTCAAAAACTATTGGTCGTAGAATGTTGAGATTTGATATTTAGGATTGTTCTATGATCTAGTTGTGCACCTCCCCTTTTGGTCGCAATCGAATCTATAGTTTATGTACAGGACCGCCCAAAACATTCGAAATACATTACGCTCTATGGGCCGAAATTCATTAAACTCGCCTAACTCAAAAACTATTAGGCATAGAATGTCGAAACTTCATATTTTGGATAGTTGTAACATCTTGTTGTGCACCTCCCCTATTGGTTCCATTCGACTGGATAGTTTATCTACAGGACCGCCCAAAACATTCGAAATACATTACGCTCAATGGGCCGAAATTCATTAAACTCGCATATCTCAAAAACTATTAGGCGTAGAATGTTGAAACTTTATATTTAGGATTGTTGTAACATCTAGTTGTGCACCTCCCCTTTCGGTTCCATTCGACTGGACGGTTTATCTACAGAACCGCCTAAAAGATTCTAAATACATTACGCTCTATGGGCCGACATTCATCAAAGCGTTTTTTAGAGGTTTTGGGCTATTTCAAACGACTCAGGAGTGATATATGCTGTAAAGTGTTAGAAAATGAGTTTCTCCATTAAAAAAAGTGTCTTTATCATTTACAGTTCTGCTACAGGAACACTCAAAAGATTTCCCATACATTACGGTCAATGACAATTTTAGGGGCATTCATCCATTTCAAGCACAATACCGTCCTACCACATTAGTTAGGTAATGGTCCGACCACGGTCACGTGCCTCCCTCAAGAACTATGCCAAAAGTCGCCAAGCTTGGCGACTTTTGGTGTACGTGTGTGCATATTTAACTCTCAAATCTCAAAAACTATTATGAAATTTCATATGTAAGATTGTTGTAACATCTAGTTGTGCATCTCGATTTTTGGTTCCAATCTACTGGAGTTTCTTTACAGGACCACCAAAAAGAATTTCAGTACTTTAATGTCTATGGAAATCTTCAATATAATACAATTGTAGTCAGTCATTGTTTGGTACATGCCCAAAATCTCGCCATCTGTCCTCGACCTTGGCGAGTTTTGCCGAAATGTCGCGAAATTTGGCGATAGTCAGTCATTTGGTCCATGCCCAAAATATCGCCGTTTGTCATCGTTCTTGGTGAGTTTTGGCGAAATATCGCCAAATTTGGCGCCAAAAATTATTTCGTATTTTGTATAACTCTAAAACTTTAACCCGTAGAATTTTGAACTTTTTTATTTAGAACTATATTATAATATCTAACTGTTTTCAATATCTTTTTTGACAGCAATTGACTAGGAATTTATTTACAGGGTGAGCCAAATGACTTTAAATACATTAAGGTGTATGGATGCATTCAATTCATTGAAAGTCAGTGGTCAATGACTACTTTGGCTATCCCCAAAATCTCGCAAACTATCTCAAGTTTGTCGGCTTTTGGTGAAATATCGCCAAATAAAGTGTCAGAAGGAAATCTTTCAAATTGAACTCAAGTTGGCGATATCGAAATATTTGGCTAGAAATCGCTATACCTTACTATTATTGATATTTTATCTCTTTCAAACAAATAAGTTTAGAGGAAGTGCGTAAAAAACATTTTTGAATTAATAGACGTGCAAGGAAGTCATGTGTTGGACACATCAGATTTTTTTATTTATATAGATTATTATATAATATTGTATCCATTAAATTTCTAAATTTGTATCATATAAATGGTATTAACACTAGAACCACGGGATGGGTCATTTTGACCCAAAACAAGATTTTATTCCGTTTTTTTCAAAAAGTTATCAACGGAAATTTAAAAAAAATCATGATTTTTCCTAATTTTATGTTATTAATTATCTCTAAAAAATTTAAGCTTGTAACTTTTATCTGTTTTTTGTTTTTAATATGTATACCTGATATTGCAAAATGGGTCATTTTGACACAAAACTTCCCACGAGTCTGAAATCCGAAGTTTAAATTAAATAAATGTCATCATCATTCATGAAATGAACGGTAATGACATAATAAATGATATAATAGCATACCATTATGTCATTTTCATTGCAACGTGAATTTATAAGTCGGGTCAATTTGACCCATACTGCAGTTTTAGGTATACCTATCTCATGCGATGCGGTTCTAATAAGAATTATAGCAAGAAAATTTTTGTACTTTTAATGTAATATTAAACTTAATATGAATGTTAAGATTGAGCTAATATCATTACCGTTGGAATATAACATTATTGTTGCATTGCAATGTGAATTCTGCAATTTGGGTCAATTTGACCCAGCCCGCGGTTTTAGGTATATCTGACACACCGCGGTTCTAGTGTTAAACTAATTATTCATAATGAGCACTACTTATGCGTTAGCATAATTGCTATTTTTTAATATAATTTTAATTATGCATTTAGTTCGATGCAAAATGTAAATATACTGCATAATTAGTTTATATATTGTTCTCTTTCTTTTATACATTAGTTTTTGACAGCATAAACCAGTTTCTGAAGTTTGTCATGTCAAAAACCCAACCCTGCTACATAGTGCAGCTTATAAAGAATCATTCTGAATTTTTTTGAGTCCTCACACAATTAGTTTCACATAATTAGTTAGTTTTTGTGTACCAAGACCGTAAGGAAGATTCTGTTTCTTTGACATACTCCCTTAACGCCTATGGAAAGCCTGCACGGCAACAATAGTTACCTGCTCAAATAAAAGAATGAATGAACATGACTGTGAATTTAAAAGACAATAAATGATGGAATACCTGGCCATATAATGGTTTTGGTTTATCACCAGTAGTTTGCAATGTGAACCATTCTAGAGTATCTAAGTTGCATAAGTGGGTCTTGTTGCTACTACTATGGCCAAATGGTACTCCTGTTCCTCCATATGCAAGCATGTAATTTTCAACAAGCAAAGCTACAATTGGGAAAAAAATCAATAACACTATTTTGGAAATAAACTTCAAAATAATGATTATCTAATATTTTAGAGTGGCTTTGATATAGGCCCAACCTTGTTGAATTTTTGAAAACCAAAAAAGTGGCTGTCAAACCATAGATTTCTGCAGCAGATTTGATGATTAAAAACAATAAAATTAATGAAAATATGTAAAATGAAAAAAATAAAGTGAACAATTCTACATACATTTATGCAATTTCAATTTAAAATTGCAGAATCAATCAGAAATAATCCTCACCTGATAACTGTACTTTTGAATTTTTAATAACTTTTAGATATTTTTTAGTTTACTGTACTTTCTTTTCCCTTAAATAGGTATGTTTGTACGTTTTACAGGGTGTTTCAACAAGATGGTAACACGCTTTGATTCTCTATCTATTTGAGGTAGGTTGTCAACATAATTGTAAAAAAATTATCTCATAAATTTTTTAAAAAGTTACACTAATGCCCCCATACAAAAAAAAATTTCAGTTAGTAAAATGTGCCCCATACATTCATGAGGTGATGTACCAAATCTTCAGATTTTCACCACAAAAAGTCTCACAGATATGAAGATATACATATGCTGACTTAAACAACTTTCCAATGGCTCTCAAAGGGGAAAAAATCATGTCACATAATCTTGTTTCGGGAGTTATGCAGAAATTATGAAAGAAAATCATTTCTAGCATTTTAGCCTTAAACTTGCATAGTCAAAATTCATGTATAACTCCATATAATCTTTTTTTTTTTTTAAAGATATCTTAAGACTTTTTTTATAATGAACAGCTGAAATTTTGTAAATCAGAGTGTATGGGGTGAATTTTAAAGTTGGGAATTTTTTTGTACGGAGGCTGTATACAAATTTCAAAAGTGTAACTTTTTGAAAACTAAGGGCGCGTTCGAGAATTCATCGGTTGTGCACCGGTAACACCGGTGCACGACCAGAGCGTTCGAAAAGGCGGAGCGTGGGGCGGAGCTCTAGAAGTAACCGCGTTCGAAAACGTTTCGGCCATGTAGCGGTTGTCTGCTCAGCGTGACCAGAGCGCAACCAGAATGACCCTGCTAGCGAGGTGGGTTATTCCGGTTATTATCGTAGTGTTGCCAGCGTTTATTTTTGTTTTCTCGGCTTAGAATCGGATGTGGTGAGGATGACCGAAACCGGTTGACAACCATGACATCACTTAACCGAAGAATGACCGCGACCGGTAGCACCGGTGCATAACCAACCGGTGAATTCTCGAACGGGCCCTAACATTAGGAATTTTTCTTACATACAATGTAGTCTTTTATCCCTACTTTATTTTGAACATTTTTTCAATTTACATTGCCTACTTATCTCTACTACATAAATAATTAAAGTATGTTACCACCTTTTGGGGACACCCTGTATATTTAAAACTTTGATTTAATAGAATTTCAGTTGATACTAAGGGACCTTAATTACACCCTTTTTTCCTTCCTTTTAATGCATTTAATAACAAAGTATAAATAGTGCTGCAGACAGTACTTCAAAAAAGTAATATATTAAATAAGTTACAGATAAATTAATAAGATGTTTTAACATCAAAAGAAATTTGTAATTTCTTAATTTAAGAAGCAGCAAAGAGCAAGAAAGGGTAAACAGAGGGATATGAGGTGTAACATAGCGTAACAAAGAAAAAAAAAAAAAATCTGACTAATATTTTGAAAATTGTTGAAATTGCATAAGTTATTGTAATATTAAAAGAAAATCAAATCAAACCATATCTATTGAGATTAGTAAAAAATCAAAGGATACAAAAATAAAAATATTAACCATAAAATACTACAGAAAGAATGTTTAAACAAAAGCATACATAAACAATCAATATAAACTTATACCATACTGGCTGGCCCGAATATAATGCAGTATTTTTTGACTGATCTTTTCCTGTTAAAAACATCACTTGTGCTAAACTCGAGGCCTAAATATAGGATTTTTCTAATCATCTTGATGAAAAATTTTAGGGTCACATTATAGTCGGGTCAATACGATATATATCCATTAGTATGTCCCTTATTTTCAAACTTTTAAATGCCCATCTCCTAGTTTAGTTCTATTTGCTTCAAGATTAACCTATACAAATTTCTGGGTCGATAAGACTTTTTAAACATATACTACCAACTTAGAAAGAAAATTATTAAAAAGCTAAGATGAGAGAAGCTATTACCAACATTTACCTGGCAGAAACTGGACGACACAGCAACATTGTCACAGAAACAGAATGCTCTTCAAATTCATTTTCAATTGCTGCAGACACATTGTCTTCAACAATTAAAAAACGCTCTGATGAGCACTTTCATGTCTTGCGCAGATGTGTAATCAGTTAAATTGCTCATTTGGCAATGTGAACATATACAAAAACGTAAAGAATAATTTTTTAAGTTCATGCATATTAATGAAGTCGACTGCAGGAAATTGAGACTGTGGTCACCATATTGGATTCTTCTCTTGGCAAATCTGCATTTTAGCAGTATCTCGGCTTATATGACGTGCAGTGTGGAAAGATACGATTTGACGTTAACTAATGCAGAACATTCGACGAGTCTTGATATTGATGAACATGATTGAAACAATGCAAAAATTAATTGGATTAATTAACACTCATTAACTGAATGTAATTATACCGTGGGCATGTTAGGATTAAAGCAGGGACGATCGCTCCCTCTAAGAAAAAAGAAATTAAATGAAAAATGTAAAAGATCCTATTTTACTTCCATAAAATTGTCATAAATTATAACTAGCCGCCACCCACCCACAAAATTGCATTAATCCATAGCTGACCATGGGAGAGTAAGATTTATGGGCCCAGATGCCATCTTGGATCTTTTTGTCATGGCGAATAGTACCACAATAATGAGTTTATCCAACTGCAGCAATTCATGACTGAAAACAATACATGGATTGACTTGATTGATATTAATTACTGTTATTTCGTGAAGAAATGAAAGAAGATTTATAACATTAGTGGTGGTGATGGGGGAACTGATTAGCAAAATGTCTGGATTTTGGGAAATTATTAATTTCAGACTTCCGGGTCTAAATTAAGGTAATTAAAATAAAAATATTTGAATAAAATGTTATTTGACAGTCAAAACTTAAATTTGATTTAGTCATTTGAAAATATAAATTTAAAACTTTATTTAAATATAAAAAATTTTAATAACTAAGAAAACATTCTGTTTGTATAAAAATATATTTTAGTAATTTAAATAACTAACTTTCATTAAAATAAAATAATTATTTCATTATCTGAGATTTAGTTTTAAATTTTTTTTAATGTTATGTAAAATAATAATCTTTATTGATGAGATTGAAAAAAACATTTCATAGACTCTCCCAACCTCTGTTCAGCCCATTGAGCATAAATATTGCTCCACAGTTTTTAAATGTACTACCCGTTTATTTACAGTGGTGGCTGATCAGGGTAGATTTCGAGTGGGTACATGTATGCTGTGTCAGTATTATCTATCGCAGCACTATGGAATGCATATTTATTAAATGTAGTTAAAGTAGTTGGTATTTATACCGAAAACATGATTTTGGCTTACTTGAAGACTAATGAAGGTGGGCAGTTCTCATTCCTTGCTATACCCTAAGGTATCTAAACCCTGACATTAATAAGCTGTTTTTTTTTTCCTGAACTGCAAAACTTTACATGTTGTTTGAATAACCAATTTTCATAAACTAATTTGTAATTTACTATTAACAATATTTAAATGCATCCACATCTTTGTGTGTACATGCATGCAAAATTATACAGAATGTGTAACAAATCCATCCTGGTGTTGTACCTTCATTGTTTCTTTTCATTTCATTTATTAAACTTTGTCCTGACTCAAAGATTTACCTTTTAAAATTTTAATCAATTAATATCCTCGTAATTCATACTAAGAAAAATAAATGCTTAGCTTTAAAAGTGTTGTGACCGCAATATACCAACCAGGTTCTCGGCGTTACGTGCAAATGCCTTTAGGCCAAAAAAAAAATTAAAACCTGAAAGAGAACTGCTGAAATAAATTTACACGAAGTGAGATAAATGAAGAGGAGCCATTTTTACAAATAACAAATCACATTTATTAGGTTAACCTTTAATTCTTTTACATTTAAAAATTTAAATCTAGATAATATCGTGAAAGTACATGAGACACTATAACTTTAAAATACATAGTTATCCCTTACCCCGAGCTGACTTTTTCTTAAAAAAATTTTCCTAACATTTGTGCACACAAAAGAAATTAATTAAGGAGAGATTTATAGGAAAAGAAAGGAGAAATATTAATGGAACTTATTATTTCGATGTGAGGGGGGCCCCCATCAAAGAACTATTATCCAGGCATCTTCCAGAATTCACTCGGGGACCTCAGCGCCATTTCTTTTTCTTTAGCAAGGCAGCGCGTGGGACTCACACAACAGTCATTCTCTCCAACCACCAGAATGAATCAACCCCACGCTTCCTTCGGCTTAGGTCACCTTTTTACCTCCTTTGTTTGGCAGGCGCTTTCCGCTCGTAAAGTAGTTTGGTCGAAGATACAATTATTATTAATGAAAACTTGTAGATTAATTATCGATGGGCGTTGAAACTTAATTTTTTACTATGATGAAAAATGTGAAAGTTGTTCTTATCGTAGTAACTATTGTAGAAGTTCTATTTTTGATTTAAAAAATTTGAAAATGCTTGGGTGCCGATCTCCATATCCTTGCGCCGTTGTTGTTTTCTTCTTCGATATATTGAATCGTAGTATTGGTATCGATGCATGTAGTTATTGGATGTTATTAAAAAAAGAATTAGAAGGTTAGAGAATTCCAGAAAAGATAATTATAGTGAAAGAAAAAAAAAAAAAAAACTTAACTGTAATTACAACCACTTAATTTTTTCTAAGGAAAATTACCAATTTCAAAACAAACATTTTTATGAAACTCTTATTGTCAGCTCTAAAAATTTATTACCAACCCTCCGAATAATGTCAGCTCTCACAAAACGTATTTTCATAAATTTAAAATTTAAAAGAAAATTGTTGTACAAATTATTTTAATTACTTGAACAATATGTATAGTTACCTTACACAAAGATGGCAACACGATCGCCAGAATAACGATCTTTTAGATGTTTGGCGCCAAAATATAGAACAAGTAAACAAATAAATAAAAATGAGTCAGCCATGAGTCATCAATAGTAATTCAACATATACCTTAATAAATTTTAAACACTTCATTATTATTTTACTTCCTTTATGAATACTGGCATATGGTGACAAAACAAAACCACCTTAATAAACAAATTGTTTAAAAATTTTAATTTTACTTGATTTAAAATTCACTAATTAAGGTAAGGATTTTTAATTAAGTAGGCTATTAATTAATTACACTTTACTTAAAATTGAAATCATAACACTGGGTTTGGAAGGCTTACAAAAAATTTATTACCAATAGAACAAAAATGTTTACTTTACTGGAGAGAGAAATAATACAATTTTTTTTTTCCCACAAGTGTTCAATGTGTGAACCTTTTGTGATGTGGCAGATATCAAGTCTAAAGCCAATTCAACAAGATCTTTTATGTAACCCCATAAAAAAAAAAAAAAACCCTGCATGGAGTTAGGTCTGGAGAGCGAGGTGGCCACAGAAGAAGGCGATTGCCATTGCAGAACCCCGACCAATCCAACGACAAGGAAGCTCATTATTTATGAAACAAAACTTGTAATATTTCTTTCTCCAGTAAAGTCAACTTTGTTGCTGTATTGGTATTATATTATTTTTTAATGAGCTTCCCAAGCCTTCCACACCCGGGAGGGAATTGTGACGTACCCTGTATATTGAGCTGCAGAAAATTTTTGTATTTCTGCAGCTTATCACAGAAAAATGATAAAATTCTGCCACTGGGCCAACATTAAATGTCAGAGATGCAAAAGAAGAAAGACTAGTAATTAGTGTTTCATTTGTTGTTAAAGGACAGCTCATTGGTTTTCAAAAATTACACAAGAATAAGCTGATGCTTTTTAGACTGTTTTAACACATCATTATACACAAACTCACAGATTTTATGCAGTGGTACAACAATTTCAAACACTGGCTGTTTAAACGATGCATGTACCCTTTTAGAGCAAAAACTAAATAGAATTTTTTTTACACCAACACAACATACATGTATGAGCTAGTTTTGCGAATTGTGTGTGAAAGAAAAATAAGTGAAGTAGCAAAAAATCTTGATGTACCGCTTTTTGAAAACAAGAAAAAATTGGAGTAGCATTCAATATTACCAATATTAAGAATGAGAAAGAACATATGGAATGATATTTCAATGAGAGAAACATTAAAGAAATATTAGTGATTTTGGAAAAGAAATTAAGCAAACAAATATTGCAAAATGACTTTAAAAAACTGAACTGTGCATAATGTTTTTGAAGGAAATACTGAAAATCAATTAAAAATTTAGCATTTCCATGTGATGAATCAAACTTTATGCATGGTAAGAGCAATTTATTTTTAAAATGTTGTTCTGATCGCAGTTTACACAATCTGTTGAATATGAGAAAGCTTTAAGAAACATTTCAATACTAGAAGATAAAGGGCATTGTGGAGGCAATTACAACAAACACTAGAAAAAACATTCGACAAAAATATGTATACAGTCAATAAATTTAATCTTTGTCCACTTAAAAAACTTCATATTCAATTTTTATTATTTACCAAAATCAGAATTGCATTTTCTTCTAAAAACGTGCAAGAACTTTTCACATTTGAAAGATTTTGTCTCACTGGCAACATCCCATCTTATATCAATGTTTCATGCAGAGGAAATCATTTTAGTACTAAAAAAAGTTAAACTGGGTAATCTAGAAAAACTATTTTAAACAAATTGGAATTGCAATTTTCCCTTCAAAGCCTGAAACTGTGACTTCAGTATGATGCCATTATCACTTGCGGCACCTAATTTTGCAACCCAAATGATTAATTATTTATACTCTTGGAAATAAAATAGCGCAGATTTAATTTTTATTTTTATACAAAATTAGGAAAATTACCAAGCGTGTTGTACAAACTGTTTAGATTTTATTACGTTTTTTGTACTTAACTTTTTTATCTTTTTGGAGTAGTGGTGGTAAAAGTTTTATCTTGGAATGGTTGAAAGGGAATTATTCCAGAGTCAGGGATCAGCATAAGAATACAGTAGGATTTATTGCAACAATGTTTGTGATTCCATGGATATGTGCAATGCAGCTGTTAAAGATCCAAACAAGACCCTGCTCTTTAAAATCTATAAAATTGTACAAAAATATTTCACGAGTAGCTTAAAAAATTTATATATGCTGGTACTTATCAGAAGAATCTTCAATTTTATCCCTTTTCAGTAAGGATAGGGATTAAAAGTGAATTTGGAATTTGTTGCAAACCTAGCTTGAGAGTGTCTACACATGGAACAGAGATATTTCCTTCAGATGCAGCAAATGTATTATTTGGCAATTTTTAATTTATTATTAGCTGTATTATTATTATTTTTGAATACTACATTCATATTTGCACTTTGATATATTTTTACTACTGCATTTTCAAAAAAGAAAAAAAAAAGGTACTAAACTACTAAAGTCAAAACCTTTTCGAATTGCCTACATTTGGACATTTTATCATACAAGAATGCCTTACAACTTGGGAAAATAATGTCATATTTGAAAGTCAAATGGAAAATTATTGTAGAAAACAATTAATGGCAGTGCTGAAAGAACTTTCGAATTAATGCAGGATTTTAATAGGTCATTAATTGCTGATGAAGAATAAAAACAATTTGTTCTTTGTGGTGCGCAAGATCATCACAACTAATATCGAGATTGTGAAAAATCCTGTTATAAAGAAAATAGTAAGTTGTGCAGAACCAAATATATGAAAGTATTAATGTATATATTATATGAGTTGGTGGTTTATTAAATATAATATTTAATTAATAATACTAAGTTTTGTTTTTTTTTCCAAATACATGGTATGATTCATTATATGCTTGAACATTCTGACTTAAGTCGGCACGGGTTAATTTGATCCTACTATTGACTGAAACATCACATGTGAGTTAATCTGATCAAAAAGAACAATTTTAGTGGGCAGGCAAGAAAATTACAGTAAAAAAAAAAAAAAAAAAAAAATGTTTACCCAAAATGAGGGACACTCAAATAAAGCATCCTTTGACTAAGGTTGACTAGGGAGAACACAGATGACATGGAGGGCAGGCTTTAATCTCAGATAAGAAACAACAGCCACACACATTCCACCAGCAGCCAAGTAATAACCAGCTACAAACAAGAGGTGCTTCTACTGTCATTAAATACAACACATAAAAAAATCTGATGTGGACAACACATGATTTCCTTGTGCGTCTGTTAAATCAGAAATATTTTTGGCGCACTTCATCTAAACTTATTCTGTTTGAAAAAGATAAAATACTGTATTAAAAGTAAGGTTTAGCGATTTCTTGCCAAATATTTCCGATTTTGCCAAGCTGGGTTCAATTTGCAAGATTTGTTTTTGACACTTAATTTGGCGATACTTCGCCAAAAGCTGACAAGCTTGAGATAGTTTGCGAGATTTTGTTGATAGCCAAAGTAGCAATTGACCACAGACTTTCAATGAATTGAATGTATCCATATACCTTAATGTATAAGTCATTTGGATGAACCTGTAAATAAATTACCCAGCCAATTGCAATCAAACAAGAGAAGTTAGATGTTACAGTAGTTCTAAATACAAAATTTCAACATTCTAGGGTTAAAAGTTTTAGAGTTATGCGAAATACAAAAATATTTTTGTTGTCAAATTTGGTGACTTTTCAGCAAAACTCGCCAAGGTTAATGACAAATGGCAAAATTTTGCTCATGGACCAAACAATGACTAACCACAGCCAAAAGTTGCAAGGATTCTGAATTCTTATGACTTTTGGCTGTGGGGATATCTCAAGGCCTCAGTCTACCTTGGCGATCCCATCACATCTCTCTCCGACGTTAAAGAAAGCATAGAATGCCATGTGCATAACATTCCCCAGTTCATGCTGCTTTAAACAGTCGAACATGCAATTTTACGCTACCAGATGGTAGCAAACAATGGTGGACATCCTATCGAGTATGTTTTGTAAACTTTTGTAGATTATTTATATGTTCTCAATAAAGCTATGATATACCACCTAGGGGTGGTTTTTGAAACTCATTGTTAATTTTTCTACATAAAATTCCCATTGTTTCAGTATGCCATTACTCCATTTTCATGCAATTCAGCTGCAGTAGTTTCATGCAAGTAGTTTTTGCTACAGAATGCTCACACATTTCAAGTTTAATTATGGACACCCTGTATTTAAAATCTTTTGAGCGACCGTATAGATAAAACTATCCAGTCGATTGGGACCAAAAGGGGAGGGGCACGACTGGATGTTACAACAATCCTAAATATAAAGTTTCAACATTCTACGACCAACAGTTTTTGAGATATGTGCATTTAATGAATTCCTGCCCATAGACCATAATGTATTAAGAATCTTTTGGGAGGCCTTGTAGATAAAATGTGCTGTACATGCATTTATATGAGTGTGCATGTTGGTGTATGATGAGATGCATTGCAAAAATTCTTAAAAGTAAATTCAGAAGTCGTTTTTTTTCATTGAAATCTGGCTCCTGAAATTTTTTGCGATCACATTACTTTCTCTGTACAAGAAAGTAAAAATGGCTGACACTTCCCTACAAGATGAATTGTGACAGTGAGTAGATTCCACAGTGTTGCAATAGTCGTTAACAAAATTATGGAATTTTTTTCCTAATTTTTGAGATTTTGAATAATAGAAAAATATCTATCATCCCACTGTGCCCCCCCCCTCTCACCTATTTTTCAAACTGGCATAAAAACTAACCCCCCCACCTTTTTTTAAAACATAACCCTGCTTGTTTCATATTTTTACTTCCTTTTACAAAGTTTAAGGAAGTAATGCGATAGCAAAAAATTTTGGAAGTGAGATTTCGACGAAAAAAACAATTTTGACTACCTCTAAATTTACAGAATTTTTGCGAAGCATCTCATGGTACGCATGCATGTACATTCATATAAATGCATGTACAACCCATTCTGACTGACTGGGAGTCTATTTTGACCAGTTTTTCCAGGCTGTCTGTATGTAAGTATGTAGGTAATTTGCATATCTCAATAACTATTGGTCTTAGAATCTTGAAACTTAATATTTAGAATTGTTGTAACATTTAGTTGTGCACCTCCCCTTTTGGTTCCAATCGATGGATAGTTTATCTAAAGGGCCATTCAAAAGATTTTAAATTCATTACGCTCTATGGGCAGACACTCATTAAAGTGTACTTTAGAGGTATTTGGCTATTTCACACGACTCAGAAGTGATATTTGTTAAGGGTTACAAAATGAATTTCTCCATCGAAAAGTGTCTTAATCATTTATACTTCTACTACAGGAACACTCAAAAGATTTCCAACACATTATGATGAATGGCAGTTTTAGGGACATTCATCCATTTCAAGCACAATACAGTCCTACCTTATAGTTAGGTAATGGTCTGACCACGGTCACATGCCTCACTTAAAAATTACGTCAAAGGTTGCCAAGCTTGGTGACTTTCGGTGTACATGTGTATGTATTTATATCTTATATCTCAAAAACTATTAGTCGTACAATGATATTTCATATATAAGATTGTTGTAACAGCTAGTTGTGCATCTCGATTTTTAGTTCCAAGCTACTGGAGAGTTTATTTGCGGGACCACCCAAAAGAATTTCAGTACCTCAATGTCCACGAACGTCTTCAATATATTATGTCTGTAGTCAGTTGTTGTTTGGTCCATACCCAAAATCTCCCCATTTGTTATCGACCTTAGAGAGTTCTGTGGAAATAATGCCAAATTTAGCGTCAAAAATAATTTTGTATTTCACATAACTCTAACTTTTAACCATAGAATAATGAAATTTCGTATTTAGAATTATTGTAACATCCAAGTGTGCATCTTTTGATTGCATGCAATTGACTGGGTAATTTATTTACAGGGTCAATTACTACTTTGGCTGTCCCCCAAATCTCGCAATATATCCCAAGCTTGTTGGCTTTTGGCGAAATATCGCCAGATTAGGTATCAAAAACAAATCTTTCAAATTGAACCCAGCTTGGCGATATCAGAAATATTTGGCTAGAAATCGCTAAACCTTAGTATTACTGTAGTATTTTATCTCTTTCAAACAAAAGTTTAGATGAAGTGCGGCAAAAACATTTTTGATTTAATAGATGTGCAAGGAAGCCATGTGTTGTCCACATCATATTTTTGTTTCTACTATCATTGTTGGAAAAACAGTTTAATTTGATGTTACTTTATTATATTTAATTCATCAAACATTATTTTGCAAAGAATTCTGCAACTCTTAAATGTGTTCCTTTTGATAACTATTTTTAAGTCTTGTCATTTGAAAACTGCTTTTATACAGTCTGTTGAATATCTTTAATCTGAATTTAACTATAATAATACTGGATCTGTTGCCATAATACAGCTGACTTTTGTGTTCCTTACTCATTGGCACTGTGCCCGACAATGGGAACCCATTGGGACAACTTGAGTACCTTTTTTTTTTTTTTTTTTCCCCCACAGAATAAAATAGAGATAAATTGTGGAAGAAAAAAAAGTAATGAAAGCTAAAAGTTGTCAAAATATTGTTCTGTATTTAATTTTTATTTTTTATTAAAAGGGAAAGAAAAAAAAGAGAGAGAGAAAAATTGTCCCACTGTCCCCCCATCTCCCCCGAGTGTGAATATTAAATAATTATTTAAAACAAATATTAAACTTACATAAATAATAATTTTTTTGAAATTCAATTATACAAAAAACAGGTAATGCAATACCTCGTAACTTGAGGATAGGCAACACGCAAGAACCAAGCAATGTGTAGCTCAGTAACATTCTATCTGATCCAACCTTTGGTTTTGTTTGTTGAAATTATGCCTTTTTTACGAATAAGCCTTATTAGGGGCCGAATGTCTGATATGAAAAGCAAGCGTAGCGAGTTTAGGGGTCTTGGCCACCAGTTAACTAACAAAGAACTACATAAATGAAACATATAGGAAATGT
This sequence comes from Cheiracanthium punctorium, assembly GCA_038373885.1. Lineage (NCBI taxonomy): Eukaryota > Metazoa > Arthropoda > Arachnida > Araneae > Cheiracanthiidae > Cheiracanthium > Cheiracanthium punctorium. Next base: position 8,391 of record JAWZYV010000740.1, on the reverse strand, counting down.
GCTTGAGCATTCAAAATATCTTTATTATATTAAAATGTTTTAATGATGTTATTTTGAATAACGAATTTATTTTAATAAAACCTGCATAGAAAATTTAACTATCATAATAACATGGGATATTTTATGGAGTAATTTATGTTCCCCCTTTCAAAATTCTCTATCTCTTTGCCAGTTAATTTGATTTCTGATTTCAAAAAAAAATTTAACACTATAAGAAATTAATTTAAAATATGAATTTGCCTAAAATACACAAGAATGTGAATATACACAAATAAATATAAAAGTTATTAATAATTAGATTTTACATATAAATACACATTTTAAAAAATTATGTAAATTGCTTTAAAACTGGCTGTTTTAATTACTTGTTATTTTGCAAACAAAAGAAAGTATTAAAAATTATCAACCTAATAAAGCCCTTGTGTATCTCAGAAGATTTTGCATTGTGGGGGAAAAAAAGTAAATTTATTATACAGAAAACATTAAAAACTAGTAAATAAAAAGTGGGATTCGAAAATGGTTTAAATCAATGTTTTTATTTTTTTGAAGACCATTAGGTTTAAACCAGACAACCCTGGAAGCAAGTAATTAAAAGAATGGTAAACCAAGTCACAAGAAAAATCTTTTTATATCCATGAAAAATGCCCCATCCTTACAAATAAAATCATTTTAAAATACATTATACAACAACCATAAAAAACAACAACATAATATAAGTGGCATATATAACAGCCTATTAAGTTCTTAAAAATACCTGCATGGGAAGCTAATTCTGGCGGCATTGATCCAGACGTCTTTAAATTATACCATGTTTTAGATGCAATGTTGAATTTCCAGAGCTAAAATTGAGTAAATTTCAGATATATTTAATATTAAAGAATTTATTTTAAATAACAAATATAAAATATTCTTTCATGTCATTGTTTCAAATTTATTCAAACAACAAGAAAATTTCTACTGTCTACTTGAAGCTAGAGTTAATTTAGGATCTCATCCCATGATACTACAGAGGGTCTTTAAACATTTTTGGATGATTTTGAAGGAATATATCTACAAATAAGAACTTTATTTTCTGATATGTTTGAAATAATAGCCCACAGGTTGAACTATTATTTAACATTTTGATTTTCAAGATAAAAAAGTTTTTCTTAAAACATCAAGTCCCCCCCCTCACTTTTGGTTTACAAATTTCAAAAGTCCAATCCAATATTTTATGAAACCGCTTAAAAGGAGCTTCTTTTAAAAGTTCAAAAGCACTGTAATCCATCGGGGACACATCAGAGGATTTTAAATGGTATAACCTCAATTCTAAATTCATTTCTTATTTTTCAAAAATCAGATCGATTTTGAAATATGGCTGGTAGCTTTATCCTGAAGGAACTTGAAACAGGGAAGTTTGGTTGAATAAAGCTATGGGATGTCTTTCTTAAATATAGGTTTTAAAACTTATTTTTCATTAAAAAAAAATAGCCCTTGGCAAATAGCTTCCCCCCCCCCCATCTATATAATTCAATGTATATGTGGCTCCTAAAAATTTTTGCTGGCACCTTAAATTTTACTTTATTTGACACCTGGTTGTGAAAGAATCCAATAAAATCTACAAAACTATTAGTAAAACTTATTTGTTTTCTTTGAACCAACAGGTTTGTATACTGATCTTTTTCTATTGCAGTCAGATAAATATATCCAAGTCTCATGAATGTAACCACTTTTTACCTGTCAAATAATTTTCATACAACAATCTGCACATAATCATACTCTGATGACATGATATGGTGGCATTCAGCAGTGAATATTCTGTTTTTGTTTTGTCAAACTGGCCTTGAACCTCTAAAAATTAGAAGAGAAAAACAGTTGCTTAAGACTATACCACTGCCACAACCAGATTGAAAACTCATAAATCTTTTATTTCATGTGCTGTTAAGCTCAATGACCTCAACAACTTTGTGTCAACTAAACCTCACCCTTTTAATGTTGGTTGATCTCTTCCCACTTGCTGGACTCCCGCTTATTGCTTGTCTATTGGACTTTCTGAAAAGAAATGTGATACAGTTCCTGGGAACCTTAGAGTCTTCTACTTGGAGGTTATAGCTACAACTTACCCAAGAGATGATTGGATTCATGTCTACACTGATGGTGGTGTCTACTGTAAGGGATTTTTTGAGAAATCTTTTGTGGTTGGATTTCATGCCTCCAATTTTGATGCAGAGATCTATGCCATAAAAGCTGCAATTTCAAACCTCTTGAGGCTGGACACTACTCTTAGAAAGGCAGCATTTTGCATAGATTCTCAAGCTGCTATCTTGGAAATTATCTTCCCTAATCCTAGCGATTATTTTCTAGTTGAGGAGGTAAAGACAAACATTTTTCATGCTATTGCCACTGGCTGGAGGATTGTTCTTCAATCCTCCAGCCAGCAATGTGATCCCCAGTCATTGCAACATACCTGGAAATGAAAAGGCAGATCTCCTTGCCAAAAATGGAGCTATATTACAACAGCCGATTTTCCCATCCACCTTTCACCAATTTTGCACTCAAGTTAAAAAGGCAATGGGACCTTGCAGCAGGAATACACACAGGTTTCAAATGGAAAAACCTGCTCCTTTCCCCAATGGACTTATCATGAGTAATTTTTGTTGCAAATTTTAGACTCACAAATAGTAACTAACAAAAGCAAAATTTGAAAAATTTCCAATTTGTTTTAAATCGAGCGTTACATGCTCTCTTTTTGCTACTTGCAGACTCACCTGCAGATCTTTTGGACATCGTAAATTTTTAAAATGCTCATGCATTTTATACTGCGAGGACAGTAATGGCAAAGCAATACCAAACTGAAAATTTAAAAATGCTCATGTAACTTATACTGTGGCGACAGTAATGACAAAGTTACTAACGACAAAACTGACACGTGAATATTTCTGAGCTAGAAAAGTGACAAAAGCATGAACTATGCCTCACTTGACATTCGCTATAACCCTTTAATCCTGAAAAATATGACCGCGAAAGAATCGGCACCATCATTTGTGCTTTCATTGCTACTCGGAGACCAAGTCATAAAAAAAATAATGTGTATGGGAAAAATACCACAGTTACACTACTCCAACAATTTAATAGTGGAATTTTACATTTTTTCTTTAACTTCAAGAGGGATATGAGGTCAGTTATGAATTTTGACTTTATTTTTTTGTAAATTTCATTATGATGATAATCCAAATTTTTAAAAAAGGACTAGAGACACTTCCGGATTTTGGGTCTTTCAGATTTCAGAATTCTGGATAATTGGTTCTATACTGTAGTATGATAAAATGAAATAAAATTTATATACTATCTGTTAGGTACAGCTAAATCATCAACTGCCAAAAATTAAGAGAGTTTTATACTACATTTCAAAATTATACAGTCAAATCCTGTTTTAACGAAGTCCAAGGTACCAGAGAAATCATTTTGCTCTAATGAAATTTCACTATACCGATATTGTATCTCCTGTAATTTGATTCAGGGATAGCCAAAGTTTTTGCTATAGCAAGATTTCTGTAGTAACAGACTTTACCAAAACAGGATTCAACTGTATAGCAAATTAACAGTAGAGAAAGCTTTAAAATTTGTGTTTGTAATGAAACAATTTGAACAGCTGATTTTGAAATTCTCAGATATTCTAAGAATATATCTAGTCAAGAAATTTAATTTTCATTGTAGTGTTCCTTTTTTCTTTAATAAAATTGTCTCATATTTGAAAAGCACATTATTTTTCATATTTAGTTACAAACATTTTTTAAGTACAGCTTAATGACTGGTATGTTGCTATAGTGACAATCTCATTGTCTAACATACAAATGTTAAATACAGTAGAACTTCCCTATGATGAAGTCTCCCTACAATGAAAATTTTAATCTGAACGTAACTCTAAGGCTTAAAAACATTAAAGGTACTCTCCATATAAGGAAGTATTGGTCTCCCTATAACAAATTTTTGTAAATTTATCTTTGAGATTTTTTGTCATTTTTGAAAAAAGTTTCTAATTTTTGAGCATTCACTTTCCACAGACCACTCTGCTGAAACCACATGTCACGGATCCTTCTGGAGATAGCAATAAAAATAGCCTACCATACATTTGCGGTTCCAAAATTTTCTTCTGATAGAGAATTTATTCAATGAAAAGTAAGAACACATAAGATTAAAAAAATTTACTATACATACTAATTTATTTTTAATTGAAAGTCATAATTAAATACTTTTAAACATCGAATTAACTAGGACGTGAATAATATTTACTGAAATAATAGCAAAAATCAATAATCTCTGTTTAACGAAATTTTCTCTATACCGAATTATTTACTGGAACCAAGTGAGTTTGCTATATGGAGATTTTACTGTATATATGCATCTAAATATATAGATATATGTATAGTTTAAAAAAAAATAAACATTAAAATCAAATAAATCTTGATTTAAATTTAAAAAATGCAATTTAAATCAAATAAATCATTTTTTTTCTTTTTGGAAAAAAGAAAAAAAAAAAAAAGAAAAAAAAAAAAACAACCTTGTAAGCAAACTTTAGAGCAAATGCGCAATTGGAAGATATAAACCAATTTTATTTCGTTTTTTGGCATCTTCTTAGTTATTCAAATTCGCAACTTTTCTGCAGTATTAGGAGTTGAAAAAAAGAATTTTTTTTTTTTTTTTTTTTTTTTTTTTGGACAAGCCCTATCATGCATTTAACTGTAGTTTCATGTTTTACTTTAACTGTACATTCAACTGCTGCTGAAGTATCATGCTCTTCAGCTTGCAAATCAATCCAAACTTTGAAGAGATACTAATTCAGCAATCAACATGCATATTTTCAAGTACTGAATTCCTAAGTAAGAAGACAAATCAATACAAATTTAGCCTCAGCCTGACTAAGCCAACAAGGGCTTGGGGGCAGATATGGTGGCCCTTTCATACTTTCTCATTTACATTACAATCCTTCATATAAGTATTTGCATGTAAGGCAAACTTCATGCATAAATTCATAAAAAGTATATATTGCAATACATAATAATATATACCAGGGCTCCAAATTAACAGTGGTCTACTAGTCTGAGATCAGTAAAATATATAACAGACCAGTAGAATACAAAAATTTATTGCTCCATCGTACCAGTAACGTTTTATCTACATTTTTGTCTTGCAAACTTTCCTCATGTAGCTCCACAATACTAATACATTTCATCTAATTTTATAAAATTTATTTGCATTTCCTATAATTTTCCACATTTTTGTTCTAATTACTTAGCATTTATCTCAGTCAGGAGATTAGTGACATTTTTTATTACTGTACTTGTATCAAAAATAAATTAAGTTTTAAGAGCTTTGTTTATAAAAGTAACATTTTTTCCCCCAGTCGGAAATCCATAAGTGTCTTGTTATGTCGCATTTATCAGGGGACATATTTCTTGTCCCCTGATAAATGCGACATAACAAGAGACTTATTTGCAGATTTCTAAAATAATCAAACAATTATTTTTTAAAATTAAATACATTTAAAAATAACAATAATAAATAAAAACAGGGTTTATAAAAAAAAAATTAAATTAAACACATGCTTACTTCTTTAAACAGATGGCGATTGTTTGCTGGATGAATAATTTCATCAGTATCTGGATCCCGAGGACTATATCCTCCGAAAGCAAAAACATTTCCTTTATAAACAACAATACGGTGGCCACTTCTAGCGAAAGGACAAGGTAAATCTGGAAACAAGAGAATATTGTGCCAAATAAAGTTAAATTGCTTATTATTACCTCTTTTTTTTTTTAATGATGAAAGCACCATGACTTTTTTATGCATTTATTAAATTAATACACATTTTTACAATGATAACTCGTGAGATTTTTAAAAACTTTCAAATTAAAAAAAAAAATTACAGGAGTTAGTTTCTTCATAGTCTGTACAAATCAGCCAAATTTCAAGAAAATCTGAGAGAGTGGGTAACATGGTCTGGGTGTATTGACATGGAATGACCCACAAAAAAGAAAAAAGGTAAAATCATACAAGCTGGTGTGCACCCCATGTAAACACGGCGACAGTCGCTGGAGCTTGGCAACCACCAAGCTCCAGCGACTGTCGCCAACCATTTTGCATGATCAGTAAAGTATTTTAACACATTAAAATTGCACATATATTCCACTTACAAAGACATTAAAACAAAATACAACATCCATATTTAACCAAAAGAACGTCTGCAAATTTAGTAATAGGCAATTTAAAATGAGCAAACAGTGGACCGTTCTTAACTAAAAAAAAAATACAGTGGATTAAGCAACCTAGTTGTACAGCTATGTAAACTACGCAACTAGTGGACCGTTTTTAACTAAAAAAATCTCAGTGGATTCAGCAACCTAGTTGTACAGCTATGTAAACTACGCAACCAGTGGACCGTTTTTAACTAAAAAAACAACAGTGAATTAAGCAACCTAGTTGTACAGCTAATTTAAACTAGGCAAACACTGGCCCGTTTTCAACTCAAAAAAAGACATCGGTGGATTAAACAACCTAGTTGTACACCTCTTATAAATTCAGTATGATTAGAATAGCACGTAAATAACACTTATGAAAACATAAAACACATCGAATATCAATTTAAAATTCACATTAAAAACCTTAAACATTGCAAAGATTTGTTAAAAAAGAGCACTTACCTTTATTTTTTTTTTAAATAACCGCTCAGAAATGTCCCCAACACCCACCGGCTTATAACGTAACACCAGCATGCTTTCTTTTATTTAGCTTTATATTTAAACCATATTTCTATCAAACACACACTAAAGAACGCTCCTTTTCCTTTCAAAACATAAAAAAACTCCATATTCCACACATCCATACTGACGACGAAATTCCCCGAGACGCTTACTAACCTACGATAAAGAGTCCGTAAAACAGAATCAAAACCACAAGGAAAATCAAGCATTAACTTAAATCTACTCTATCACCAGCCACAAACAAACAACTATCGTCATTCAATTAGCACGTAATGAAAATCCCATACTTCAAAACACCCCACGTTTCTCGTTGGTTACCAGTCTAAACAATCACCGGCAGGGTACTTCACTCCACCTGAGCATCGCCCATGACGGCGCCAGAGCCAACGCCAAATCAATTTGTAAACAAAACATCAAAATGTAAACCGCACTGTATACGGAATATAGTCCAGAAAAAATATAACTGTACTTTTAGAATCCAGTTCACAGCTGAAACACTGCAAATAAAACAGTAAATGCTGCTTCAAATAATGACCTAAAAATTACAATTAAAACATCTCAAACATGTTCATTCCAATAAAAATTCAATAGATTTGCAAAAAATCCTGTCACATACGAAATTAAACTATTCTTTAAGGAAACGCAAGAAATCGGAAATTACTTAAGTACGACGAAATGAAAAATTAAAGAAAGAAAAAAATCCAACACATTAATGATCTTAAATTTAAAACTAAGCCCTGCCGTCTCCCTTTTGACTCAGTCCCTCATCTAACGGGTTAAAACAGGCATTTAATTAAAAAAATTGTAAATTTAAAAAAATAATGTGTCTTTAGAAATCAAGTAAGCATAATTTATAAATGTTGAAATCAATATTTTAACCAATTAAAGCTTTTTTTTTTTTAAGGTTTAAGCCAGACAACAGTATTTTAGATTAGATAATATTTCTGGAACAGCTTGGATAATTGCCACCCACGAGAGGTAGAAGTATATCACAGTGCTAAACACCCCATCTGCCCAGGATTATACAGAGAAGAGTGCTTAATGGGAAATTTTAATCGGGAAATAATTACCGATTATGCGAATGCGTAAATCCCCAGAGTATGAAAATTTTTTAATAAGCTACACTTTTTAATAAATGTATCGTTAAAGAAAAGCTACACAAGAGGTATCTCCCTGTGGGGAGGAGGTGTTAAATAAATAAATACATATTTGTTTTGCAAATTTTGATTGTCTTTAATAGTACATTAAACAGGACACATTGAGAAGTCAATCCTCTGGCCTGATTTTTAACACATTTAAAAAATAAAAAGTATAAATACGAACTTCTAATTTTATTTCCTGTAGGTTCAATGGTTTTTATTTGATGTATGGAAAATTTATACAGTTGCTTAGATTTAACTAAGCTTTTCAAACAACTAGCATCACCATTGATCTCCATAAATTTTTAATATCTTGTACTTAGACTAAGAAAATATGTAAAAACGAAATTTGTCGATTTATTTATTTTGGTTAGTACATGACACGTTAAGTTAAAAAGGGAAAATTCTATTGTGCATGTGCGAATCCAATATCAACCACGATCCGATCCAAGGACTCAAATCGAATCACTTTACTGCTCGAGCTCGACTGCCCTACTCTTTAAATAGGTGAT